>LR738713.1:751022337-751053282 GCA_902687465.1 Secale cereale | reverse complement strand
CCCCCCCTAGGCTATTTTGTATGCAATTTGAAAGAATTAAAGTCTACATCTTTTCCTTTTTACCACACTTTGAAAAAATGTGTGGAGAGAGAGAGAGAGAGAGAGAGAGAGTCTCACCATGAGAGGACGAGAACCTTATTGTTCGCTGCCTTAAACCGATGCACCCATAAACCACAGTTTGAACAAACATTTTTAATAGTGACCAAACTAGTGTGGTTGGAGTTCTGGAAAACGACAATGTTTTTCGAGTTCTCAATCTCCAAAGTAAAGAAAGGATGAACTCATGCCAAATGGAGTCGTCGGGTCTGCTCGACGGGTCTTGGAAGCCCGGGGGAGGTGGGGGTGACGTCGTGTCCAGCTGGAGCCAAATCCGCATTGCTTTCGGAGAGTTGAGGAAGAGGCGATTGGTGTCTTGGGAGGTGCATGAACCATTTCTCGAAACAACATATTGCACTGGTCCGGTGTTCAATTCACAAGAACTGGAAACCATACGCCCCCACCCCTCCATAGACTACATATTTTTATGAAACTTCAAGTAAAAACTACTTGTTTTTGTTTCTTCTGTAGGTTAACAAAAAACTTTTATTTCACATTCTATTTCTCCATTATAACATTGAGCTCTTACATTATTTTATCCATTCCCTTCTTTTTCTTAAAAATAAGATTCATACGAATTGAATAACCCCTTAGCGATCATGAACTGTGTGCATCGACTCATTGAAAAGTGCCTCATTTCTCAAGTCCTAAATCTTTCATAGTATAGAAAGGTGGAACGCTGGCCTAATGGAATGGTCGATGTTTGATGGTGTTGATTTGCTAGGCATGTCTATCAAGCGGGAAGGCAACGTGACTTTGATGCCACCACCGGTGCATGACACCGTCAACCATTATCCATCAACACTTCTCATCCTTCCTCTAGAGAGAGCCATCTACTGACCTTGACTTCAAATGTGCAAATATGGCCTTGAACGAGCGTGATATTGAGCCCCTTGCGGACAACTTCACCGAGCACCGGATTGTTGGGGAAGAGGTGATCGGTGTCGTCGTAGGTGCATGAACCATTTTTGGAAGCCACACATGACATTGGGATGTTGATATATATACTCGACATGTCATGGAAGCGGGAGGGCGGTGTAATGTCCTGCTGAAGCCAAATCCGAATTGCTTTCGGACAGTTGTGGAAGAGGTGCAATGGTGTCTTCGAAGGTGCATGAACCATTTTTGGAAACCATACATGGTATTTGGGTGCCCCCCGCCCAACAATACAGTTTTTTTATGCAATTTTGAAGTAAAAACTACATGCATTCGTTTTTCTTGTGGTTTAACAAAAGAACCTTTTATTGCTGTTTATGTTTCTTCATTGTAACATTGAGTTCTCATACATCTTTTTATTACCGTCTTTTTCTTAGAAAAAACATACGAATCGAATAGCCCTTTCGTGCATGACACAGAACAGACTGAACTATATCCATCATTGCATGTGTGTCCATGATTGTTCTGTGCGTTGTCTGGAGTACATAGGCTTACTATGAAACGAAAATCCCTGGGAGAAGAGGAGCCCCTCGCCGCAACCTTCACAAGGCTTTGCCCGGAGACGGGGGAAGGAGGAAGCGGAGCGGGGAGCCGGAGACAAGCGCTAGCGACGGTGAGGCGATGTACGTCTCGCCTGATACTGATGATGTGGAGCCCTTGGCTTTCTTTTTCAGTATGGATTGTATTCCAATTTATTTCCTTCCTATTCTTTTTTTTAGGCAACCTTATACTATTCTTATATGTCTTTGTGTGTTTAGCGAATTAACGGGTGCATATTCGTTTAGCTTCTGACCCACACGTCCCAGAATTCTTGTGGGCTTACGTTTTGAGTCAAAGGGCCGATAGAACCAGGAGCAATCATCACCGAGATCAAAACTAGAGTAGCTACTTCTAATTGTAATATTACATTCAAAGGTCAGGCGGTCAATGTCGACACACATAGTTTAGCTAGATTTCCTCTTTCGCTAGCCTCAGGCCGTCATGTTTGGTTTGGCCAACAATATGACCCAAATTCTGTCCCACTAGTCGTGGTTTTTGATTAATAAAGTTGGCTTTACCCCTGAAACAGATTGTCAAAAATTGATTGAATTGACTTATACAAAAACAAAATTTCAATCCACTTAGAGCATGAAAAGCACACGTTCAGTTAGAAAGGTTATAATAAAAAAATGACGCTACTCTGCGCCGGCTAGGGGTGGACACGGTCCGAGCCGGTCCGGTCTCGGTCCGAGCCGGCGTTTGGACCGGTCGCCGGCGGTCCGGTCCGGACCGGACCGAGCAGTGTCTCGGGCCTGTTTGCAAGGACCAGACCGGCAATGGCGGGCCACGAGCCGGACCGAGAAGACCGGCCAAGACATGGGCAGAGCGCGCTTTGGAGCTCCGACGAGAGCTATTCATCAGGGACGCAATGTTAGAGGAAGCGCAGCTCGTTGAAAAGATGTCTAGGAGCTTTAAAGAACCAGAGGGAGCTACATGACGAAGAAGAACACCGGAGGGAGCTCATCGGCGACGAATCTGGCACGACGGCCGGTGAACGGAGATAAAAGGGACGATGGCCAATGCAGCGATGTAGGACCTCCCAGGTCGATTTCGTTGACGGGGACGACGGAACCGAGTGTGGCGCCTCTAATGGACATAGTTTCCGGAGCCATCGAGTCCAGTGGCCGCGTGGATGACGGCCCCGTGGCGGCGGACGTAGACGACGGCGTTTTCTTGCGCCCCCGCCACGCCTGAGCCACCACGCCCTCGCCGCGCACCTACCACGCCCCCGCCGCTCCCCTGGCAAGCCACCGGCACGCCCCCGCCACGCCCCAGCCACGCCCCAGCCATGCCGCTGACTGCCACCTTCGGTCCGCTCGGTCGGCTCGGTCAAAGACCGAACCGGACCGAGATTTTCGCGGGCCTGTTTGCAGGGACCGGACCGGCCATTTAAACTAGCGGGCCAGGACCGAGCCTGCCCGAGCCGAGCGGGCCACGAGCCGGACCGCCAGACCGGACCGTGTCGTCCACCCTGAGTGCCGGCGCACCGGACAAAAATTTTGGCCGGTCCAGCGTGGGCCACACGATATAGCTTTTATAAACCATACGATTCGGCCTTACAGAAAACGCTGAAGAAAAAAAAAGCAGAGGATAAAAAGAGAAAAAAAGGGGGAAAGAGACCAGCGCCCCGCTCGTCGCCGATGACCCGCGCTCGCCGAACCACGCCCATTTGCCTCGCCGCACACGCTCGCCGCCGATGCTCGCCGTCGTCGCTCTCAAGAAAAAAGTCGTTGACCGTAACGGCCTTTTCTCTTGTCTCTGTGTTGCATCAATGGTAGCTCCGCGGCGTCGACTGCAACACCGCCCCTCGTCGGTGCTGCCCACCGCTGGCGTGGTCACTGCCCCCACGCCCCTTGCCGCAGCTCGCCACCACTCGCCGCAACTAAGAAAACGAAAAAAGTCAGTTGAAGCAAAATTTTAGCCGGTTCCGGCAAAACAAATTGTAGGTTCCAGCAAAACCATGGACCTTCGTCACCGGAACGTAGCAAAAAATTTGGCCGGTCGTAGCAAAATTAAAAGACGGTTCCAGCAACTCACCATGGTTGCAGCTCCCCCGCAGGCATGGTCACCATCGCCGGCATGGTGAACAACCAGGTTTGAAGCTTGTCGTTGTGTCGCTTGCAGCTCGCTGGAAACTGGTTGTAGCACTGCCTCGTGCAGGTTGCAGCCTTGCTAGCGATGGGCGTCTCCGGTTGTAGCTCTGGTGTACCGCGGCTTGCAGCTCTGGCACGCATGGTTGAAGCTTTTGTGCTACATGGTTGTAGCAAAAAAAAAACTTCATCATTCCCTTCCTCCAGCAAAAAGCTACTGCCGACAAAATAAAATACTACAACCTATGACTCAAAAAGTTGCTACTGTCGAAAGTGGGATTGTTGCGACTGGCGAAATCAAAAGTTGGAACCAGCGATATGAAAAGCTACTACCGACGAGAAAAAATGTTGGAACCAAAGAATCAAAGATTGGTGCTCGTGGATGAAAATTGCTACAACCGGCGAAATAAAAAGCTGGAACCGATAAATTAAAAAGTTGCAACCGGCTAAAAATAAAAAATAAATCCATAGCCGCACGGCGTCTTGCAAAAAAATGGTGCCGCCAGTGTGCGAGCGCCATCACCTCAAGCTCACAGGGGAGGGGGCGCAGAGCAGGTCGTCGTCGCCTCAACGTGGGCTTTGCGGGAGGTGGTGGTGAGGACGCACATCGGCAGGGGGTAGAGAGGGGACGGAGTAGGAGGTGCTTGAAGGCCACATCCATGGCGGTGTGGCATTCATGGCGAGGGAAGAGGAAAGAAGACCGACCGGAGAAGAACGAAGAAGAGATAGGAAAGAAAACGAGTGGAGGAGGACGAGGATAAGGTCAGGTGAGAGGATAAGGTCAGATGAATAAAGCGGTGTGTGGGCCTTGATCTGTTGGGCTCGTTTCATAGGATGTACACGTAGTGCGCATTCGGCCGAACGTTCGGCCGGCGTGCCGATTGGAAACGTTTACCATAAAAAAACATGTAGTCTTGCCTCATTCAAGGAAGGAAAGACCACACTGCCCCCACGACTCAAAACCTCTCACCCCTGGCTCTCGTGTTGCCCCTCTCGGGTGACACGAGAGCGGCCCCAAACACTAGCCGCCGCCATCTATCCTTCTCCTTCCCCTCCCCGCCGCCACCCCGAGGAGCCCGCGGGCTGGTGCGCATTGTTTCCGATGAACGTAGCGGCGAGGATCTGCTGCCTCGCGCCGGCGTGAGGGCTTTGGAAGCCAGGGCGGTGGCCCAGCGTGGAGATGGCGGTGTCGATCTGTCTTGTGCATCCCGCGCGCCGGTGCTGGCCGTCACACCCGGCCACGTGGGTGGCGTGAGAGCGGGGAGGTCTTGCTGCAGCGGCGGGCGGCTCTTCTTCCTCCAGGCCCCTATCCCTTGCGGTGGTCTCCTCTCGCCGGTCTGGTGGCTGACCCATCAGATCTAGGCTTCGAGGATGGGGTGCTGGAGACTTGGAACAGGGGAAACTCCTGGTCGATTACGCGTCGACCTCGATGTCGGTGGCGCTCTGGTGTTGTTTCCCCTCCCGAGGGCGGGGAGAGCTTCCCAATCTGCCCCATCCTTCCTTCCTTCCTTCCTTCCCCGGGTGAAAGATTGGCCTTTTGGCCGCACGGTGGAGGCGTTCTGGCGTCTCGGTCCTCCCTAGAGGTGAGGTCCAAGGCGTGGTTTGGGGCCGTGGGCCTGGTGCGTGTTTGTGGGTGGCGGCGACGGTGCTTGAGTCCCCTGGTTGCTGGCACTTGTGGTGACATGCGGGTCCTTCCGCATTATTCAGCGGATGTGACGCCCGAAGACCGACGCTCCAGAAGACTTCCGTCTATTCCGGGTTTCGCCGTGTGTTTATTTGCTTGCTCTATTTTATTTGTGCTGGCATCATGTCATCATGCCATCATGTCTTTAATCTTTCCAACTTAACTAAATAAAATGTGTGGATCTTCGATCCATTTAAATCGAGGGAAGGATGATTTCTCTTTATAACATATACTACCAATATTTTAGGGAGCTATTAAAAATATTCCATTTGTTGGAAGCAACCATAACACACTTGCATAATATTTCCCCATGCCTTTTTCACTTCAAGTTTGACCTCCAAACCTTGTCTATAATTCTTATCCGTTTTATCGAGGCGCCTCCAAAAATTCGAACATTTTTGGACACTTCAAAAACCAAGTCCTAATTCAAACCCATTTGAATAATATTCAAATGAGTTTGAATTTTCATCGTTCAATCTTGCCTCCTCCTATTTCTTTTCTTGGATCATGCTCATTTTGCGTGTCCAAGAAAATAAACCCCATGCCATCTTCTCTCCTAACCTTCTTCTCTCTTTTCTTTCTTCCTTTTTTTCCTGTAAATGAAAAGAGAAGAGGGGGAGAGAAGCAACCCAGCCGCAGCCAGGCCCAGCCGCGGCATCCCTGGCCCATTAGCCCAACTGCACCTAAACCTAGCCCCGACCCACTCCTCCTCTCGTTCCCACCAGCACCGCCACCCTCTCGCTCTCTCAATCCCCTCCTGTCTCTCGCCCGATTCCCATCTCCCTCTCTCCCTCGTACGTTGCAGCCCCTCACCCGGCCTCCTCCTCGCTCACCTCGCATCGCTAGGGCCGCCGCCGTCTCGCCTGCGCTCTGCACCGTGCCGGCCGCAACGCTCGGCCTCCTTCCTCCCCCCGTCGCTGATCCTCCTCATGCCGGAGCGCCGCTGCCGTCCCGCCACGGCGACGACCCCGCGCCCTCCTCCATCGGCGAGCATCGCCGCCTCCTTGCCTCGCGTACCCCTCGAGCTAGTGGGTCGCTGCCTGGCGTGCTGACTCTCTGCATCAACCTCAAGCAGGCAAGGCCACCCGAGAGGCCCAGCTCCGAGAAGACCCCTTATCGCCTTCGTCCTTGCCATCTCCGGCCTCCTCCGCGCCTCTGCTCCGGCCACCGAGTCGACCACCCGCGGACCAAATGTTTGCGATGTATGAGATGCACTCGCTTATTTGCCTCGAGTCCGAAGTGCCCCTCGTTTGCCTTGTCACCAACCCGTGGCAACCCGGTAACGGGATCACCCCACCTATCTCTCGCTTGACACGCTTCGCCACCCTTCTTTTGCATCGGCATCTCAACGAGTTTCGGAATCGAAACGTTGTAGTGGCACCGTTCTCGTTTTCGCCGCCATGACACCCCTTTCCTTCCGTTGTGGCGACAAATGCTTCATATCATCTTCATGTTAACTTTTAATATAATTTGCATAAAACTTGCTTTGTCATCCGCATTATGATAACAACCTTTAAATGCTTAAAATTGTTGAGTGCTTTAAAAATTGCTACTTATGCACATGAGGAGTTTCCGGAATTGTTGTTGTTATTTCCGGCCTCATTTAAATTGACTAGATAGTGTAGTTTTGCTCATGCTTCACCTCTTGCCATGTTTAATAAAAACATTAATCTTGTCTTGTTAATAAACGAGAGTCAACTAAATAAATAAATTGTGGTGTTTCGTCAATATGCAACTCGTTGCATATTGAGCTCCACTTAACTTGTAGTACTTGTTTGTGCACTTTGCCATGCCACGCATATTTCAACCGGACATGCATCATACTTGTTTGTGCATCATATGCCATGTTTGAGCTTGTTTGTTTACTGTGTTGTTTGCTTCTTTCCGGTATGCTTCTCTCGATAGCTTCGGTTTTGTTCCGGAGTTGTGAGGTTTTGTTCGACTACTTCTTGGACTCGTTCTTCTTCCTTGCGGAATCCCAGGCAAGATGACCTTACCCAGATATCACTACTATCTTTGCCTATGCTAGATGTCTCGCTCTTTAGCTTATTGCCTCGATGCCTATTCCTGTTTGTCAGCCTCCTATTGTTGCCATGAAACCTCTAACCTTTGACACCTTCCCAGCAAACCGTTGTTTGGCTATGTTACCCGCTTGATCAGCCCCTCTTATAGCGTTGTTAGTTGCAGGTGAAGATGAAGAATGCTCCATGTTGGAACTTGTTGTTGGAATATCACAATATCTCTTAAATATATTAACACACCTATATACTTGGCAATGGGTGGAAGGCTTGGCCTTTTGCTCGGTGTTTTGTTCCACTCATGCCACCTTAGGACCCGATAAACCGGTGTTATGTTCTCGGATTTTGCGTTCCTAACATGGTTGGGGTTTATGGCTCGCTTAGTACTAAAGCTTTTCCAGCAAGGCCCAACTTTGGTTCTACATTTGCCTAACACCTAAAACTTGCCGAGGGAGTAATTAACCCGAGGATTTATTAATCAACAACCCGGGCCAGTGCTCCTCAGGAGTGTTGGTCCAAACTGGGGGTCCTGCGTGGCCACCTTGGGGAAACCCGAGGGCTGGTTTTACCTGTAGCATCACCCATCCGGTCGTGGCCTGAGACGAGATACGCGCGGCTACTTTCAGGGTGTCGGCACGCCGGGAGGTCTTGCTGGATTAGTTTTACCTTTGTCAGAATATCTTGAGCACGGGATTCCGAGAATACTCGGGTCTTCCCAGCTTGGAGTTGCGACTCCGTAGATCGTGAGCTTGTGATGGGCTAAGTTGGGACACCCCTGCAGGGTTTTGATCTTTTGAAAGCCGTGCCCGCAGTTATGTGGCAGATGGGAATTTGTTAATATCCGGTTGTAGAAAACATGACACTATATCCTTAAGAATACACTACCTGTGTGAGTTCCATGATTGTCTCTTCTCGAAGGGGGTTTTGAGAAGAAGAACACGCTGGGGTTTCGAGAAGAAGAACACGGTGGGGTTTCGAGAAGAAGAACACGGTCGGGTTATGTCTGACGTGAGTAGTTAGGATCACTTCGTGATCACTTTGACGATTGTTGGCTCTTACTCTCTTCTCGCTCTGAACTCGTAAGTTAGTTGCTTAGCGCTTGCTGCAAACACTTTTAAAGCCTTCACTCACCTATAAGGCTTTGTTAGTTTTGATACCTGGGAACGGGATTGCTGAGTCCTTTGTGGCTCACAGATTCAACACACACCAGATGCAGGTACCGCCGAGAACAATGCAGGAGGTTGATCAGAACTTCACTGGGAGTTCGATGAAGAGCTTGGCCGTATGTATGTGATGTTTTCGACGATCAGTAGTGGTTCCTACTAGGGGCGATCGGGACCTTGAGTTGCTTTATTCATGGTATCTTTCATTTGGATCTTCGTCCGTAGTCGGACTGTGATGTTATTTGGATGATGAATGTTTATATAATGCATTGTGTGACGTGCCGAGTGTAAGCCAACTAATCTTTTACAATTTCATCCCTCTTTTACATGAGTTGTGCAAAGATACCATACTTGAGATCATTCTAGTATGAGATTATGCCTTTATGTTGTGCCTCGACACGTGGGAGGTATAGTCTCATACTGGGCATTACAGCGGATCCTCATCTTGGTTGTTGGTTGGTTGCTGGCCGGTGGTGGGCGTTCGCGTGCTCGGCATGGTCTGGACGAAGGGGAGATAGTGGTGTCCCCTCTGGCCGTGGCAAGAGGCGGCGGGTGGTGGAGTCGATGGTTTCATTCAAGCAGTCTGGATGTTCATGTTCATGTTCATGGCAATTGATGTCGTCGGGTGGCTTCGGCCCTGTTGTTCTGGTTGTGCAAGATCTCTGGCGGCTTGATTGCAATTTCTCTTGCTCCCATGTTCTCTGCTGCTCTTGGTCGTAGTGAATTTCGCATGTAATTTTGTAGTTTTTGGTCAAGTCTTTGCTTTGTATTCACCATCATTGTATCCTACCTGGTTGATGGCTTCATTAATTGGAAGTCGGGCCTTCGTGCCTTTTCCCTTGAAAAAAATATGATCTGCAAATTTTTTGTGAGAACTACGAGCCCAGTAAGATGCAGTAATAAGAAACAAGTTACAAATCACACAATTGCAACTTGGAAAGCGTTTGTTCAGTTAGAAAGCAAGGTCTAGTTGTACAATCGTTTCACTGAAATCTCTTCAGCGGAGTCAGTTTAACACCAACGAGGCAAATGATTGTGCACATCAGTAGTATCTCTACTCCTAATGTCTCAATTGGTAGTCTCCGTTCTGGGTTTATTTTCGTCCCATCTCTCAAGGTTTTTATTTGGTACCTCCTCCCACCTTCGCTGGTTATTTTCCTAGATTTTTTTCGTCCCCTCCCCCCATTTTATCGGTTTATTTCGCGTCACCCTCTCACACAATGAAAAAAATGAACGGATCAGAACTTTCCATACTGATGCAAATTATTTAGTAATGTCTTTATGTAAAAAGAATCAATCACAATCAATCTCTAAAGATCAAATCTAAATTAATTAATCTTCATAACGTTTGTTTCCTTCCGAATCACGTCCATAACTTTCCTTCCTTGTTTGGGTTGAAATTGTTTGGTAGCAGAGATTAGGAAGTTTCCTATGAGCGTAGTAATAGGAAGTATTCTTTTTCTTGATGATTCGTTTCCATGCATGATGATAGTAAATTAGGCCAACATTCACCACTATTTATCAACGTCATCAATCGTATCCATTCCTACCAGTTTTAAGGGAATCCGCTCGCTACGTCTTTTTTAAGGGGATCCGCTCGCTACGTCGTCGTCACACGTTATTTTCACAAGCAATTCTCCTAAAAAAACACAGCGCCCTACCTCGACTTCCCTACCTGGACGCCGCCGCCGCCACCCACCGATCTCGCCACCTCCCGGCGATCCCCTCCTCCCTCCCGCAGCTCGAACGACCCACTTTTTTGGCCACGAGCACCGCTTGCCTCTTCGCCCATGCGTCGCCCCTAATCTTCACCATAGCCACGAGCACCATCCGAGGCGGAGCTGCGACGCCTTCACAGATGCGGCGGAGACTCCATATCCAGTGGAGAAGGTGGTGTAAATCTTCTCCCACTCTGCTCTTTCCCCTAGTTACCGGCCTGCTCCACCTCCCCTCTGCTTCGTGTGGATCTGCTCATGTGCAGCAGTAAACTTCATTTAGGTAGAACTATTCTTTTAGGCATTTTTTGTTACTTACAAATTAAATTTTTGAGCCAATGCTTACGGCATGAAGTATTACCTAGAGTTTCTTGATCAATCTGCTTGTCCATCGTTTCATTTGGTTCAATTACTATCAGCAAGCACTAGTAGAAAACAAGGCTTTGGTCCAGGCCTGTCTAGCCCATTAGCCCCGGTTCAATCAAGAACCGGGACCAATGGGGGCATTGGACCCGGTTCGTGAGCCCAGGGGGCCGCCGGGCCACGTGGGCCATTGGTCCCGGTTCGTCTGGACCTTTTGGTCCCGGTTGGTGCGACGACCCGGGACCAATGGGTCTTGCTCCTGGCCCACCACCATTGGTCTCGGTTGGTGCGACGAACCGGGACCAAAGGCACCCCTTTAGCCCCAGTTCGTATCACCAACCAGGACCAATGAGGTGCCTATATATAGCCCCTCGCCCAAGAGCAGAGCACACTGCTCTGTTTTTTCTGGCCGAGGGGGAGAGGGCTTGGTGGTGCTCTAGCTCACCTCCTGTGCACACAACGTGTTCGATGGAATGCCCGAGCCATACTAGTTAAGCTTTTGTCCTCTCGAAGCTCTATTTTCTCCGAGATTTGTCTAGGTTTAGCGGTCCGTCACGTCCCATTGATACGTCCAAAACGTATCTATAATTTCTGCTTGCTCCATGCCTCTTTTGTGTGATATTGCTATGATATTTATGCACTTCCATACACTTTTGATCATATTTGGACTAACCTATTAACTCAGTGCACCACAGTGCCAGTTCCTGTTTTCTGCTGTTTTTCTATTTCAGGTTTCCCCCATATTAAAAGTGCCCTAAAAATTCCGGGAAAAATACAGGAAAAATCAGCGTACCGGGAGCTTCAAGAAAAACCAAAGCAGGGCCAGAGGGGAGCCAGGGGCAGCCCAGGCGGCCCCACCCCTGGCCGCCTGGGGGGGGGCGCCTGGGCCCCCCTCTCTGCTTCTGGTGACCCCCTTTGGCATATATACTCCTCGCGTCCCGAAACCCTCAAGGACGGAACCCTTTTTTACGATCACGCCTCTGTTCTGCCACCGCCGCGCTTCCAAGATCGAGAGAACCAGGAGAACTCTTCCCGGCACCCTGCCGGAGGGGAGAACCACCATCGGGAGCTTCTACACCACCATGGACGCTTCCCGAATGAGTCGTGAGTAGTCCTCCTTGGGCCATGGGTCCATGACCAGTAGCTATGTGATGTTCTCCTCCCCTCTTTGTTCTTCATGGATTAGACCTCGTGATCTGCCCTACATGATCGAGGCACATATGTAATCTTTATGTTGTTGCTCTGCTGAGTTTGCTGGGATCCGATGGATTATGAGATTATGTTCAGATTGTGTGTGAGTAATATATTTGATTCACCTCTTTTATATTTATGTTCTTGAGTAATTCTTGCATGTTCTCCATTGCTGTTTATTGCTTTGGCCGAGTAGTAGGTAGTAACTCCAAGAGGGAACGTTATGCTTGATTGTGAGTTCATGCCCCCTGATGACTAGCTTGAGTGACAGAAACATGAGTCTAGGGGATGTGCTGTTGCCACAAGGGGGAAAACAACGGTGCTTGTACTTGCGGGTGCAAGGATTGTTTACTTTACGCAAAGTTCTTTTAATGCAGTTGTCTGTTGCTTTGAGTTTACACTTTGGGTGGGACTCGCAACTTAATACCAGCGAGATGTTCTGGATAGATATCTCAAGGTGGATGATTAGTAGTAGATGCAGATGGATTTCGGTCTACTTGCCTTGGCGTACCGCCCATGCTTTTGAGCCTCTACCTTTCTTTACAGCATAGTTAGCATTGGTTTGCGCACATAATCCTGTCAATTGCCCAGCTGTAATTTGTTTACCTCGCTTAGCTGTTTTATCTTCTTTTGGGAGAGAGACATCACTAGTGAACATCATGGGACCCCGGTCCATATTACCATCACTGATCACACCCGCTATTTACTTCCTGTCCTTATTTCCTAGTTGCAGTCATACATATCACTATTATCTCTTGTGTTTGATCCTTTGTAAACGACAAGGCCGGAGGGATTGACAACCTCTCTGTACTCGTTGGGAGCAAAGTTATTTGTATCTGTGTGCAGGTCCTGTCAACCGCTAAGTATCTGGCGCCGTTAGCCGTTGACACCTACTTGTCGACCCTCGGAGTCTCACGGGATTCGATCCTTGGTATCTTGCCAAGGGAAACTTGTCGTTACGCTACATCTCAAACCTTCCACTTGGGGTAACCAACGAGGGGCGAGAAGCCATCAAGCAAAGTTTCTGGTGCCGTTGCTGGGGACTCCACTCTTCAAGATAGGGGAGTTGCACGCTATCTTTTATCTTTGCTTTTTAGTCTTGTTAGTTTACCTTTCAGTTTTTGCTTTAGTGTCCCTTACCAAAAATCACAAAAATAGTTATCTTGCTTGCTGCTAATATGGGTTCCACCGAGAACACCAAGTTGTGTGACTTCACTAGTCATAACAACGATGACTTTATCTGCACGCCTATTACTACACCTGCCACTTCAGCACCTTCTTATGAAATTAAACCTGCTTTACTGAACCTAGTTATGAAAGATCAATTCTCCGGTGCTGGAGATGATGCTGCTTTGCACTTAAATAATTTTGTTGAGCTCTGTGATATGCAAAAGTACCAAGAAATAGATGGTGATATTGTTAAGCTTAAGCTTTTTCCTTTCTCCTTGAGAGGAGGAGCTAAAATTTGGTTTCAATCCTTGCCTAGGAATAGCATAGATTCTTGGGACAAGTGCAAGGATGCCTTTATTGGGAAGTACTATCCCCCTACTAAAATTATCCAATTAAGGAGTAACATAATGAATTTTAAACAATTGGATAATGAACACGTTGCCCAAGCTTGGGAACGCATCAAATCTCTTGTGAAGAACTGCCCTACTCATGGTTTGACTACTTGGATGGTTATCCAAACTTTTTATGCAGGCTTGAACTTTACCTCGCGGAACTTGTTAGATTCGGCCGCGGGAGGAACCTTTATGTCAACTACACTTGGTGCTGCCACGAGGCTTCTCGATGAGATGATGACCAATTATTCCCAATGGCACACCGAACGCGCTCCAATAGGTAGGAAGGTAAACTCTGTCGAGGAGATTTCCTCCCTAAATGAAAAAGTTGACTTGATCATGTCTCTACTTTCCAAGCAATCTTCTATTGATCCTCATGATATTCCTTTAAATTCTTTGATTGCTCAAGATCAAGTAGATGTGAACTTTATCTCTAGAAACAATTTCAATAACAATGCTTATAGGAGTAATTTTGGTAGCAACCCTAGACCGTTCCCCTCTAATTCCTATGGGAACAACAATACTTATCCTAGCACCAAGAACTCCACTTCTGAACTAGAGATTATGCTTAAAGACTTCATCACTACCCAAAAAGCCTTCAATAAGAGTGTAGAAGAAAAACTAGCCAAACTAGATAATCTCTCTTCAAAGGTAGACAATTTACCCCATGAGGTAGAGTTGCTTAAAATTAGAACTTCTCCTCTTGAGGAGAGGAAGATCACTCCTATGAATGCTATTAAAGTGCAAATTAATGAAAACATTAGGATGATGGCTAAACTTAAAGAGAGATGGGCTAGAGAAAAGGAGGAAGAAGATAGAATTAAGAGCCTTCCTACCCACCACACTGTTGCTACTATCCAAGTTGTTGAGGATATCCAAACTCTTAGCACCCAATGCACTCCTGGTCCCATTGGACCTATTAATGGTGATGCTATGACCTCAACCGTAGAAACTCCTATTACCATAGAAGCTACCAAACAAGTGGGCCTAAAGGACACCACTACCACTTTACTTGATAGTAGTGACCTTGATTTTGATACTTGCACCCTTTCTGAAGTTATTGATTTTCTTCACAAAATGTCTAGAGATCCGCACACTAGCACACTTAACCATGCCTTCACAGAGCATATCACTAATGCTCTTATCAAAGCTAGGGAGGAGAAGCTTAGGGTAGAAGCCTCCATACTTAGAAAGCTAGAAGATGGTTGGGATCCTATGATTAAAATTAAGTTGAATAACTTCTCTTGCTATGCTTTATGTGATATTGGAGCTAGTACCTCCGTTATGCCCAAAAGAATATATGATATGTTTAAATTGAAATCTTTTGATCCTTGTTCTTTTGGTGTTCGTCTTGTTGATTCTTCCGTAAAGAAACCTTTGGGGAAGATCGACGATGTTCTTATCATTGTCAATGACAATTATGTTCCCGTTGATTTTACTATTATGGATATTGAATGTGAACCTTCATGTCCAATTATTTTGGGACGTCCTTTTCTTCGCACCGTTGGTGCTATCATTGACATGAAAGAGGGGAATATAAAATTCCAATTCCCTCTCAAGAAAGGAATGGAACACTTCCCTAGAAAGAAGATTAAGTTGCCTTTTGAGTCCGTTACATGGGCTAGCTATTCTTTTACTCTTGATAAAACTTGATCCTCTCTTTTTGCATCATGCCTAGCTTAAAGGCTTAAAAGAAAGCGCTTTTGGGAGGCAGCCCACAACGAATTAGGTTTTATTTTTCTTTTGTTGTGTCTTGATGTTTGTTACTACAGTAGCATCATCATTGTATCTTTTCTTTTCAACTTTGTGCCAAGTTTAGCCTCCGATTGCAAGAAAATTCAAAAGTTGTGACGTGCAGTCTAGAAAACAGATTCTGTCCTTGGACAGAAAAATTCGTATAAAATTGGCTTTCGGGCGTCTGTTCTGAGTTTTTTGATTTGAGTTGCAGAAGTGCACCGAAAAAATTATTTACTACCTGCTGGTCTGTTTTTCACAGATTCTGTCCTGTTTTGCCTTTTCTTCGTTTTGCAAACCTTGAGCTTGCTTTTTCTTTGCAAAAACCTTTTGGCAATCTTGAGAAACAGTAGCTCTTCAAGATTATCCTTATTTCCAGTAGGGAAAAATTATTTTATTATGGGTACTAACCTCGCTAATCAGATTATGATGAGTTATGTATGAAGGGAGTTTTCAAGTGTGCGAGGAAAGATGATAAAAGAAGATCCAGGAGGGTCAAACGCTCAAGCTTGGGGATGCCCCCGTGCACCCCCAAGAAATATTCAAGAAGACTCAAGCGTCTAAGCTTGGGGATGCCCCCATGCATCCCCTTCTTCATCAACAATTATCAGTTCGTCTTTCGTTCCACTATATTTTAATCACTTCATGTGTTATGTGCTATGCTTGGAGAGTCTTGCTCTTAGTTTCCTTTTTAGTTTTCTTTAGCTTTGCTTGCTGTTCATAACAAGTTAGAACCCAGCTTTCTTTGTGTGGGAGAGAAACACGCTCCACTTCAACCTAGAACACAACATAGGATTTTCATGCTTATCTTTGTTGTGTGTGTTCTTTGTCTTTCCATAGCTGCTGTCATGTTTAGCTCTTAGTTTTCATGCTTTTCTTTTTAAAAGAGCTTTTGTTTAGGTTGTTGCTGAACTCTCTTGAGTTTTCATGTTTATCTTGTTAAGAGAGTTTTGCCTGTTGCACTGAGTTCTGTGTCTTAACTTAAAGTAGGTAATTGAGGTTGCTATTTCATTTTAGTAGTAACTTGCATTAGTTTTGAGGTATTGCCATGAGTAATGTCTGAACTTTTGGTGTCAAGAGCTTTAGCCTATTAGTGATAGATGTCGTATTTTGGGCAATCCGTGTTTATTTTTGAAAACCTACAAAATAGTTGAGAACTTTAGCTACTAAATGGATCACTAATCTTTGGAGGGATCGAATATTAGAGTACACTCACGTACCATGGGTCGAGGATGCGCAAGGGTAACCAAACCCCCATACACACCTCTTCGGGGTACTTGTCTCTTTGTGAACCTCCTAATTAGATTGAGAGTTACCGATAATAAGTGCATGAGTTCTTCGGACTAATGTGAGTATTCGAAAGTTGACACTTCCACCTATCCATATTTTTCTAGCCTCTTCGGTACCGTGCATTGCCCTTTCTCACCTCGAGAGTTGGCACATACTTCGCAAGTGCATCCAAATCCTTGGCACGATACGCTCTGTCATCATAAGCCTCATTATATCCTTCCTCAAAACAGCCACCATACCTACCTATTAAGGCATTTCCATAGCCTTTCCGAGATACATTGCCATGCAACATCCATCTTCTCATGACTTGATCTTCATGTCATACATGCTTTTTGCTTGATTGATGAGCCGCATGCTAGTTGGGCCTTGCCCTAATCATTGCTACATGATGCGCTAGTATCATTGCATATCCTGCTACACCGGCAGAGGCATACATTTGCATACATCATGATAGTTTCATTTTCTTTATGTTGAGTACTTTTTGTAAAGTGTGAAAGATCTTCTATACTTCTTGTAATATATAGAGTATTGCCCCTAAAGTGAGGAAAAGATCCCAAAGAGGACAAATCAAAAGATCCCAAAGAGGACAAAATCAAAAGATCCCAAAGAGGACAAATGAGAGATAAATAGAAAGAGCCATTGAGGCCACAAAAAAAAAAGAGAAAAAGAAATAAAAATAGAGAAGGGGGCACACTACTATTTCTTTTGAGAGATCCACACTCGTACTCCATCTTATACCTTGTGCTCCATAGAGATTATCATTCATGCATATAGCTATGTGGGGACCTTTACACTATAGAACTTGGCTTGTATATTCCAATTATGAGCCTCCTCAAAAGAGCTCTAGGTCTTCTTGAGGAAGCAAGTTGGATGCACCCCCACTAGTTCCATTGGAGAGCTTACCTTAGCTCATATGTGCATCCGTTGCATGGCAATCCCTACTCCTCACATCATATCTATCATTTGGCTTTCTCTCGCCGATGATTGTCCTCATTGATGTGAGCCTTTCACACCTTTTTGTCTTCCCCCTCTATCATTTTTCTCTCTTTGCCATCCTAAGTGTCGACTTTCTTGCTTACGCTCATCCATTGCATGAGTGCTCAAAATATCGAAAGGGAGTGGATCATTTTGACTTGTACCTGGCTGACGGTCTGGGGATCAGTCAAGATAAGATTCCAAAGAAGACCAAGTGTGAAACTTTAGTAGATTAAGTTCTCAACAATACAAAAACTATGTTTTACTCTCTCATATATCCCTATCCCCTTTCTTGCACGCAAACACCATTTGGAAACATTCGAGTCACGGACAGCGAGAGCTCTTGCACCTTTATGTTCTTATGTTGCTTGTTACAATGCTAATATAGACTCTTGCTTGTTATGACTTGAATTGAATGACATGCCTTGATTGCTTTACTTAAAAGTTCTTATATGGTTGATAGCATGTCACCACAGAAATTATGCTTGTTATCATTTACCTACTTGAGGACGAGCAGGAATTAAGCTTGGGGATGTTGATACGTCCAAAACGTATCTATAATTTCTGCTTGCTCCATGCCTCTTTTGTGCGATATTGCTATGATATTTATGCACTTCCATACACTTTTGATCATATTTGGACTAACCTATTAACTCAGTGCACCACAGTGCCAGTTCCTGTTTTCTGCTGTTTTTCTATTTCACGTTTCCCCCATATTAAAAGTGCCCTAAAAATTCCGGGAAAAATACAGGAAAAATCAGCGTATCGGGAGCTTCAAGAAAAACCAAAGCAGGGCCAGAGGGGAGCCAGGGGCAGCCCAGGCGGCCAGCCCAGGCGGCCCCACCCCTGGCCGCCTGGGGGGGCGCCTTGGACCCCCTCTCCGCTTCTGGTGACCCCCTTTGGCATATATACTCCTCGCGTCCCGAAACCCTCGAGTACGGAACCCTTTTTTACGATCTCGCCTCTGTTCCGCCGCCGCCGCGCTTCCAAGATCGAGAGCACTAGGAGAACTCTTCCCGGCACCCTGCCGGAGGGGAGAACCACCACCGGGAGCTTCTCCACCACCATGGACGCTTCCCGGATGAGTCGTGAGTAGTCCTCCTTGGACCATGGGTCCATGACCAGTAGCTATGTGATGTTCTCCTCCCCTCTTTGTTCTTCATGGACTAGACCTCGTGAGCTGCCCTACATGATCGAGGCACATATGTAATCTTTATGCTGTTGCTCTGCTGAGTTTGCTGGGATCCGATGGATTATGAGATTATGCTCAGATTGTGTGTGAGTTATATATTTGATTCACCTCTTTTATATTTATGTTCTTGAGTAATTCTTGCATGTTCTCCGTTGTTGTTTATTGCTTTGGCCGAGTAGTAGGTAGTAACTCCAAGAGGGAACGTTATGCTTGATTGTGGGTTCATGCCCCCTGATGACTAGCTTGAGTGACAGAAACATGAGTCTAGGGGATGTGCTGTTGCCACAAGGAGGAAAACAACAGTGCTTGTACTTGCGGGTGCAAGGATTGTTTACTTTACGCAAAGTTCTTTTAATGCAGTTGTCTGTTGCTTTGAGTTTACACTTTGGGTGGGACTCGCAACTTAATACCAGCGGGATGTTCTGGATAGATATCTCAAGGTGGATGATTAGTAGTAGATGCAGATGGATTTCGGTCTACTTGCCTCGGCGTACCGCCCATGCTTTTGAGCCTTTACCTTTCTTTACAGCATAGTTAGCATTGGTTTGCGCACATAATCCTGTCAATTGCCCAGCTGTAATTTGTTTACCTCGCATAGCTGTTTTATCATCTTTTGGGAGAGAGACATCACTAGTGAACATCATGGGACCCCGGTCCATATTACCATCACTGATCACACCCGCTATTTACTTACTGTCCTTATTTCCTAGTTGCAGTCATACATATCACTATTATCTCTTGTGTTTGATCCTTTGTAAACGACAAGGCCGGAGGGATTGACAACCTCTCTGTACTCGTTGGGAGCAAAGTTATTTGTATCTGTGTGCAGGTCTTGTCAACCGCTAAGTATCTGGCGCCGTTAGCCGTTAACACCTACTTGTCGACCCTCGGAGTCTCACGGGATTCGATCCTTGGTATCTTGCCAAGGGAAACTTGCCGTTACGCTACATCTCAAACCTTCCACTTGGGGTAACAAACGAGGGGCGAGAAACCATCACCCATCCCCGTCTTCGCCGCCGTCGATCGCCCCCGACGATCTCGTCACCGGCACCACCGTGGTGAGCCTCTTGTTATGTCCATGCTTTTCTTACTTTTATTATTGCTTGTTATTATTGCTTTAGATAGATATTTGTCTAATTTTCTTAAGTTTATTATAGCCTGTTATTATATAGTGGATGGTTTTGATATCCGCCCACGTGGGCCCTCGTCCTGTCTACGATTCGGATGTGGTATATTATCTTTAATTTATAACTATTTGTTTTAGTGTTTATGACAATTATGCCGACCAACCTGATATGCATAGATGTTTTTATATGTCTAGGAGGTAGTTGAACAGGAAATTCCATCCGACCCTCTTGTGGAGAGGTTAAATTTAGTTGAAGAGGAAAACATTTCCTTAAAGAAAAAATTGGAAAAAATGGAGGAGGAGAAGATGGAATTGGAGTTGCATGTTGCGAAAGTCGTCGATGATCACAAGATCAAGATGGACCCTATTATCGAGAGGTTAAATTTAGTTGAAGAAGAAAACAAATTCTTGAAGGAAAAAATAAAAAAAATTGAGGACGAGAAGATGATATTGGAGTTGCATGTTGCGGATGTCGTCGATGATCACAAGATCAAGATGGATGGAATGCGGTTGAAGATTAGAAAGATTAGAAAATATGCCATTCATACCGAGGCTTGGTATCATTATGCCGTTGGATCAATTGTTACCTTGGTTGCGATTATGATCGCATTTGTTTTCGCATTGAAATGTTTTACATAGTTTCGATGTGTATGGAGAGCTATATGTTGTTAGATGAGAACTATGTATGTACTTTTGTTTTAATGTGATGATGAACTTCTATTAATTTAGTCACTTAATTATCTATTTATAATGTTCTGTAATGGTTTTTGACACACTTAATTATATATAATGCACGCAGATGAACCGGCAATGGATGTACGGTGACAGACACACCTCCGAGTACATTAAGGGCGTGCATGAGTTTCTAAATGCGGCAGAGGCAAACAAGCAGAATGGTTTTATGTGTTGCCCATGCACTAAATGTGGGAATACGATGTCTTACTCTAACCGGAAAATCCTTCACTCCCACCTGCTTTACAATGGTTTCATGCCACACTATAATGTTTGGACGAGGCAAGGAGAAATAGGGGTTATGATGGAAGACGGCGAAGAAGAAGAGTACGATGACAACTATGTGCCCCCTGAATACGGTGATGCTGCAATGGGGGGAGCTGGTGAAGATCAAGAGGAACCAGATGATGTGTCCAATGATGCTGCAACGGGTGAAGCTGCTGAAGATCAAGAGGAACCAGATGATGATCTCCGCCGGGTCATTGTCGATGCAAGGACGCAATGCGAAAGTTAAAAGGAGAAGCTGGAGTTTGATCGCATGTTAGAGGATCGCAAAAAAGGGTTGTACCCCAATTGCGAAGATGGCAACACAAAGCTCGGTACCGTACTGGAATTGCTGCAGTGGAAGGCAGAGAATGATGTGGCTGACAAAGGATTTGAGAAGCTACTGAAAATATTGAAGAAGAAGCTTCCGAAGGATAACGAATTGCCCGACAGTACATACGCAGCAAAGAAGGTCGTATGCCCTCTAGGATTGGAGGTGCAGAAAATACATGCATGCCCTAATGACTGCATCCTCTACCGCGGTGCATACAAGGATCTGAACGCATGCCCGGTATGCGGTGCATTGCGGTATAAGATGAGACGAGATGACCCTGGTGATGTTGACGGCGAGCCCGCCAGGAAGAGGGTTCCTACGAAGGTGATGTGGTATGCTCCTATAATACCACGGTTGAAACGTTTGTTCAGAAACGGAGAGCATGCCAAGTTGATGCGATGGCACAGTGAGGACCGTAAGAAAGACGGGAAGTTGATAGCACCCGCTGACGGGTCGCAGTGGAGAAAAATCGAGAGAAAGTACTGGAAGGAGTTTGCAAAGGACCCAAGGAACGTATGGTTTGCTTTAAGCGCGGATGGCATTAATCCTTTCGGGGAGCAGAGCAGCAATCACAGCACCTGGCCCGTGACTCTATGTATGTATAACCTTCCTCCTTGGATGTGCATGAAGCGGAAGTTCATTATGATGCCAGTTCTCATCCAAGGCCCTAAGCAACCCGGCAACGACATTTATGTGTACCTAAGGCCATTAGTTGAAGAACTTTTACAGCTATGGAATGGAAACGGTGTACGTGCGTGGGATGAGCACAGACAGGAGGAATTTGACCTAAAGGCGTTGCTATTCGTGACCATCAACGATTGGCCCGCTCTCAGTAACCTTTCAGGACAGACAAACAAAGGATACCACGCATGCACGCACTGTTTAGATGACACTGAAATTATATACCTGGACAAATGCAGGAAGAATGTGTACCTGGGCCATCGTCGATTTCTTCAGACCAACCATCAATGTCGAAAGAACGGCAAGCATTTCGAAGGCGAGGCAGATCACCGGAAGAAGCCCGCCATGCGTACCGGTGATCACGTACTTGCTATGGTCAATGATTTACACGTAATCTTTGGAAAGGGCCCCGGCGCACTAGCTGTTCCGAATGACGCTGAGGGACACGCACCCATGTGGAAGAAGAAATCTATATTTTGGGACCTACCCTACTGGAAAGACCTAGAGGTCCGCTCTTCAATCGACGTGATGCACGTGACGAAGAACCTTTGCGTGAACCTGCTAGGCTTCTTGGGCGTGTATGGAAAGACAAAAGATACAGCTGAGGCACGTGAGGACCTGCAACGTTTGCAAGAAAAAGACGGCATGCCTCCGAAGCAGTATGAAGGTCCTGCCAGCTATGCCCTTATGAAAGAAGAGAAAGAAACCTTCTTTGAATGCCTGCTCAGTATGAAGGTCCCGACTGGCTTCTCCTCGAATATAAAGGGAATAATAAATATGCCAGAGAAAAAGTTCCAGAACCTAAAGTCTCATGACTGCCACGTGATTATGACGCAACTGCTTCCGGTTGCATTGAGGGGGCTTCTACCGGAAAACGTCCGATTAGCCATTGTGAAGCTATGTGCATTCCTCAATGCAATCTCTCAGAAGGTGATCGATCCAAAAATCGTACCAAGGCTAAGGAGTGATGTGACGCAATGTCTTGTCAGTTTCGAGCTGGTGTTCCCACTACTAGATTTTTCATTATAACCGAGGGTCAAATTACCGTCGGATATTTTAGTCGACCGTCGTATTTACATATAACCGACGGTACACCGTCGGCAATCTCCCGTCGGCTATGCTTGGTCGGCCATTACACTTATAGCCGACGGTACTGTTGGGTAATACCTTCTCCGACGGTAATAAGCTGACGGTGAGCCGTCGGGCATGTTTTGGTCACCAGCCGGTTCACATAAACTCGACAATGTTTATAGCTGACGGTTCCCCGTCGGATATTTATTTTCTGACCGTTATTACTTCCCGTCGACTTTCACAATAGATGACGGTATATTTGACCCTTCGAGGTTTCTTATAACCGAGAGGAGAATGAAACCCTTCGGAGTTTGCTATAACCAGAAGGAGAATGAAACTGAAAGCTATTATGATCGCCGACTATGTATACACCCCTTCGGGGATTCCTACGGTTGAGAGCCTGACAAACAACATCAATATACAAATTCATCTCGAGTGAAGTCTCTGTGCCTGAGATGTTTGTTGTATGGTAGGCCATTAGTCACCCCGAAAGGATTGTTTTCCACTTCAAATATACTATCTTATAATTGCACAACCACACATGACCAAGTAACATAGAGTATATTTAGAGCATCCAAATTACATCGATCATAATGATCTATCTAGGAAGTTTGAAATGCAAAACAAAAATAGTAACTAAGATATAATGGTCCAAGCATTATGCATAAGCTAAAATTGACCAAAACTTCATAAGTTCACTTTGTTGCATATCCTGAAGAAAGATCAGACTCATCTTCATCACCATATGGATCATAACGCCCATTGCCATATAGATCATGACAACCATCGCCATAGACATCATCGCCCTTGCCATATAGATCATGACAACCATCGCCATAGACATCATCGCCCTTGCCATAGATATTGATTCTTCCGGTATTGTTTCCCACTCCTAAGAAATGATTAGAGTAGTTGTAAGGAAGATGAAAATCTTGTTATCTAGTTGAAATTTAATTGAGCACACAATGACAAAACTTAGATGTTCTAATTGACTGGTTAGCTGCTATCTAACAGTATCACTACGTATTAACCTTTTGATCCTTCACATGCAATTTTCAGGGTAACATGAATCACCAGGAACACATACTCCAAATAATAAATATCGAGGACTACACATTGCTCTGTGTACTAAAGGAATAATATACCAGTAAATCACACTGATTTCAATTTAATAATAAGTTGGCAACGGTTTATAATACATCATGCTTTTTGAATTACTTGTAACATTCATTTAATTCAAAGAACATGACATTTTTCTAATTAACTATATTAATCATATCTCCAGAACCCACATGTGCTATGGTTTACACCAAGTTATCTGAAAGATACAATGCCGGGTCGATAATCGGTTCAATGGCTTGTTGCGATTACAAAAATTATATTAACCAAGTACAATGGACATCTACAACCTCGCTGAAGTATATACCAGCGTTTATATTTTGCAGTAGTAGACTAGCAAACCACTACTGGTCAGTTTGGGCATACAGTAAACTGGTTAAGAATGCCATGTAAAGAAAGATATAATTTGTTTGTTCATTCAAAACAAATTAAATAGCAGCAACTCACACTAAATCTCCACCAACAATAGTTTAGATTATACTGCACATGCCTAATTAAATTAAGCCACTTCTTATGTTTCGTATGAGAGGTCAAAATCATTCTACATGGTTAAAGCTACCAGAATTTCTGTATGTACTTCCAATTCTTCTCAACAATGTCCAATTTTTTAGACCCTGGTTCTATTCTATAATGAAACCAAGCTTTCCATACATTCTCAAAAGCATCATGGTCTCAAACGTTCAGGACCAAAAGAGGCAAAGCCATTACAGGGAAAAACAAAAGCTAGAAAGGAGGATGCCTGACAGAGGGTCAAACATGCCAAATCATATTGAGTAATTTGAAAATTTCTCTGTGCAAATGATTTTACTGTAATTGATTATAGTTACATATTTGCCTATATGAATTCAACAAAAAAAATTCCCCTGGCACCTTAATTAAGATGGATTTAGTGTAAAGAAAACAGCCCAAAGATAGATTTCTAAGTTATGAGCGACATCTAGGAAAATAGGGCACAAGCAGGTGCATACATTATATATACTACAATAGTACCACCTATGCAACGTGGTAAGCTAAGAAAACACCTCAAATAAAAAGAGCAGGACTCGAAGCAAGTTATCTGTAGCATGCGTCTTGAAAGCCATTGTACACTGGCTCAAAAGCGTTACATTGTTGTTCTTCAGATAGACCAACCTTTCACATATATATGTTTCTCCATGCTCATGTTGTCTAGAACTAAATTGGCGCATAACTAAATGTGATGTATGACTAAGAGATGATAGACCAACCTTTTCAGTTTCATTTTGATGAACATCGTCTCGTCCCCTTTCAAATACGACTTCATGTACCTAAGCTCAAAAGCGTTACATTGTTGCTCTTCAGATAGGCCCAACGGCCACCTGCATGATAACATAGCGTATATAAGAACATCAAATAAGAACCCCTGCACTACATCTTTGAGAAAGAACACACAGGACATGATGTTGACATGTCAGTGCATGCATCAGCCTTAGGAACAGGAGCTAAATGTTACAGAAATACAAAATACTGAAAAGAAAAGCAAAAGCGAGATGAAAAAACTTGGAAAAAGAACAAGGAATGTACGTACTACATGAATGGAGAACTGCTAGTTAAGTTATACAATAGTGTGAAGTATACATCCCGATTCTGATTGCACATGATGACATAGTGTCTCTTCTCTTACTAGTCAAACTGCGGCAACTAGCTAGCCTTGACCAAACATACATGCATCAACACAAGCTAGCTAGCTCACCTCACCGTTGCAAAATGGCCACTTGCTAGTTAATCATACTATTTTTAAACACATAAGCTTGACTTAATTTTCTAAACTAATAGGCCTGGTTTTGTTTTTCAACCATACACACACAAAATAGACCTAAACAGACATGCAAACAACCATGACCTCGTTGTAGAACTTGAACCTCACCACCACAGAAGCCAGCCATGTCACCATCTCCATCTCCCCGGTATTCAACTTGAACCACAGGAGCAAATCCTGGACCCCAACCACTAGAAAATAAGCTTACCATCCATTAAACAGCACACATACGCCACATATATGACCTGCTCGAGGAATTGCACAAAGGAAGAGGCGACCGGACCTGGTACAGGCGGGCAAAGGCAGGAGTGAGCGTGTTCTACACGGCGGCATCAGGTGACCACTCGGACGAGGAGTTTCAGAAGGGGCCGATACATGTCGTGGGAGGTGGAGGGAGAGAGAGAGAGAGCTGACGAAGAAGACCGACGCGGTCCTGAGGAGCGGCGTCGAGCACCTATTGGTTAGTTAGATCCGGCAGCGCTGTGGCCGGAGGCTGCCAGATCTGAGGACCACGAAGACGGAGACGAGACTCGAAAGGACACTTCCGCGACGGGAGGAAGAGCAGGGAGTGGGTGACGTTGCTGGGCCAGGGAGAGCGACGACGGTGAGGTGCGCAGCCGGATCAACGGGCGACAGCGGGGTTGGCGCATGGCGGCGGCGGCGAAGAAGTTGTTGGGAGAAGAGAAGATGCGGCGTGGGACGTTTCAGAGGGAAAGGGGTGGGATGGGAGGACGTGGGCACATGACGGATACAAGATGGGCCGCAAGAAAAAAATAGGTAAGTGGCAAGAGGTAAATAATGGCGGGAGGTGAAAATGGTTCCTTTTTTTTGGCATGGTGGTGAAAATGGTTCCTGCTCCTGCCGTAACTGACATTTTTTCATAAGAAATTCCAAAAGATACATACCATACGTATTCAGTAAAAAAAAAAATCTACTCTCTCTTTTGCAGGTAAAATAAATTTCTACTCGAAAGTAATTATTTCAGATATCCCATCAAAAGTAATTCCATTGTCAAAATTGCCATATCGATCTTTGTACGATTGGTTGATGCTACAATCTGACGTTAGTTGGACCCAAATCAAGGAATCAATCGATAGTTGGCATGAATCTTTGCATGTAAATTGTATACAATCTGCCGTGCGCAAAGTACTCTTCTACACCCTCCGTTCCAAAATAAATGACCCAACTTTGTACTAAAGTTAGTATAAAGTTGAGTCATCTAGTCATCTATTTTGGAACGGGGGAAGTATAATATATTGTTATGCATATACGGTATAAAGTTACAGCCCAATGTGTGCTATAAAACATTTTAATATGGAGGCACACATTTATGAACAAGTGGAGTACTCCCTAGGAATAAAGTGAATCAGAGCTCGAATGATAACAATCCTAATAAACTCCAAGGAGAGTGGAATGAAATATGAATAAATTTACCGATTTGCTAGCATCATCTCAATAATACTATTAATATGCATGAAAAGTAAATCAAAATCAAGTTCTATTAGCTATTAGTTAAGGCTTGTAGAGAAATTTTCATCTAGAATTGATTTAACCAACACAAAGATGAAGATAATTTAAATAAAATTAAGTTAGAATTCTAAGTCTCTAAATGATTAATTTAGATTTCTCGCAAGCTTCGTGAATCACTAGCCACTGCTTGGATGCCTCGTACGGAAACACTGGCTGCCTTTAGCCACAACTGTCACGACGAGGGATTGTTGAATGCCCTCGCTCGGCGCCGAGTTCAGACTTTCTCTGAGCTTTCAGAGTTGGTGTTAAAATTTTGCACCATTGAAGAAGCCTGGCTGGCCCAGGAATCAATATACTCGAACGAATCAAAGGCGCGAAAAAGAAAGAAGACGGACCCAGACCGCCCTAGACAGACTGTTGGACTGACCGTGCCCTATACACTCTAGTTTACTCAACACCAATCCAACCCATAGCCTTCGAGCCTGTTGAGTTGTAAAACAAGTCGTTAAGGGAGGCGAAGCTCTCCTCTCAAATAGGCACCATCAGTCATCCCACAAATTCCTTAGAAGAACCCGAGGTTTTGATGATTTACCAAACATATAAGTCAGGAAACCAAAGAAAACGATCCTATAGGAGCACGTTCGCGCCCTGATACGTGCACCCCCCGGCGGCATGGTTGAACACGTGCGCCGATCACGTTTGAGCAGCACGACCAGCCAGTGGTCGATCTAACCGATGCCCAGCCGCCATGTTCCTCGACCCCATCGTGGACGGATGCCGACTACACAAGGTACTAATGGACGGCGGCAGTAGCTTAAACCTCATTTATGAGGGAACGTTGGAAAAAATGCAATTCGACAGAAACTCGCATCCAGCATAGCTCAATTATATTTAAAGGGGTCATCCCCAGTAGGGAAAGCATGATGCAAGGGGAAAATCACCCTCGATGTGGTCTTCGGCACTCCCGAGAACTATCTGATCGAGGAGCTGACCTTCCACGCCGTGCCCTTCCAGAGCGGCTACCATGCCCTGCTGGAGTGAGAAGCGTTCATAAAATTTCCCGACATAACCCATTAATTGTGAAAAACTACATGAGTAATATTAATGCACTTATAATAACAATGTTATATGTTCATTCTTGGATAATTTCTTATAGGGAAATTATCTACAATATAACATCGGTCATTCCACATGTTTATTGATGTTCTTCACCAAAACATATCAGTGGGAGTGAAAGTTGACCGTCGGCTATTGCTATCCCCCGTCAGGTATTTCTCAAATAACCGAGAGTCACACATGTACCGGCGGCCATCTTCACTCATAGGTGAGAGTTTTCTTTTCACCGTCGGCTATGAAATTTCACTATCGGCCATTCCATGTAATCCCCGCGGGTGTATGAAAAACCGTCGGCCATTTTTAGTCATAGGTGAGAGTTTTATTTTCACCGTCGGCTATTACATATCACCGTCGGACATTACATGTAATTTCCATGGGTGTAGCATGAACCGTCGGGCATTACAATGAACCGTCGGGCATTAAATGGGATACCCAAGGGTTGGATTTTTACCGTCGGGTAATCCAGCAAACCGTCGGCTATTACTAGTAATACTTGTGAGTTTACAATAACCGTCGGCCATTGACACTACCGTCAGCTATTGCTATAATGGCCGACGGCCCGTCGGCTATTACATTTCACCGTCGGAAATATGGGGATTTCTAGTAGTGTCCCACCATCCTTCTTCAATATCATGACACATGTCCTAGTTCATCTAGTCGACGAGATTGTCATTCTGGGGCCCGTATTTCTACATAATATGTTCCCATTTGAGAGGTTCATGGGAGTCCTAAAGAAATATGTCCGTAACCGCGCTAGGCCAGAAGGAAGCATCTCCATGGGCCATCAAACAGAGGATGTCATCGGGTTTTGTGTTGACTTCATTCCTGGCCTTAATAAGATAGGTCTCCCTAAATCGCGGTACGAGGGGAGACTGACTGGAAAAGGCACGCTTGGAAGAGACTCAATAATACGCAGGGACGGATATTCTTGGTCTCAAGCACACTACACAGTTCTGCAGAACTCTACCTTGGTGACCCCGTATGTCGATGAACACAAGAACAGTCTGCGCTCCAAACACCCGGAGCAGTGCGACGACTGGATTACATGTGAACACATCAGGACTTTCAGCAGTTGGTTGGAACCACGTCTTAGAGGTGACAACACTGTTTGTGATGAGTTGTACTTGCTGTTCAGGGGACCATCTTTGACTGTATTGATTTACAAAGGATACGAGATAAATGGGAATACATTTTACACGATTGTCCAAGATCAAAAGAGCACCAACCAAAACAGCGGTGTCCGCTTTGATGCAACAACCGAGAGGGGAATGGACACATATTATGGTTACATAGTGGACATATGGGAACTTGACTACGGACATGATTTTAAGGTCCCTTTGTTTAAGTGCAAATGGGTCAATCTGTCAGGAGGCGGGGTACAGGTAGACCCACAGTACGGAATGACAACAGTGGATCTAAAAAATCTTGGGTACACTGACGAACCGTTCGTCCTAGCCAATGATGTGGCACAGGTTATCTATGTGAAGGACATGTCTACCAGACCGAGAAAAAGAAAAGATAAGGAAGCGAATACATCATACGATGAGCCAAAGCGCCACATAGTTCTTTCAGGAAAAAGGGACATCCTGGGAGTGGAGGGCAAGACAGACATATCTGAAGATTATGAAAAGTTTCATGAAATTTCTCCCTTCAAAGTCAAGGCTGACCCAAGCATCCTGATAAACGATGAAGATTATCCATGGTTACGGCGCAATAAGCAAATGACACAAGCGAAGAAAAAGTGAAGACTTTTTTCCGCAACTATTATGATGATACCATGCCAACTTTGTAACAGACGAGTATGATACCATTGTCCGTTTTGTACATGCACATGCTATGTCAACTTTTTCAGAGTTCATTTGAAAACTATGAATTTAGGTCGAATTTTCTCTATAGGTGCATATATGTTCATTTTTTTAGTAAAGTTAACCACAAACTTGTGATTCACACAAATTTCAAAGAATTCAAATTTTAATTATTCGAATTTGAAAACTAATTGGACTAACAGAAAGTTTATAATTTTTCTAAAACTAATGGCACTAACAGAAAGAATTAAAAAATAAAGCAAAAAACAAAAGAAAATAAATAATGCAGCAAACAAAACAAAAAAACTTGCAAAAAATAAAAATAGCAACAATAAGTATTTTGTTGTAAGTAGAAACAAAATAAAATAAATAAAGCAACAAAGAAAACAAATAATTTCAAATTTAAACTATTCAAATTTGAATACTACTTGCACTAACAGAAAGTTTGTAATTGGTTTTACCTAAAGAAATAATATTCACAAAGAAACTCTAAATACAGCAAAAAACAACTTAGAAATAAATAATGCAGAAAAGGAAAAAAAATAAAAAAATGGGCGCTGCCCAGTGAGCTTGCAAGGCCTACAGCCCAGGATGCAGCTGGACTATAAGGCCCAGCAAGCTCACAAGGCAGCGCGCAGAGTTAGGCCCAGAAGCCTGCATTAGAGAGGAGTTCAATACAGCCACCGCAGTGGGGCTTATAAACCACTCCCAGCCCCTGTCAACTAGCGAGGTGGGACTAAAGATTTTCGCCGCGGGGCAGGACAAGGGCTTTGGTCCCGGTTGGTGGCAACAACCGGGGCTAAAGGGGGGCATTGGTCCCGGTTCGTGGCACCAACCGGGACCAATGCACACCTTTAGTCCCGGTTGGTGGCACCAACCAAGACTAAAGGGGGGCATTCGT
>LR738713.1:750993303-751020691 GCA_902687465.1 Secale cereale | reverse complement strand
GGGGGGGGGGGGGGTCGAGGGTCGTCGAGGGACCGAGGGTCGTGAAGGGTCGAGGATCGCCGAGGGGTCGAGAGGTTGCCTAGTGTCAAAGTATTGAAGAAATCCATGCCTTCATTATTTGCCAGAAGTAACCGGGGCATGTTGGTACGAAGTTCTGGAAAGTTATTTTGGAACGGAGTTCCTGATAGGATAATCTGTCTTTTGTTACGAATTATCCTATCTGGGACTCCGTTCCAAAATAACTTTGGAGAACTTCGTACCATCATGTGCCTGTTACTTTCGCCTAATGATGAAGACATGGTTTTGTTGAATCCTTTGACACTAGACAAAATGTGACATGAGGGGGTCTAGTGTTGTGGATCGCCGAGCAGTCGAGGGTCGAGGGGTCGAGAGGTCGCCTAGCTAGTGTCAAAGTATTGAAGAAATCCATGCCTTCATCATTTGCCAGAAGTAACCGGGGCATGTTGGTACGAAGTTCTGGAAAGTTGTTTTGGAACGGAGTTCCTGATAGGATAATCCGTCTTTTGTTACAAATTATCCTATCTGGGACTCCGTTCCAAAATAACTTTGGAGAGCTTCGTACCATCATGCGCCTGTTACTTTCGCCTAATGATGAAGACATGGTTTTGTTGAATCCTTTGATAGTAGACAAAATGTGACATGAGGGGGTCTAGGGTTGTGGATCGCCGAGCAGTCGAGGGTCGAGGGGTCGAGAGGTTGCCTAGTGTCAAAGTATTGAAAAAATCCATGCCTTCATCATTTGCCAGAAGTAACTGGGGCATGTTGGTACGAAGTTTTGGAAAGTTATTTTGGAACGGAGTTCCTAATAGGATAATCCGTCTTTTGTTACGAATTATCCTATCTGGGACTCCGTTCCAAAATAACTTTGGAGAGCTTCGTACCATCATGCGCCTGTTACTTTCGCCTAATGATGAAGACATGGTTTTGTTGAATCCTTTGACACTAGACAAAATGTGACATGAAGGGGTCTAGGGTTGTGGATCGCCGAGCAGTCGAGGGTCGAGGGTCTAGGGTTGTTGAATCCAAAACATTTTTGAAGAGCTTCTCGTACCATTATGCGCCTGTCATTTTCGGCTAATGATGAAGTCATGGTTTTCTTGAAATCTTCGATATTACCCCCCTCCTTGAAGCTTTCTCGAGGCCACCCCTAACCCTTGAAGCGTTGTCGAGGCCACCCGACACCCAAGAGAAGCAGCGTCGAGGCCACAAATTAATTTATATGATTCCTTACTGTGATTAGCTAGCTAGTTCTACGTTTGCCATTAATATATCCATCTGTCATGTTTGAATAATAATTGGCATGTTGTAAATATTTGTAGAAACTATGGACGACAACCCCCGAGACGAAGGACAAGAAGCGTTGTTGCTGGACATAATCGCAGACGGACAAGATGCCGTCTTGTCGTTTCTCATCGACACCAATGAGCTGCTGGAAAGAGAGGAAGATATATGCTATGATATTGATGGCTCCGGTGACCCAATGCACATGGAAGAAGTAGACCGTGAGGACGGCTCCGGTGACCCAATGTCGGTGCAAGAAGGAGACCGTGATGATGGCTCCGGTGACCGAACCAAGTCCGGCCAGCAGGTATATATATTAGTTAAGCCTGTGCTGACTAGCTAATTGATGCATTCATTAACTCTCGTCTTTGTTTTTTTTCTAGCCCTCCGGATCGAGCAAATCTTCGGTAAAGAGACGAGGCGCGAAGAAAAAGTTGAGGTCGGATGAAAAGTTTGAGATCACAGAAATCTCACGCACCGGTGAACCGATTGAACCCATCCGGACAAAGAACGCATTTGTTAATCAGTGCGGGGTTCTGGTTAGGGACAAGATCCCGATCAGCATCCATCAATGGTTAAAGCCGACTGCAGAAGACGCTCAGGTGTCTTATGTCACTAATATACAGAAAGAAGATCTTTGGACTGAGCTGAAGTCCAATTTCACCCTACCGCCAGAGGCTGATCCGGCGAAGCCAGTTACAGAGGATTTAATCAAGTCTTTTGCTCTTACGAAGATGGCAGAACTATTCAGGGCGTGGAAGAAAAAACTGAATAAGTTTGTCCGCGAAAAAGAGACTCCAGAATTCGTGGGCATATATGAGAAGATCAGAGATGACTGGCCCGCATTTGTGGCCAATAAGACATCGGAAAAGAGTAAGAAGACGTGTGCGACAAACCAGAAAAATGATGCGAAGAAGATGCATCACCATCGCACGGGGTCAGGTGGCTACCTCAGAGCCCGGCCTAAGTGGGCCAAGGCTGAGAATGATCAGCTTCAGAAAGGGATCGAACCAGAGACAATGAACTGGCCATACCGTTGCCGGACTTGGTTCTTCGGGGCTGGCGGAACCTTGGACCCTGTATCAGGGAGGTGCATTTGGACGGACAAGCAATTGGAAATACCACTCTAGAAGCTTCGTTTCTATATCAAAGCAGCGCAGCAAGGGATGTTCTTTCCCGACAGAGAGAACGACGAGCTCACAATGGCCCTCGGGAATCCTGAGAACCCTGGACGGACACGAGGCATGCCACGCTCCGTTTCGTGGAGTGCTGGGTTTCCGGACGCAGGCGGTTACAAATGCCACGAGAGGAGGAAGAAAATGCAGCAGACCGAAATGCAGGCGTTGCGCGCCAGAATACAAGCGATAGAGGAACGAGAAGCAAATCGGGACAAAAGAACTGTCGAAGCTTCCCCCGAAGCTACCGCGCCATCTCAGCGGAGAAGCAGTGTGGCTTCCACCGAGCTGCTTGAGCCGGAGCATGTCTTGACGGCTACTGCCAGCTATCCCGTGGATGCTATCACGGAGGTACAAAATTGCCACCTTATGACGCAGTGGATAAATATGAAGGTCAAGGCGGCTGCTGGCTCTGTTTATCCTACTGGACCCGGCGCAACTTTTCACTGCCGGCTGATTCCAGAAGGATATGCTAGGGTGATGGTGGATGAAATAACGGAGGGATTTGAGGACCTCCAGCTTGACCACCCTACCGGTGAAGGGGAGACTCGGCTGGGTTCTTCACTGAAGACTCCATGCCTATGGCGAAAGGACCTCATCAACATTCTCAACTGGACACCTCCGTCTTCTCCTCCTCCTCCGGCGAGTCAGGGCACTCCGCCTCCTCCACCGCCTCCTCCTCCGGCGAGTGACGATCAGGGCACTCCGGCTCCTTCTCCGGCGCGTGGCGGCACTCCGCCTCCTTCTCCGCCTGCGCCGGCGCGCCCGAGCAGCCAGCCTCCTCCTTCTCCGCCTAGTCAGCAAGGGCGGAAGAGACCTGCCGCCGCTCCGGCTGCTCCTTCTCCGGCGCGTAAGCAAGGAAAGAAGACAGCCGCTTTGTCTGGTCTGTCGGCATCTAGCAGTACAGCCAGAGGCGGGAGGCAATACAGATTCGGTCCTTCTCTCACGCCTCTAGAGAAGTTACCATACGAGAGGTCCGACGAGGAAAACACGAAGATCGCTGAAGGCGAAGTGAAGGCCTGGCTTGAAGGGTTGAAAGCACAGAGACATCCACCTCCGGAGGAGAAGATAGATCCGGTGAAAGCAAAGAGCACTTTTGCTGCCCTGAAGAAACCAGCGAAAAGTCAGCCGAAGGACAACTATGACCGCATTATTGAAAAGTCATTTCACGAAGCGAAGCGGTCGGGAAGTACTAAAAGTGATCAAAGGTTAGCAGAAGGACGAGCTGGGAAAAAAATTGCCCAGCTCGGCGACCAAGCGGACCAATCGTGCCCCCCGCTCAAGGTGTGTAGCGACATGGTCGCTAATGATCTGAGGATGGTGCCCGGTTATAGGAATCTTGGAGATTACCTGCCCGACGATGTACATTATGATTTCTTGGAGGTGCAGATATAAAGATACGAGTACGGGAAGGCTCTCGTCAAAGATGAAAGATCTCTATCAACGATGATGCGAAGATTGCATGATTGGTGCTTGAAAATCTGCAGAGAGTCTGGGGGGAGGGATAGTTTGTATGTGAGAGTTAAACCGGAGCATGACCTCGTTGGAATTGAACTGTTGCCTATTCCATTTGAGGATTTCTATCAGTTTTTCAATCAATTGGCCCTCGATAAAGCAACGGTCACCTGCTACTGTCTGTAAGTAGTACTACTTCTGTCATTAAGTCTCTCTATATAGCTCAGCTCTTTCATTGCATGTATTTATAATTATCCTCACTATATTATGCAGATTGAAGATCGTCGAATTGAAGAAAAAACAAGTCGGTGATATAGGGTTCATTAACACATATCTCATAGATGCAACCGAGGTTGAATTTCGTGCCTCAGATACCGAGGCCAACTTGCTACGATCGTTGGTGGTAAATGAAAACAAAGATATAATACTCTTTCCTTACAACTTCAAGTGAGTGTTACTGTCTTGTCCATATTCGATTTCCCTTATATATTAGTCAAGGTTATAGTAATGTAATTGATGAGTTCATGCATGCGTGCGCAGGTTCCACTATATTCTCCTAGAGATTAAGCTTGTGCAGGGAGTAGTAACTGTCTTGGACTCTAAACGAAAAGATCCCAAGGAGTATGCGGACATGACTCAAATGCTCGAGAAGTAAGTTAAATCGATCATTATCCACCATGCATATCAGCAACTTTGTTCATTTCTGATATCAAATAATTGTTTTCTTTGTCTGGCAGGGTTTGGAGAAAATTCACCAAAAAAGCTCCGGGACTGCCGAAGAAGCTGGAATTTAGACACCCGAGAGTAAGTACTATATAGTAGCATGTTCCGCGCATCTCCTATATATTGATTCAAGCGCTAGTTTCATCAATACCATTTGGCATTCTTGCTTATCAGTTTGATTGACCTCTATTTCTTGTAAAGTGGTTATGGCAGGAACAAGGGAATGATTTCTGTGGATACTACATTTGCGAGTCCATCCGCCATACGACCTGTGAGCGGGGCTACTCTGAAGCACAATTTGAAGTGCGTAAGCAATTAATAATATTCACAATTTTATTTCATTACCATCATTTGTGTTGAGTTTCATTTATTCATATCCTTTTTTGTACTCCTGGGAGTATGTACTCCCATCCTCAATATACCTCATATACGCATTAATTATACCTCTTTATCCTTCTCAATATACTTCATTAAATATTCTAAGATACCCCAATACGAGTTTTATTGAAAAAATATCATCTGCGACGTACTTTTTGTAATATACCTTTTTCACGTACAAACACATCAGTATATACGTAAACATTTAAAATATGTAGACTCGCATGAATTTTTTCATGAAAATCATTTTGAGGTATCTAATAATTACTAATGAAGTATATTAAAAATAATAAAGGGGTCTAAAAGATTCATCTATATGGTATATGATGAGCGGGAGTACGTACTCCCAAGAGTACACAACCATTTTCCTATATATATATATATATATATATATATATATATATATATATATATATATATATATATATATATATATATGTGTGTGTGTGTGTGTGTGTGTATGTATTGACCCCCTTCTTCAAATTAGATGTTTCGGATGCGGAATGAACTCCTAGCACCAGATCGTCTGCGAGCAATTCAAGAGGAATTGGCGGCATTCTTTCTTGAACACGTGATCGCGCCAGACGGAGAATACTATGTGGACCATGCGTCCATCGTATAGGAGATTATATTTGTAAGAGATAATTATTGTATATATGTATCCGGTAGTGTCGGATAGATATACGAGAACTTGTTGTTCGACCAATCTCTCGGAGAAGGAGAGGTGGTCGATATTACTTCTCTCTGTATGCATATATATGTTGATTACGATCGTCTGTTTTCTTCGTTTGCTTACTAGCTAGCTAGCTAGCGTGTCTAGTCCTCTCTATACGTATGTGTAGTACGTAGCGTCGACCAAGCACGGACATAAGAGAGGACACTTCTCTCCATTAATTAGCTAGCTAACATAATATATGAAACACCTAAATTAACCCCCCAAAACCTCCAACCCCCCTCCTCCCCTTTCAAAAAAAAACAAAAACCACAGCCACAGAAATGCTGACGCGTGGATGCCTTTTGGTCCCGGTTGTTGCCACCAACCGGGACAAAAGGCCCTCCTGCCTGGGCTCCGCGCACAGGCCACGTGGAGACCCATCTGCCCTGGTTCTAGATTGAACCGGGACTAAAGGGCTAGGCCATTAGTACCGACCCTTTAATCCCGGTTCAAGAACCGGGGCTAAAGGCCCTAACGAACCGGGGCAGATGTCCCTTTATCTACTAGTGAAGAACGCATTGTGAAACCGTTAGCTTATGAATGTGTGCTCTTCCTGCAATAATAACATTTGCAATGTAAGGGCCGAGGCACACCCATGCATCAGGATGATGTGCACCACGAGGGAAGTAATACTAATATGGCCTAAGTGGATAATGAAATATCCAAAAATACACTTGACTGGATCAATTTTTTTCTCTGGAATTGTTCCTCATGATGCGCAGATGTAGATGCTATATTTTTAAAATTTCAAATCACCTATGCATGCCAATGTGATTCTTATCCTTTTCATTAGACAGTGTGTTCCCATCAATCCATTCATGCACCGAACCAATTTTTTTTACTTTGTTCAGGTTGCAATTACGAACGAGTAGCATATGTATGCACTGAACTACTTGCATAAGATGGGAAATACTTCTTACTCGCGTGAGTGGAATTTTCGAATAGAGAAAGAACATCCAACAGAGATCACGTAATTAATTGATTACATAAACCGAGATCACGTAAAACAAGTTTGACAGGTCCGATGCATCGCACAGACATTTTTGCTATATGTACTACCAGGTTCTATTTATTTCTTTGATCGATCAACACTCCTATGCCCTATGTAGGTAAGAAGGAAAGAAAACCTAATGGAACAGCCGGCAAAACAGTCAATGGCGAGCTTCTTCGCCGCTTACGCGTCGTAGTATCTGGCCATCACCGGCTGGGGCATCGAGGACTTAACGCTGGTGAAGAAGGCGTGGGTATTGGTAGAGCTTCAAGAAGCTGCCCTTCGTCCTGCCCGCCGTCTTCACCATCGGTCCCCGGGTGACCACCCTGGAACTCGGCGACGCTACCAAGGCGACACGGTCCGGGTTGATTCGGTCCCTCATTGAGCCACCATTTGGACCGGCCAACCACCACCGGCGTCAACGTGCTGGGGCAGCGACGTGGTGGGCTGCGTGTGCAGGTGCTGTGGCGAGGCGGTGGACATGCGGGAGCGCCAGCGATGAGCTCGGTGATGTGTCGCGGCAAGTGCGCGGCTATTAGCCATGAACCTGAAGGAAATATGCCCTAGAGGCAATAATAAAGTTATTATTTATTTCCTTATATCATGATAAATGTTTATTATTCATGCTAGAATTGTATTAACCGGAAACTTAGTACATGTGTGAATACATAGACAAAACAGAGTGTCCCTAGTATGCCTCTACTAGACTAGCTCATTGATCAAAGATGGTTATGTTTCCTAGCCATAGTCATGAGTTGTCATTTGATCAACGGGGTCACATCATTAGGAGAATGATGTGATGGACAAGACCCATCCGTTAGCTTAGCAACTTGATCGTTTAGTTGTATTGCTATTGCTTTCTTCATGACTTATACATGTTCCTATGACTATGAGATTATGCAACTCCCGAATACCGGAGGAACACTTTGTGTGCTACCAAACGTCAAAACGTAACTGGGTGATTATAAAGGTACTCTACAGGTGTCTCCAAAGGTACTTGTTGGGTTGGCATATTTCGAGATTAGGATTTGTCACTCCGATTGTCGGAGAGGTATCTCTGGGCCCACTCGGTAATGCACATCACTATAAGCCTTGCAAGCATTGCAGCTAATGAGTTAGTTGCGGGATGATGTATTACGGAACGAGTAAAGAGACTTGCCGGTAACGAGATTGAACTAGGTATTGAGATACCGACGATCGAATCTCGGGCTAGTAACATACCGATGACAAAGGGAACAACGTATGTTGTTATGCGGTTTGACCGATAAAGATCTTCGTAGAATATGTGGGAGCCAATATGAGCATCCAGGTTCCGCTATTGGTTATTGACCGGAGACGTGTCTCGGTCATGTCTACATAGTTCTCGAACCCGTAGGGTCCGCACGCTTAAGGTTTTGATGACAATTTTATTATGAGTTTATGAGTTTTGATGTACCAAAGGAGTTCGGAGGCCCGGATGAGATCGGGGACATGACGAGGAGTCTCGAAATGGTCGAGACGTAAAAATCGATATATTGGACGACTATATTCGGACATCGGAAAGGTTCCGAGTGATTCGGGTATTTTCGGAGTACCGGGGAGTTACGGGAATAGAGGAGAGAGGCCAAAAGGAAGGAGGCGTGTGGCCCCCTTCTGGTCCGAATTGGACAAGGGGTGCAGCCCCCTTTTCCTTCTCCCTCTCCCCCTCTTTTCTTCTCTCCTACTCCGGAAAGGAAAGGGGAATCCTACTAGGACTTGAGAGTCCTAGTAGGACTCCCCACACTTGGCGCGCCCCTTCTAGGGCCGGCCTCTCCCTCCCTCCTTTATATACGGGGGCAGGGGGGCACCTCTAGACACAACAGTTGATCTCATGATCTCTTAGCCGTGTGCGGTGCCCCCCTCCACCACAGTTCTCCTCGATAATATTGTAGCGGTGCTTAGGCGAAGCCCTGCGACGGTAGAACATCAAAATCGTCACCACGCCGTCGTGCTGACGGAACTCTTCCTCGACACTCGGCTGGATCGGAGTTCGAGGGACGTCATCGAGCTGAACGTGTGCTAGAACTCGGAGGTGCCGTAGTTTCGGTGCTTGATCGGTCGGGCCGTGAAGACGTACGACTACATCAACCGCGTTGTTCTAACGCTTCCGCTTCCGGTCTACGAGGGTACGTAGACACACTCTTCCCTCTCGTTGCTATGCATCTGGCAGATAGATCTTGCGTGATCGTAGGAAAATTTTAAAATACTACGTTCCCCAACAGTGGCATCATGAGCCAGGTCTATGCGTAGATGATATGCACGAGTAGAACACAATGAGTTATGGGCGATACTAGTCATACTGCTTACCAGCATGTCATACTTTGCTTCGGCGGTATTGTGAGATGAAGCGGCCCGGACCGACATTACGCATACGCTTACGCGAGACTGGTTTCACCGTTACGAGCACTCGTTGCTTAAAGGTGACTGGCGGGTGTCTGTCTCTCTCACTTTAGCTGAATCAAGTGTGGCTACGCCCGGTCCTTGTGAAGGTTAAAACAGCACATACTTGATGAAACATCGTTGTGGTTTTGTATGCGTAGGTAAGAACGGTTCTTGCTAAGCCCGTAGCAGCCACGTAAAACTTGCAACAACAAAGTAGAGGACGTCTAACTTGTTTTTGCAGGGCATGTTGTGATGTGATATGGTCAAGACATGATGAGTTATACGGTTTTGTATGAAATGATCATGTTTTGTAAAGTTATCGGCAACTGGCAGGAGCCATATGGTTGTCGCTTTATTGTATGAAATGCAATCGCCATGTAATTGCTTTACTTTATCACTAAGCGGTGGCGATAGTCGTAGAAGCAATAGTTGGCGAGACGACAACGATGCTACGATGGAGATCAAGGTGTCGCGCCGGTGACGAAGGTGATCATGACGGTGCTTTGGAGATGGAGATCAAAAGCACAAGATGATGATGGCCATATCATGTCACATATTTTGATTGCATGTGATGTTTATCTTATTATGCTTCTTATTTTTCTTAGAACGACGGTAGCATTATAAGATGATCCCTCACTAAATTTCAAGGTATAAGTGTTCTCCCTGAGTATGCACCGTTGCGAAAGTTCGTCGTGCCGAGACACCACGTGATGATCGGGTGTGATAAGCTCTACGTTCAAATACAACGGGTGTAAGCCAGTTTTGCACACGCAGAATACTCGGGTTAAACTTGACGAGCCTAGCATATGCAGATATGGCCTCGGAACACTGGAGACCGAAAGGTCGAGCGTGAATCATATAGTAGATATGATCAACATAAGATGTTCACCATTGAAAACTACTCCATCTCACGTGATGATCGGACATGGTTTAGTTGATTTGGATCACGTGATCATTTAGATGACCAGAGGGATGTCTATCTAAGTGGGAGTTCTTCAAGTAATATGATTAATTGAACTTTAATTTATCATGAACTTAGTCCTGGTAGTGTTATCATATCTGTGTTGTACATCAATAGCTCGTAAGATAGCTCCCCGTTTATTTTATATGTTCCTAGAGAAATATAAGTTGAAAGATGTTAGTAGCAATGATGCGGAATTGTTCCGTGATCTGAGGATTATCCTCATTGCTGCACAGAGAATTATGTCCTTGATGCACCGCTAGGTGACATACCTATTGCAGGAGCAGATGTAGACGTTATGAACGTTTTGACAAAAGCTCGGTATGATGACTACTTGATAGTTTAAGTGCACCATGCTTTATGGCTTAGAACCGGGACTTCAAAAACGTTTTGAACGCCACGGAGCATATAAGATGTTCCAAGAGTTGAAATAAGTATTTCATACTCATGCCCGTGTCGAGAGGTATAAGACCTCTGACAGTACTTTGCCTACAAGATGGAGGAGAATAGCTCAACCAGTGAGCATGTGCTCAGATTGTCTGGGTACTACAATTACTTGAATCAAGTGGGAGTTATTCTTTCAGATAAGATAGTAATTGACAAAAGTTCTCTAGTCACTATCACCAAGTTAGTAGAACTTCGTGATGAACTATATTATGCAAGGGATGACGAAGGTAATTCCCGAGCTCTTCGCGATCCTGAAATCGGCGAAGGTACAAATCAAGAAAGAGCATCAAGTGTTGATGGTTAACAAGACCACTTGTTTCAAGTAAAGGGCAAAGGGATAGAAGGGGAACTTCAAGAAGAATGACAAGCAAGTTGTCACTCCCGTGAAGAAACCCAAAGCTAAAACTCAAGCCTGAAACTAAGTGCTTCTACTGCAAAGGAAATGGTCACTGGAAGTGGAACTGCCCTAGATACTTGGCGGATAAGAAGGATGGCAAAGTGAACAAAGGTATATTTTGATATACAGATTATTGATGTGTACTTTACTAGTGTTCATAGCAACCCCTGGGTATTTGATACCGGTTCAGTTGCTAAAATTAGTAACTCGAAACGAGAATTGCAGAATGAACAGAGACTAGTTAAAGGTGAAGTGACGATGTGTGTTGGAAGTGGTTCCAAGATTGATATGATCATCATCGCACACTCCCTATACTTTCGGGATTAGTGTAAAACCTAAATAAATGTTATTTGGCATTTGCGTTGAGCATGAATATGATTTGATCATATTTGTTGCAATACGGTTATTCATTTAAAGTCATAGAATAATTGTTATTCTGTTTACATGAATAAAACCTTCGATGGTCATACACCCAATGAAAATAGTTTGTTGGATCTCGATCGTGGTGATACACATATTCATAATATTGAAGCCAAAAGATGCAAGGTTAATAATGATAGTGCAACTTATTTGTGGCACTGCTGTTTAGGTCATAATGGTGTAAAGCGCATGAAGAAACTCCATAGTGATGGACTTTTGGAATCACTTGATTATGAATCACTTGGTGCTTGCAAACCATGCCTCATGGGCAAGATGACTAAAACTACGTTCTCCGGAACAATGGAGCAAGCAACAGATTTGTTGGAGATCATACATACAGATGTATGTGGACCAATGAGTGTTGAAGCTCGCGGCGGGTATCGTTATTTTCTGACCTTCACTGATGATTTGAGCAGATATGGGTATATCTACTTAATGAAGCACAAGTCTAAAACATTTGAAAAGTTCAAAGAATTTCAGAGTGAAGTGGAGAATCATCGTAACAAGAAAATAAGAGTTTCTACGATATGATCGTAGAGGTAAAATATTTGAGTTAGCGAGTTTGGCCTTCAGTAAAAACAATGTGAAATAGTTTCACTACTCACGCCACCTAGAACACCATAGTGTAATGGTGTGTCCGAACGTCATAACCGTACTTTATTAGATATGGTGCGATCGATGATGTCTCTTACCAATCTACCACTATCGCTTTTGGGGTTATGCATTAGAGACAGATACATTCACGTTAAATAGGGCACCATCTAAATCCGTGGAGATGACACCGTATGAACTGTGGTTTGACAAGAAACCTAAGCTGTCATTTCTTTAAGTTTGGGACTGCGATGCTTATGTGAAAAAGTTTCAACATGATAATCTCGAACCCAAATCGGAGAAGTAAATCTTCATAGGATACCCAAAAGAAATTGTTGGGTACATCTTCTATCACAGATCCGAAGGCAAGGTCTTTGTTGCTAAGAGTGGATCCTTTCCAGAGAAGGAGTTTCTCTCGAAAGAAGTGAGTGGGAGGAAAGTGGAACTTGATGAGGTAATTGTACCTTCTCCCGAATTGGATAGTAGTACATCACTGAAACTGGTTCCAGTGATTCCTACACCAATTAGTGAGGAAGCTAATGATGATGATCATGAAACTTCGGATCAAGTTACTGCTGAACTTCGTAGATCAACCAGAGTACGTTCCGCACCAGAGTGGTACGGCAACCCGGTTCTGGAAGTCATGTTACTGGACCATGATGAACCTACGAACTATGAGGAAGCGATGATGAGCCCAGATTCCGCAAAATGGCTTGAGACCATGAAATCTGAGATGGGATCCATGTATGAGAACAAAGTGTGGACTTTGGTTGACTTGCCCGATGGTCGGCAAGCCATCGAAAATAAATGGATCTTCAAGAGGAAGACTGACGCTGACAGTAATGTTACTGTTTACAAAGCTCGACTTGTTGCGAAAGTTTTTCAACAAGTTCAAGGAGTTGACTACGATGAGACTTTCTCACCCGTAGCGATGCTTAAGTCTGTCCGAATCATGTTAGCAATTGCCGCATTTTATGAAATCTGGCAAATGGATAACAAAACTGCATTCTTTAATGGATTTATTAAAGAAGACTTGTATATGATGCAACCAGAAGGTTTTGTCAATCCTAAAGGTGCTAACAAAATGTGCAAGCTCCAGCGATCCATCTATGGACTGGTGCAAGCATCTCGGAGTTGGAATATACGCTTTGATAAGTTGATCAAAGCATATAGATTTATACAGACTTGCGGTGAAGCCTGTATTTACAAGAAGTGAGTGGGAGCACTACAACCTTTCTGATAAGTATATGTGAATGGCATATTGTCGATCAGAAATGATGTAGAATTTTTTGGAAAGCATAAAGAAGTGTTTGAAAGGAGTTTTTCAAAGAAAGACCTTGGTGAAGCTGCTTACATATTGGGCATCAAGATCTATAGAGATAGATCAAGACGCTTGATAAGACTTTCGATGAGTACATACCTTGATATGATTTTGAAGTAGTTCAAAATGGATCAGTCAAAGAAGGAGTTCTTACCTAACTTGTAACGTGTGAAGTTGAGTAAGACTCAAAGCCAGACCACGGCAGAAAAATATAGAGAGAATGAAAGTCATTCCCTATGCCTCAGCCATAGGTTCTATAAAGTATGCCATGCTGTGTACCAAACATGTTGTGTACCTTGCCATGAGTTTGTCAAGAGGGTACAATAGTGATCCAGGAGTAGATCACTGTACAGTGGTCAAAATTATCCTTAGTATCTGGATGACTAAGGAAATGTTTCTCGATTATGGAGGTGATAAAGAGTTCATCGTAAAGGGTTACGCCGATGCAAGCTTTGACACTAAATCCAGCTGACTCTAAGTATCAATCTGGATGCGTATTGAAAGTGGGAGCAATTAGCTAGAGTAGCTCCATGCAGAGCATTGTAGACACATAGACATTTGCGAAATACATACGGATCTGAATGTGACAGACCCGTTGACTAAACTTCTCTCACGAAGCAAAACATGATCACACCTTAGTACTCTTTGGGTGTTAATCACATAGCGATGTGAACTAGATTATTGACTCTAGTAAACCCTTTGGGTGTTAATCACATGACGATGTGAACTATCGGTGTTAAATCACATGGCGATGTGAACTAGATTATTGACTCTAGTGCAAGTGGGAGACTGAAGGAAATATGCCCTAGAGGCAATAATAAAGTTATTATTTATTTCCTTATATCATGATAAATGTTTATTATTCATGCTAGAATTGTATTAACCGGAAACTTAGTACATGTGTGAATACATAGACAAAACAGAGTGTCCCTAGTATGCCTCTACTAGACTAGCTCATTGATCAAAGATGGTTATGTTTCCTAGCCATAGTCATGAGTTGTCATTTGATCAACGGGGTCACATCATTAGGAGAATGATGTGATGGACAAGACCCATCCGTTAGCTTAGCAACTTGATTGTTTAGTTGTATTGCTATTGCTTTCTTCATGACTTATACATGTTCCTATGACTATGAGATTATGCAACTCCCGAATACCGGAGGAACACTTTGTGTGCTACCACACGTCACAACGTAACTGGGTGATTATAAAGGTACTCTACAGGTGTCTCCAAAGGTACTTGTTGGGTTGGCATATTTCGAGATTAGGATTTGTCACTCCGATTGTCGGAGAGGTATCTCTGGGCCCACTCGGTAATGCACATCACTATAAGCCTTGCAAGCATTGCAGCTAATGAGTTAGTTACGGGATGATGTATTACGGAACGAGTAAAGAGACTTGCCGGTAACGAGATTGAACTAGGTATTGAGATACCGACGATCGAATCTCGGGCTAGTAACATACCGATGACAAAGGGAACAACGTATGTTGTTATGCGGTTTGACCGATAAAGATCTTCGTAGAATATGTGGGAGCCAATATGAGCATCCAGGTTCCGCTATTGGTTATTGACCGGAGACGTGTCTCGGTCATGTCTACATAGTTCTCGAACCCGTAGGGTCCGCACGCTTAAGGTTTCGATGACAATTTTATTATGAGTTTATGAGTTTTGATGTACCGAAGGAGTTCGGAGTCCCGGATGAGATCGGGGACATGACGAGGAGTCTCGAAATGGTCGAGACGTAAAAATCGATATATTGGACGACTATATTCGGACATCGGAAAGGTTCCGAGTGATTCGGGTATTTTCGGAGTACCGGGGAGTTACGGGAATAGAGGAGAGAGGCCAAAAGGAAGGAGGCGTGTGGCCCCCTTCTGGTCCGAATTGGACAAGGGGTGCAGCCCCCTTTTCCTTCTCCCTCTCCCCCTCTTTTCTTCTCTCCTACTCCGGAAAGGAAAGGAGAATCCTACTAGGACTTGAGAGTCCTAGTAGGACTCCCCACACTTGGCGCGCCCCTTCTAGGGCCGGCCTCTCCCTCCCTCCTTTATATACGGGGGCAGGGGGGCACCTCTAGACACAACAGTTGATCTCATGATCTCTTAGCCGTGTGCGGTGCCCCCCTCCACCACAGTTCTCCTCGATAATATTGTAGCGGTGCTTAGGCGAAGCCCTGTGACGGTAGAACATCAAAATCGTCACCACGCCGTCGTGCTGACGGAACTCTTCCTCGACACTCGGCTGGATCGGAGTTCGAGGGACGTCATCGAGCTGAACGTGTGCTAGAACTCGGAGGTGCCATAGTTTCGGTGCTTGATCGGTCGGGCCGTGAAGACGTACGACTACATCAACCGCGTTGTTCTAACGCTTCCGCTTCCGGTCTACGAGGGTACCTAGACACACTCTTCCCTCTCGTTGCTATGCATCTGGTAGATAGATCTTGCGTGATCGTAGGAAAATTTTAAAATACTACGTTCCCCAACAGAACCTTCTGTAGCAGTTTTTTTTCATGAGCCCATGTTTTTTTGTGTTCGGGCCTTGCCATAATTAGCGGATTAACCATGAAAAAAAACATGACGTTCAGTTTGTTGTCAAATGGTGCCGTGATTTTCGGAACACACCAATAGGACTGAAAGCAGTCATATTCAGTTATAGAGGTATACATTTATACAAGATATACCCAGGCAGGTGCGGCCAGTAACCTAACTAACTCCTGAGCTGACCTTGCTAATCCTTTACTCGCGATAAAGACGCAGACGATAAGGAAAGGTTGTTACGGAGAGAGCAATGGGAGAGAGAGAATCACGTGGCGGCAGGTGGACCTGAACATATGCTTCAACGAAGAAAACGGCAGCGTAGGATCATGGTGCGTGATTATAGGTGGAGGCTATTAAATCTCACGTGGAAATCACGGCTGAGCGGTTCTCGCACGATCCGAAGTTCACACCCAATCGACCGTTTTCCCCAGTTGATGGCCTGCATGTGTGCTGTGCTAAAACGGTCGCTGCCATGGCAGCGAAACCCGTAGCTAGAACGCTGCCAGCGCCAAGTTGCGAACTCGAGATCGTCAGTGGTGCATGCACGACAGCGGCGGCGAGAGGCTATGGTGCATGGGGAGGAGAGAAAAGAAGGAGAGGGGAAGCTTGGGGACATGGTAGTTTACCCGGGGGCTGTCGGTCGGCACGCTGAGAACGATGGCGGCGGCAGTGACATTGTTTCTCAGTCCTCTTGGTCGGACCGGTTGAAGACCAGACCGGATCGGACCGAAAATTTTCCAGGCCGATTTTAGCAAACCAAATCATCCATTTTCTCTAACAAGCTAGGACCGAGCGTGTCAAACACCGATTGAGCCACGAGCGGTACGTCCAGCCCTGCTCACCATCGAAGCGAAGCTCCTACTCCACGTGAAGTTGATCGCTGATGGCTTCTCGCTCCTTGTTGGTTACCCCATGTGGAAGGTTTGAGATGCAGTGTAGCGGTAGATTTCCCTTGGCAAAGATACCAAGGATCGAATTCCCCTGAGACTCCAAGGTTCAACAAGAAGGTGTCAACTGCTAATGGCGCCAGATACTTAGCAATAAACTGGACCTGCACACAGATACAAATAACTCTGCTCCCAACGAGTACAGAGAGGTTGTCAATCCCTCCGGCCTTGTCGTTTACAAAGGATCAAACGCAAGAGATAATAGTGATAGGTATAATTGCAACTAGTAAGTAAAAGCAGAAAGTAAATAGCGGATGTGATCGATGATGGTAATATGGACCGGGGTCCCATGATGTTCACTAGTGATGTCTCTCTCCCAAAAGACGATAAAACAGCTATGTGAGGTAAACGAATTACAGCTGGGCAATTGACAGAATTATGTGCGCAAACCAATGCTAACTATGCTGCAAGAAAGGTTGAGGCTCAAAAGCATGGGCGGTACGCCAAGGTAAGTAGACCGAAATCCATCTGCATCTACTACTAATCATCCACCTTGAGATATCTATCCAGAACATCTCGCTGGTATTAAGTTGCGAGTCCCACCCATAGTGTAAACTCAAAGCAACAGACAACTGCATTAAAAGAACTTTGCGTAAAGTAAACAATCCATGCACCCGCGAGTACAAGCACCGTTGTTTTCCCCCTTGTGGCAACAGCACATCCCCTAGACTCATGTTTCTGTCACTCAAACTAGTCATCGAGGGGCATGAACCCACAATCAAGCATAACATTCCCTCTTGGAGTTACTACCTACTACTTGGCCAAAGCAATAAACAGCAACGGAGAACATGCAAGAATAACTCAAGAACATAAATATAAAAGAGGTAAATCAAATATATTACTCACACACAATCTGAACATAATCTCACAATCCATCAGATCCTAGCAAACTCATCATAGCAACAGCATAAGGATTACATATGTGCCTCGATCATGTAGGGCAGCTCACGAGGTCTAATTAGTGAAGAACAAAGAGGGGAGGAGAACATCACATAGCTACTGGTCATGGACCCATGGTCCAAGGAAGACTACTCACAACTCATCCGGGAGGCGTCCATGGTGGTGGAGAGGCTCCCGGTGGTGATCCTCCCCTCCGGCAGGGTGCCGGGAAGAGTTCTCCTGGTGCTCCCGATCTTGGAAGCGCGGCGGCGGCAGAACAGAGATGAGATCGCGAAAAAGGGTTCCGTCCTCGAGGGTTTCGGGACGCGGTGTAAATATAAGCCAAAGGGGGGCATCAGCGGAGACCTGGGGGGCCCAGGCGCCCCCCCGGCGCGGTCAGGAGGGGGGCCGCGCCACCAGGGCGCCTGGAGCCCTGGTGGCCCCCCTCCGGCCCTACTTTGGCCGCAAGGAAGCTTCCGGAACGCTGATTTTTTATATAATTTTTTCGGGATTTTTCTGGCAGTTTACGAGATGGGAAAACCTGAAATACAAAAACAGCAGAAAACAGAAACTGGCACTAGGGTGCACTGAGTTAATAGGTTAGTCCAAATATGATCAAAAGTGTATGGAAGTGTATAAATATCATAGCAATATCACACAAAAGAGGCATGGAGCAAGCAGAAATTATATATACGTTTTGGACGTATCAACATCCCCAAGCTTAATTCCTGCTCGTCCTCGAGTAGGTAAATGATAACAAGCATAATTTCTGTGGTGACATGCTATTAACCGTATAAGAACTTTTCATAGTCACATGACAAGTGCTTACTGAGACAATGAATCTGTAGTAATTAAGTTGCCTCATGAGAAAATCACAAAGAACTGAAAGTTTTACAATATGATACTGAAATACTCAAAAGATTTGTAATGAGCATGGTGTGCAAATATGATAAAGTGGTACCTCACTTGCCCCCTTTAGTGAAGCAAAACATAAATGTAGGGGCACCTCCAAGGTTTAAGTGATGACTAGATACAATGATTTCAGAATAAACGATATCACAATCATGCAAAAGACAATGCTACTTTGGGACAATGCACATTACACTCAGAATGACAATCATGCTCTCAGTAGTTGGTGCTTTAAAGAAGGTGGAGACTCTCGAACTGTGGCTTTTGATGGCAATGTTGAAAAGCCGTGGTCGGAAACAACAACTAAACATGTACCAGAGCTCTTGGTTTTAAAAACAGAGGTAATAATTATTATTTTTAGATTATGCATATTTCGTCAACGAATGCTAGCAGATAACTCAATCACTTCTTGAGCTGGACAAGTTTCGAGGAATGGCTCCCGAATGAGGACGATCACATCCTCTTAATCTCCTTTGTTTATCACTGCCAAAGTTTTCTGATTTCTCATGAACAAAGCGTGAAGGAGGGTTTGTTTGTTGTATACTTTTTTAAACAGCCGAGCGCACTCTATGCCAGTTCCTTCTCGTATTATGGGTTTGCACATTAGACATGCAATCCCAGGGTGAAGCTTGTCCAACTTAAAAAGATCATGAATTAACTACTACTTCCTCATGAACTAAAACAGAGGCACAAAAGAGAAATGCTTTTTTGAATAATTTCGAGATGGTACATGAAAGTCTTCGTTAGGAATGGCAGGTAAATACCATGTATAGGAAGGTATGGTGGACTCATATGGCATAACTGGTTTAAAAGATTTTGGATGCACAAGCAGTCAGTCCGCTTAGTACAGGCAAAGGTTAGCAAAAGACTGGGAGCGACCAACTAAAAGAGCAATGACGGTCATAATCATGCAGAGCGACAAAGCAACATTGAATCAGGCATGGAAGTTATATCGCTACTCAGAAATTAAAGATCATCAAGGCTTGATAGACTTTCTTTATAGTCTTAAATATGCGTGAGCATAAGCCAAGTCAATCAAAATAAATTCTTGAAGGAAGATATCACTAGACCATACCACATCATAGGCAAACAAATCATGTTGGCACTCCATTAACACATTGAGAACCCGCCAGCTATTTGAGACTAACCATAAGAAAACATGAACTACTAAGCATCATTATGCACATAGCATTTTATCATAGACATATCAACCAATGCAACAGAAGCCAACTCTCTTAATAAGATAAGCATGATAACTAAAGAGAGTTCCAGCGACCAACTAAACAAAAGCTCTTTTAAAAAGATAAGCATGAAAACTAAGAGCTGAACATGATAGTAGCTATTGAAAGACCAAGAACACACACATCAAAGATTGACATGAAAATTCTATGTTATGTTCTAGGTTGAAGTGGAGCGTGTTTCTCTCCCACACAAAGAAAGCTGAGTTCCAACTCGTTATGAACAGCAAGCAAAGCTAAAAAAAACTAAAAAGGGAACTAAAAGCAAGACGCTCCAAGCATAGCACATAACACATGAAGTGAAAAAAATATAGTGGAACGAAAGACGAACTGATAATTGTTGATGGAGAAGGGGATGCACGGGGGCATCCCCAAGCTTAGATGCTTGAGTCTTCTTGAATATTTCTTGGGGGTGCATGGGGGCATCCCCAAGCTTGAGCGTTTGACAATCCTGAATCTTTTTATCATCTTCCCTCGCACACTTGAAAACTCCCTTCATACATAACTCATCATAATCTGATTAGCGAGGTTAGTACCCATAATAAAATAATTGTTCCTTGCTGGATATAAGGATATTCTTGAAGGTCTACTGTTTCTCAAGATTGCCAAAAGGTTTTTGCAAAGAAAAAGCAAGCTCAAGGTTTGCAAAATGAAGGAAAGGCAAAACAGGACAGAATCTGTGAAAAACAGACCAGCAGATAGTAAATGATTTTTTCGGGGCACTTCTGCAACTCTAATCAAAAAACTCAGAACGGACGCCCGAAAGACAATTGTATAGAGCACGCTGTCGAAAAAATTCAGACCAAAAAGATGATCTGGTGATTTTATACGAATTTTTATGTCCAAGGACAGAATCTGTTTCCTGGACAGCACGTCACAACTTTTGAACTTTCTTGCAATCAGAGGCTACACTTGGCACAAAGCTGAAAAGTGAAGATACAATGATGATGCTACTGTAGTAACAACATCAAGACACAACAAAAGCAAAATAAAATTTTATTCATTGTGGGCTGCCTCCCAAAAGCTCTTTCTTTATAGCCATAAAGATATGCTTAAGACTTTAATGATGCTCTCGTAGGAATAAGAGTTGAAGAACAAAAGAGAGCATCAAGAAGAAAATACCAAACACATTTAAGCCTAACATGCTTCCTATGCATAGGAATATTGCAATAGAATAATTCATTGAAGCACAAAGCAATAAGCATAGGAAGACAAAACAAGTGCAGCTTCAAAACCTTCAACATAAAGAGAGGGAACTTGATATTATTGAAATATCTATAAGCATATGTTCCCTTCTCATAATAATTTTCAGTGGGATCACGAATAAACTCAACAATATAAGCATCACATAAAGCATTGTTACCATGATCCACATGCAAAAAGGTATCATTACTCTTCATATAAGCAAAATCTTTCTTATTAGGGATAGTGAGAGTAAAGCAATCATAACCATCATGGTAATCATTGTATTTAGGAGGCATATCATAATCATAATAAATTTTATCCTCAATAGTAGGTGGACTGAAAACATCATATTCATCTTCAAAAGTTGGGGGACTAAAAATATCATGTTCATCAAACGTGTCATCCCCAAGCTTAGAGCTTTCCATGTCATTAGCAATATTGATATTCAAAGAAAGCATACTAATAACATCACCACCATCATGATTGTTATGCAAATAATAAAGTTCCATAGGTTTTTAAATTTTCTCTTCAAACACATCATGTCCCAAAGCAAGGTAGAGTTTATAAAGCTCTCTCATATTTTTGTTGTTTTCCATTAAGCAAAACTAGTGAAAAGACATAAAGAAAACTAAAAGGTAAACTAACAAGACTAAAAAGCAAAGATAAAAGATAGCTTGCAACTCCCCTATCTTGAAGAGTGGAGTCCCCGGCAACGGCGCCAGAAAACTTTGCTTGATGGCTTCTCGCCCCTCGTTGGTTACCCCAAGTGGAAGGTTTGAGATGCAGTGTAGCGATAGTTTTCCCTTGGCAAAGATACCAAGGATCGAATTCCCCTGAGACTCCAAGGTTCAACAAGAAGGTGTCAACTGCTAATGGCGCCAAATACTTAGCAATTAACTGGACCTGCACACAGATACAAATAACTTTGCTCCCAACGAGTACAGAGAGGTTGTCAATCCCTCCGGCCTTGTCGTTTACAAAGGATCAAACGCAAGAGATAACAGTGATAGGTATAATTGCAACTAGTAAGTAAAAGCAGAAAGTAAATAGCGGATGTGATCGATGATGGTAATATGGACCGGGGTCCCATGATGTTCACTAGTGATGTCTCTCTCCCAAAAGACAATAAAACAGCTATGTGAGGTAAACGAATTACAGCTGGGCAATTGACAGAATTATGTGCGCAAACCAATGCTAACTATGCTGCAAGAAAGGTTGAGGCTCAAAAGCATGGGCGGTACGCCAAGGTAAGTAGACCAAAATCCATCTACATCTACTACTAATCATCCACCTTGAGATATCTATCCAGAACATCTCGCTGGTATTAAGTTGCGAGTCCCACCCATAGTGTAAACTCAAAGCAACAGACAACTGCATTAAAAGAACTTTGCGTAAAGTATACAATCCTTGCACCCGCGAGTACAAGCACCGTTGTTTTCCCCCTTGTGGCAACAGCACATCCCCTAGACTCATGTTTCTGTCACTCAAACTAGTCATCGAGGGGCATGAACCCACAATCAAGCATAACGTTCCCTCTTGGAGTTACTACCTACTACTTGGCCAAAGCAATAAACAGCAACGGAGAACATGCAAGAATTACTCAAGAACATAAATATAAAAGAGGTAAATCAAATATATTACTCACACACAATCTGAACATAATCTCACAATCCATCGGATCCCAGCAAACTCATCATAGCAACAGCATAAGGATTACATATGTGCCTCGATCATGTAGGGCAGCTCACGAGGTCTAATTAGTGAAGAACAAAGAGGGGAGGAGAACATCACATAGCTACTGGTCATGGACCCATGGTCCAAGGGAGACTACTCACAACTCATCCGGGAGGCGTCCATGGTGGTGGGCAGGGTGCCGGAAAGAGTTCTCCTGGTGCTCCCGATCTTGGAAGCGCGGCGGCAGCGGAACAGAGATGAGATCGCGAAAAAGGGTTCCGTCCTCGAGGGTTTCGGGACGCGGTGTAAATATATGCCAAAGGGGGGCATCAGCGGAGACCTGGGGGGCCCAGGCGCCCCCCCGGCGCGGTCAGGAGGGGGGCCGCGCCACCAGGGCGCCTGGAGCCCTGGTGGCCCCCCTCCGGCCCTACTTTGGCCGCAAGGAAGCTTCCGGAACGCTGATTTTTATATAATTTTTCCGGGATTTTTCTGGCAGTTTACGTGATGGGAAACCTGAAATACAAAAACAGCAGAAAACAGAAACTGGCACTGGGGTGCACTGAGTTAATAGGTTAGTCCAAATATGATCAAAAGTGTATGGAAGTGTATAAATATCATAGCAATATCACACAAAAGAGGCATGGAGCAAGCAGAAATTATAGATACGTTTTGGACGTATCAATCGCGCTGTTGCACTCGTACGGTAGGAGCCATGGGCACGACATGGTGAAGGGCTAAAGGGCTGATCGAGGGTGAGACCCGGATGTTGGTGGCGCAGCTAACCATGGACGAGATCTTCACCTGCACCAAAAAGTTCAAGCAGGAGGTGTTCAGCAGCGTGCAGAAGGAGATGGACCAATTCGGCCTCTTCATCTACAATGCCATCGTGAAGCAGCTGGTGGACGTGCCGGGGCATGAGTACTTCTCCTACCTCGGCGAGAAGACACAACATGAGGTAGCGAGCAGGGCCAAGGTGGATGTTTGTGGAGCGGGATGGCCTCACGTGCCAGAACGTCGCTAAGGTGGACGACGAGAACAAGGTGCTCTCTGTGCGGCAGCAGGGCGAGGCGCTCAAGGAGAACGCCAAGGTCAAGGCAGAGGTGCGGGTGTTTGAGAACACTAGGAAGGCCGACAACGCCACCTCAATGACCGACCTCACCATGAAGGGGAAGGCTGACACTAGAAGGCCAAGGTCGTCGAGGTTGAGGCCGCCAAGGCTGTCGCCATCCGTGATGCCGAGCTGCAGATGGAGGTTAAGACAAAGAACGTGCTCTGCTAAACTGACAAGCTCAAGGTCGAGCAGCTCAGCAAGTCCACAGTACACTACGACACACAGGTTGGTTATGCAATAAGAATGTATAAAAATATAATACTAGGGACAAGAGAAATTCATACTTTTTGACCTCATCATTTTATATTTTGTAGGTTCAAGAATCGAACACGCTCTTCTACAGCTGGCACAAGGCGGCGGATAAGACATTGTATAAGGAGATGAAGGCGGCGATGAGGTGAAGCGGCCGAGCAGAAACACCTGCATGTCTCGATATGGGAGGAAAGGGAGGGAGATAAGGTGAGGGTTAGCGGTGCAACATGCCACACGAGGAAAGGGGTGAAGAGATGACCTTGAGGAGGGAAGTGAGCTCGGTCCATGGCATGGGTCAGAGTAGAGGAAGGTCGATCCATGGTTTGGGTAGAGGGGTGATGAGCGAGGGAGAAGTAGAAGGCCCCCTCTCATATCTTGGTGCGCGAGCAAGTCTGTCGAGGTGGAAGAAGCCTATCATTTCATGACGGCGTTGGTGACCTTGGCGTGATGTTCTTCGCCGGTTTGTGGGTGGATCAGGCAACCGTCTGGTCTCTCGATCCCCCTTCCCCCCGCCTCACTAATTTTGGTGAGAAGAGGGGAGGGATGAAAGGGTGGAGGGGTGGGAGATGAAGTCGCTGATTCTGTTGGTTGTGGGGGCGAGGGCGGAGAGAGGAGATTGAGCGACGCCGGTGAAGTCTATGGATCTAGAGAGGGAGGGGAACAAGAGAGTGAGTGGTGCGGAGAGGGAGTGGATAGAGTGCGGTCGTGCGGGAGAGGACAACAAGTCGTATAGGAGGGGTATAATGGGAATATCATAAAAATAAAGCTTTATTTATACATGTACACTATATATATTCAGAATAGCATAAAATATTTTCTCAATAAATTACTTAATAATATCCAAGAAGTTACGGATGACCGACTATCATTATATAAAGGGGAAATCCGTTCTTTGCTCATGGAGAAATGTAACATAGTTTTTTATGGGCAATATACCACATACCCTAAATAGTAGATATTCGTGAGAATAACCATCAACATGTGATTTAGAGGTGAGCCTAAAATTATTAAAATTGGGATGCCACTCAATCTACTAGAAACTGCTCATTTCTAGCATTTGTCCAATGAATATATATTTTTCATACCACCATCATAAAAAAAAATCTAATTTTTGTTTATATTAGAATACCTTTGTAGGTCATAAAAACTGATGGATTTGATTGTGCTTCGGAGATGTCGACTGACGAAGACCCTGATGTAACGATGATGGAGGGGGCTAAGAATACAACGAGTTTTACACAACCAAAAGAGATGCATGCAAATAATTGTTCTTCTTTCTATGTATGTTGCACATGATATAATACTCAAAAGGTATATTTCTATATATATTTAATTTTGTAGAATATGAGAGAGATGGAGACGGATTATGTCGGGGTTCAAAAAGAAACCCATTCAGAGGGTTTTTGGGGTGACGGTCATTGGAAGGGGACAAAAATTCACCATGTTTTATACAACAGTGATGATATCCCACAACAACGACACACTCAAAATAAAGCAAACCGGCTGGAATTACGATAAATATTTATGGCAACATTTATTTCCAACTGGTATTCCGATGAGTAAGTTCAATGATGTTTACAGCGTGTGTGTGTGTGTGAAATAGATGGATTATGGTCCCGTACCTAATAAGATGGATATGTGTGTGTGTTAGAGAGAGAGGGAGAGGGGGAAAGAGAGTGAGGAAGAGGGAGGGAGAGTGTGTGTGTGAGGATTTGATGGTAAAAAGGTCGCCAATGTCACTTAATATGTATGAGAATATTAATATTGAACACTTAAAGTTAATGTGGCCCCTTTGCAACGCACGGGCGTTCTTCTAGTCCTAACAATTACTAGCTTTAGACAAAGAAAACCGAACCCTGCATCGGGACACACACTTGATTAAGAGAAGTGACTGAAATTTTATTCATTACACAAAATCAATGTTGGTTGCAGTCTTCATGCAGGTGATTTCATAACTAGGAATCACGTCAACGGATGTTCATAAGTTGACATGGGTACTACCATTAAGAGAAGGTTCTCGGTTCTTTGTTTAACATAGCTTTGCTTGGCTATATGCCTTCTTACCAGGAGGCATAAGTATGGCATGATGTGCACTCCTGTTGTGTGTGCTAGGGCGGTGGAGCCGATGGTTTCCTCCAAGCGGTTTGGATGTTCGCTCTCCTTTTGAGGCCGTTTTCACTGTGTACTCGTTTATGTTGTATTGGGCAGGCCTTCTCGAGAATGCTTATAAGGATTTGTTCCAGGGAGGCGTCCGTGTGCTGATGAAAGAAGCCACATAAAGGCATGGTTAAAGCCCGTTACAGCTGCACTGGGCACAGAGCAGGCCACTGGAGCGTGATGTTTCGTTGTGGATCTCTGAGCTAATATGAAGTAATGATGACCTGTGCATTTAATTAGTAGGTTCTCGCTGGTGATGAACGGTTGGTTGCCTTTTGCTAGGGTCTCCTGGTCAGTAGTGTTGACTGACTTACTTGTTGTCAAAAAAAATTCATTTTTTAAAACCCCTATATATTAATTAATTAATAATGTTATTACAATAGTTCATTACAAAATACTCCCTCCGTCCCAAAATTCTTGTCTTAAATTTGTCTAGATAGGGTAGTATCTAACACTAAAACGTGACTAGATACATCCGTATTTAGACAAATGGAAGACAAGAATTTTGGGACGGAGAACGTGACTAGATACATCCGTATTTAGACAAATTTAAGACAAGAATTTTGGGACAGAGGGAGTACGTCACAGAGGGCGGAACACTATTAAGAAGAATCCCATCAGATTTACTTATAAAACTAGACTTCGCAATTTCATGAGCCACCTTATTGGCCTGCCGATTAATTTTCGTAATTTTGTCATTGTTCTTTTGGTTTGATACTATCATATGTAGATGTGTTGCCTGATTTTTGCCCGTGGCTGATTCAAGTCGAGCATTTGCAGCGGGTTTCTGGCAATGCACCATCTCGCCTCCCTGACTTTCCCTTCTCTTTTGCTTGAGGATATTGACTCCACCTTGCTTGGATCTCTCGAATGATCATTGACGATGCTCCTCTGTACTTCCCCTTAAGACGACTCATAGTGGTAGAACAATCAGTAACTACATGCATACTTGGAAGATTGAGATGAGCGGCTAAATAATATCCTTCGCAGCAAGCTAGAGATTCTAGGATTTCTGGGTCTCTTATTCCTTCATATTTTGTGGCCGATGCACCAAGGTATTTCCCATTCCCACTTCATGCCTACAAATGGCAGCATCAACATTGATTTTTGGTAAGCCTGCAACCGCTTTTACCCATTTTCTTTCAACTCTTATTTTGGGCTGCCCGTCTATCTGTTTCTGTAGTGGAATCATCTCCAGATCCTCCGCAAAAAAAAAAAAAAATCAT
>LR738713.1:750958400-750983145 GCA_902687465.1 Secale cereale | reverse complement strand
TGTGAAGAGAGAGAGAGAGAGAGAGAGAGAGAGAGAGAGAGAGAGAGAGAGAGTCTCACCGTGAGAGGACGAGAACCTTATTGTTCGCTTCCTTAAACCGATGCACCCATAAACCACAGTTTGAACAAACGTTTTTAATAGTGACCAAACTAGTGTGGTTGGAGTTCTGGAAAACGACAATGTTTTTCGAGTTCTCAATCTCCAAAGTAAAGAAAGGATGAACTCATGCCAAATGGAGTCGTCGGGTCTGCTCGACGGGTCTTGGAAGCCCGGGGGAGGTGGGGGTGACGTCGTGTCCAGCTGGAGCCAAATCCGCATTGCTTTCGGAGAGTTGAGGAAGAGGCGATTGGTGTCTTGGGAGGTGCATGAACCATTTCTCGAAACAACATATTGCACTGGGCCGGTGTTCAATTCACAAGAACTGGAAACCATACGCCCCCACCCCTCCATAGACTACATATTTTTATGAAACTTCGAGTAAAAACTACATGTTTTTGTTTCTTCTGTAGGTTAACAAAAAACTTTTATTTCACATTCTATTTCTCCATTATAACATTGAGCTCTTACATTATTTTATCCATTCCCTTCTTTTTCTTAAAAATAAGATTCATACGAATTGAATAACCCCTTAGCGATCATGAACTGTGTGCATCGACTCATTGAAAAGTGCCTCATTTCTCAAGTCCTAAATCTTTCATAGTATAGAAAGGTGGAACGCTGGCCTAATGGAATGGTCGATGTTTGATGGTGTTGATTTGCTAGGCATGTCTATCAAGCGGGAAGGCAACGTGACTTTGATGCCACCACCGGTGCATGACACCGTCAACCATTATCCATCAACACTTCTCATCCTTCCTCTAGAGAGAGCCATCTACTGACCTTGACTTCAAATGTGCAAATATGGCCTTGAACGAGCGTGATATTGAGCCCCTTGCGGACAACTTCACCGAGCACCGGATTGTTGGGGAAGAGGTGATCGGTGTCGTCGTAGGTGCATGAACCATTTTTGGAAGCCACACATGACATTGGGATGTTGATATATATACTCGACATGTCATGGAAGCGGGATGGCGGTGTAATGTCCTGCTGAAGCCAAATCCGTATTGCTTTCGGACAGTTGTGGAAGAGGTGCAATGGTGTCTTCGAAGGTGCATGAACCATTTTTGGAAACCATACATGGTATTTGCGTGCCCCCCGCCCAACAATACAGTTTTTTTATGCAATTTTGAAGTAAAAACTACATGCATTCGTTTTTCTTGTGGTTTAACAAAAGAACCTTTTATTGCTGTTTATGTTTCTTCATTGTAACATTGAGTTCTCATACATCTTTTTATTACCGTCTTTTTCTTAGAAAAAACATACGAGTCGAATAGCCCTTTCGTGCATGACACAGAACAGACTGAACTATATCCATCATTGCATGTGTGTCCATGATTGTTCTGTGCGTTGTCTGGAGTACATAGGCTTACTATGAAACGAAAATCCCTGGGAGAAGAGGAGCCCCTCGCCGCAACCTTCACAAGGCTTTGCCCGGAGACGGGGGAAGGAGGAAGCGGAGCGGGGAGCCGGAGACAAGCGCTAGCGACGGTGAGGCGATGTACGTCTCGCCTGATACTGATGATGTGGAGCCCTTGGCTTTCTTTTTCAGTATGGATTGTATTCCAATTTATTTCCTTCCTATTCTTTTTTTAGGCAACCTTATACTATTCTTATATGTCTTTGTGTGTTTAGCGAATTAACGGGTGCATATTCGTTTAGCTTCTGACCCACACGTCCCAGAATTCTTGTGGGCTTATGTTTTGAGTCAAAGGGCCGATAGAACCAGGAGCAATCATCACCGAGATCAAAACTAGAGTAGCTACTTCTAATTGTAATATTACATTCAAAGGTCAGGCGGTCAATGTCGACACACATAGTTTAGCTAGATTTCCTCTTTCGCTAGCCTCAGGCCGTCATGTTTGGTTTGGCCAACAATATGACCCAAATTCTGTCCCACTAGTCGTGGTTTTTGATTAATAAAGTTGGCTTTACCCCTGAAACAGATTGTCAAAAATTGATTGAATTGACTTATACAAAAACAAAATTTCAATCCACTTAGAGCATGAAAAGCACACGTTCAGTTAGAAAGGTTAAAATAAAAAAATGACGCTACTCTGCGCCGGCTAGGGGTGGACACGGTCCGAGCCGGTCCGGTCTCGGTCCGAGCCGGCGTTTGGACCGGTCGCCGGCGGTCCGGTCCGGACCGGACCGAGCAGTGTCTCGGGCCTGTTTGCAAGGACCGGACCGGCAATGGCGGGCCATGAGCCGGACCGAGAGGACCGGCCAAGACATGGGCAGAGCGCGCTCTGGAGCTCCGACGAGAGCTATTCATCAGGGACGCAATGTTAGAGGAAGCGCAGCTCGTTGAAAAGATGTCTAGGAGCTTTAAAAGAACCAGAGGGAGCTACATGACGAAGAAGAACACCGGAGGGAGCTCATCGGCGACGAATCTGGCACGACGGCCTGTGAACGGAGATAAAAGGGACGACGGCCAATGCAGCGATGTAGGACCTCCCAGGTCGATTTCGTTGACGGGGACGACGGAACCGAGTGTGGCGCCTCTAATGGACATAGTTTCCGGAGCCATCGAGTCCAGTGGCCCCGTGGACGACGGCCCCGTGGCGGCGGACGTAGACGACGGCGTTTTCTTGCGCCCCCGCCACGCCTGAGCCACCACGCCCTCGCCGCACACCTACCACGCCCCCGCCGCTCCCCTGGCAAGCCGCCGGCACGCCCCCGCCACGCCCCAGCCACGCCCCAGCCATGCCGCTGACTGCCACCTTCGGTCCGCTCGGTCGGCTCGGTCAAAGACCGAACCGGACCGAGATTTTCGGGGGCCTGTTTGCAGGGACCGGACCGGCCATTTAAACTAGCGGGCCAGGACCGAGCCTGCCCGAGCCGAGCGGGCCACGAGCCGGACCGCCGGACCGGACCGTGTCGTCCACCCTGAGCGCCGGCGCACCGGACGAAAATTTTGGCCGGTCCAGCGTGGGCCACACGATATAGCTTTTATAAACCATACGATTCGGCCTTACAGAAAACGCTGAAGAAAAAAAAAGCAGAGGATAAAAAGAGAAAAAAAAGGGGGAAAGAGACCAGCGCCCCGCTCGTCGCCGATGACCCGCGCTCGCCGAACCACGCCCATTTGCCTCGCCGCCGATGCTCGCCGTCGTCGCTCTCAACAAAAAAGTCGTTGACCGTAACGGCCTTTTCTCTTGTCTCCGTGTTGCATCAATGGTAGCTCCGCGGCGTCGACTGCAACACCGCCCCTCGTCGGTGCTGCCCACCGCTGGCGTGGTCACCGCCCCCACGCCCCTTGCCGCAGCTCGCCACCACTCGCCGCAACTAAGAAAACAAAAAAAGTCAGTTGAAGCAAAATTTTAGCCGGTTCCGGCAAAACAAATTGTAGGTTCCAGCAAAATCATGGACCTTCGTCACCGGAACGTAGCAAAAAATTTGGCCGGTCGTAGCAAAATTAAAAGACGGTTCCAGCAACTCACCATGGTTGCAGCTCCCCCGCAGGCATGGTCACCATCGCCGGCATGGTGAACAACCAGGTTTGAAGCTTGTCGTTGTGTCGCTTGCAGCTCGCAGGAAACTGGTTGTAGCACTGCCTCGTGCAGGTTGCAGCCTTGCTAGCGATGGGCGTCTCCGGTTGTAGCTCTGGTGTACCGCGGCTTGCAGCTCTGGCACGCATGGTTGAAGCTTTTGTGCTACATGGTTGTAGCAAAAAAAAAACTTCATCATTCCCTTCCTCCAGCAAAAAGCTACTGCCGACAAAATAAAATGCTACAACCTATGACTCAAAAAGTTGCGACTGTCGAAAGTGGGATTGTTGCGACTGGCAAAATCAAAAGTTGGAACCAGCGATATGAAAAGCTACTACCGACGAGAAAAAATGTTGGAACCAACGAATCAAAGATTGGTGCTCGTGGATGAAAATTGCTACAACCGGCGAAATAAAAAGCTGGAACCGATAAATTAAAAAGTTGCAACCGGCTAAAAATAAAAAATAAAGCCATAGCCGCACGGCGTCTTGCAAAAAAATGGTGCCGCCAGTGTGCGAGCGCCATCACCTCAAGCTCACAGGGGAGGGGGCGCAGAGCAGCTCGTCGTCGCCTCAACGTGGGCTTTGCGTGAGGTGGTGGTGAGGACGCACATCGGCAGGGGGTAGAGAGGGGACGGAGTAGGAGGTGCTTGAAGGCCACATCCATGGCGGTGTGGCATTCATGGCAAGGGAAGAGGAAAGAAGACCGACCGGAGGAGAACGAAGAAGAGATAGGAAAGAAAACGAGTGGAGGAGGACGAGGATAAGGTCAGGTGAGAGGATAAGGTCAGATGAATAAAGCGGTGTGTGGGCCTTGATCTGCTGGGCTCGTTCCGTAGGATGTACACGTAGTGCGCATTCGGCCGAACGTTCGGCCGGCGTGCCGATTGGAAACGTTTACCATAAAAAAACATGGAGTCTTGCCTCATTCAAGGAAGGAAAGACCACACTGCCCCCACGACTCAAAACCTCTCACCCCTGGCTCTCGTGTTGCCCCTCTCGGGTGACACGAGAGCGGCCCCAAACACTAGCCGCCGCCATCTATCCTTCTCCTTCCCCTCCCCGCCGCCACCCCGAGGAGCCCGCGGGCTGGCGCGCATTGTTTCCGATGAACGTAGCGGTGAGGATCTGCTGCCTCGCGTCGGCGTGAGGGCTTTGGAAGCCAGGGCGGTGGCCCAGCGTGGAGATGGCGGTGTCGATCTGTCTAGTGCATCCCGCGCGCCGGTGCTGGCCGTCACACCCGGCCACGTGGGTGGCGTGAGAGCGGGGAGGTCTTGCTGCAGCGGCGGGCGGCTCTTCTTCCTCCCGGCCCCTATCCCTTGCGGTGGTCTCCTCTCGCCGGTCTGGTGGCTGACCCATCAGATCTAGGCTTCGAGGATGGGGTGCTGGAGACTTGGAACAGGGGAAACTCCTGGTCGATTACGCGTCGACCTCGATGTCGGTGGCGCTCTGGTGTTGTTTCCCCTCCCGAGGGCGGGGAGAGCTTCCCAATCTGCCCCATCCTTCCTTCCTTCCTTCCTTCCCCGAGTGAAAGATTGGCCTTTTTGCCGCATGGTGGAGGCGTTCTGGCGTCTCGGTCCTCCCTAGAGGTGAGGTCCAAGGCGTGGTTTGTGGCCGTGGGCCTGGTGCGTGTTTGTGGGTGGCGGCGACGGTGCTTGAGTCCCCTGGTTGCCGGCACTTGTGGTGACATGCGGGTCATTCCGCATAATTCAGCGGATGTGACGCCCAAAGACCGACGCTCCAGAAGACTTCCGTCTATTCCGGGCTTCGCCGTGTGTTTATTTGCTTGCTCTATTTTATTTGTGCTTGCATCATGTCATCATGCCATCATGTCTTTAATCTTTCCAACTTAACTAAATAAAATGTGTGGATCTTCGATCCATTTAAATCGAGGGAAGGATGATTTCTCTTTATAACATATACTCCCAATATTTTAGGGAGCTATTAAAAATATTCCATTTGTTGGAAGCAACCATAACACACTTGCATAATATTTCCCCATGCCTTTTTCACTTCAAGTTTTACCTCCAAACCTTGTCTATAATTCTTATCCGTTTTATCGAGGCTCCTCCAAAAATTCGAACATTTTTGGACACTTCAAAAACCAAGTCCTAATTCAAACCCATTTGAATAAAATTCAAATGAGTTTGAATTTTCATCGTTCAATCTTGCCTCCTTCTATTTCTTTTCTTGGATCATGCTCATTTTGCGTGTCCAAGAAAATAAACCCCATGCCATCTTCTCTCCTAACCTTCTTCTCTCTTTTCTTTCTTCCTTTTTTTCCTGTAAATGAAAAGAGAAGAGGGGGAGAGAAGCAACCCAGCCACAGCCAGGCCCAGCCGCGGCATCCCTGGCCCATTATCCCAACTGCACCTAGACCTAGCCCTGACCCACTCCTCCTCTCGTTCCTACCTGCGCCGCCACCCTCTCGCTCTCTCAATCCCCTCCTGTCTCTCGCCCGATTCCCATCTCCCTCTCTCCCTCGTACATTGCAGCCCCTCACCCGGCCTCCTCCTCGCTCACCTCGCATCACTAGGGCCGCCGCCGTCTCGCCTGCGCTCTGCACCGTGCCGGCCGCAGCGCTCGGCCTCCTTCCTCCCCCCGTCGCTGATCCTCCTCACGCCGGAGCGCCGCTGCCGTCCCGCCACGGCGACGACCCCGCGCCCTCCTCCATCGGCGAGCATCGCCTTCTCCTTGCCGTGGTCGCGTACCCCTCGAGCTAGTGGGTCGCTGCCTGGCGTGCTGACTCTCTGCATCAACCTCAAGCAGGCAAGGCCACCCGAGAGGCCCAGCTCCGAGAAGACCCCTTATCGCCTTCGTCCTTGCCATCTCCGGCCTCCTCCGCGCCTCTGCTCCGGCCACCGAGTCGACCACCCGCGGACCAAATGTTTGCGATGTATGAGATGCACTCGCTTATTTGCCTCGAGTCCGAAGTGCCCCTCGTTTGCCTTGTCACCAACCCGTGGGAACCCGGTAATGGGATCACCCCACCTATCTCTCGCTTGACACGCTTCGCCACCCTTCTTTTGCATCGGCATCTCAACGAGTTTCGGAATCGGAACGTTGCAGTGGCACCGTTCCCGTTTTCGCCGCCATGACACCCCTTTCCTTCCGTTGTGGCGACAAATGCTTCATATCATCTTCATGTTAACTTTTAATATAATTTGCATAAAACTTGCTTTGTCATCCGCATTATGATAACAACCTTTAAATGCTTAAAATTGTTGAGTGCTTTAAAAATTGCTACTTATGCACATGAGGAGTTTCCGGAATTGTTGTTGTTATTTCCGGCCTCATTTAAATTGACTAGATAGTGTAGTTTTGCTCATGCTTCACCTCTTGCCATGTTTAATAAAAACATTAATCTTGTCTTGTTAATAAACGAGAGTCAACTAAATAAATAAATTGTGGTGTTTCGTCAATATGCAACTCGTTGCATATTGAGCTCCACTTAACTTGTAGTACTTGTTTGTGCACTTTGCCATGCCACACATATTTCAACCGGACATGCATCATACTTGTTTGTGCATCATATGCCATGTTTGAGCTTGTTTGTTTACTGTGTTGTTTGCTTCTTTCCGGTATGCTTCTCTCGATAGCTTCGGTTTCGTTCCGGAGTTGTGAGGTTTTGTTCGACTACTTCTTGGACTCGTTCTTCTTCCTTGCGGAATCTCAGGCAAGATGACCTTACCCAGATATCACTACTATCTTTGCCTATGCTAGATGTCTCGCTCTTTAGCTTATTTCCTCGATGCCTATTCCTGTTTGTCAGCCTCCTATTGTTGCCATGAAACCTCTAACCTTTGACACCTTCCCAGCAAACCGTTGTTTGGCTATGTTACCCGCTTGATCAGCCCCTCTTATAGCGTTGTTAGTTGCAGGTGAAGATGAAGATTGCTCCATGTTGGAACTTGTTGTTGGAATATCACAATATCTCTTAAATATATTAACACACCTATATACTTGGCAATGGGTGGAAGGCTTGGCCTTTTGCTCGGTGTTTTGTTCCACTCATGCCACCTTAGGACCCGATAAACCGGTGTTATGTTCTCGGATTTTGCGTTCCTAACACGGTTGGGGTTTATGGGCCCCCTTGATAACTCGCTTAGTGCTAAAGCTTTTCCAGCAAGGCCCAACTTTGGTTCTACATTTGCCTAACACCTAAAACTTGCCGAGGGAGTAATTAACCCGAGGATTTATTAATCAACAACCCGGGCCAGTGCTCCTCAGGAGTGTTGGTCCAAACTGGGGGTCCTGCGGGGCCACCTTGGGGAAACCCGAGGGCTGGTTTTACCTGTAGCATCACCCATCCGGTTGTGTCCTGAGACGAGATACGCGCGGCTACTTTCAGGGTGTCGGCACGCCGGGAGGTCTTGCTGGATTAGTTTTACCTTTGTCAGAATATCTTGAGCACGGGATTCCGAGAATACTCGGGTCTTCCCAGCTTGGAGTTGCGACTCCGTAGATCGTGAGCTTGTGATGGGCTAAGTTGGGACACCCCTGCAGGGTTTTGATCTTTTGAAAGCCGTGCCCGCAGTTATGTGGCAGATGGGAATTTGTTAATATCCGATTGTAGAAAACATGACACTATATCCTTAAGAATACACTACCTGTGTGAGTTCCATGATTGTCTCTTCTCGAAGGGGGTTTCGAGAAGAAGAACACGGTGGGGTTTCGAGAAGAAGAACACGGTGGGGTTTCGAGAAGAAGAACACGGTCGGGTCATGTCTGACGTGAGTAGTTAGGATCACTTCGTGATCACTTTGACGATTGTTGGCTCTTACTCTCTTCTCGCTCTGAACTCGTAAGTTAGTTGCTTAGCGCTTGCTGCAAACACTTTTAAAGCCTTCACTCACCTATAAGGCTTTGTTAGTTTTGATACCTGGGAACGGGATTGCTGAGTCCTTTGTGGCTCACAGATTCAACACACACCAGATGCAGGTACCGCCGAGAACAATGCAGGAGGTTGATCAGAACTTCACTGGGAGTTCGATGAAGAGCTTGGCCATATGTATGTGACGTTTTCGACGATCAGTAGTGGTTCCTACTAGGGGCGATCGGGACCTTGAGTTGCTTTATTCATGGTATCTTTCATTTGGATCTTCGTCCGTAGTCGGACTGTGATGTTATTTGGATGATGAATGTTTATATAATGCATTGTGTGACATGGCGAGTGTAAGCCAACTACTCTTTTACAATTTCATCCCTCTTTTACATGAGTTGTGCAAAGATACCATACTTGAGATCATTCTAGTATGAGATTATGCCTTTAAGTTGTGCCTCGACACGTGGGAGGTATAGTCTCATACTGGGCATTACAGCGGATCCTCATCTTGGTTGTTGGTTGGTTGCTGGCCGGTGGTGGGCGTTCGCGTGCTCGGCATGGTCTGGACGAAGGGGAGATAGTGGTGTCCCCTCTGGCCGTGGCAAGAGGCGGCGGGTGGTGGAGTCGATGGTTTCATTCAAGCAGTCTGGATGTTCATGTTCATGTTCATGGCAATTGATGTCGTCGGGTGGCTTCGGCCCTGTTGTTCTGGTTGTGCAAGATCTCTGGCGGCTTGATTGCAATTTCTCTTGCTCCCATGTTCTCTGCTGCTCTTGGTCGTAGTGAATTTCGCATGTAATTTTGTAGTTTTTGGTCAAGTCTTTGCTTTGTATTCACCATCATTGTATCCTACCTGGTTGATGGCTTCATTAATTGGAAGTCGGGCCTTCGTGCCTTTTCCCTTGAAAAAAATATGATCTGCAAATTTTTTGTGAGAACTACGAGCCCAGTAAGATGCAGTAATAAGAAACAAGTTACAAATCACACAATTGCAACTTGGAAAGCGTTTGTTCAGTTAGAAAGCAAGGTCTAGTTGTACAATCGTTTCACTGAAATCTCTTCAGCGGAGTCAGTTTAACACCAACGAGGCAAAGGATTGTGCACATCAGTAGTATCTCTACTCCTAATGTCTCAATTGGTAGTCTCCGTTCCGGGTTTATTTTCGTCCCATCTCTCAAGGTTTTTATTTGGTACCTCCTCCGACCTTCACTGGTTATTTTCCTAGATTTTTTTCGTCCCCTCCCCCCATTTTATCGGTTTATTTCGCGTCACCCTCTCACACAATGAAAAAAATGAACGGATCAGAACTTTCCATACTGATGCAAATTATTTAGTAATGTCTTTATGTAAAAAGAATCAATCACAATCAATCTCTAAAGATCAAATCTAAATTAATTAATCTTCATAACGTTTGTTTCCTTCCGAATCACGTCCATAATTTTCCTTCCTTGTTTGGGTTGAAATTGTTTGGTAGCAGAGATTAGGAAGTTTCCTATGAGCGTAGTAATAGGAAGTATTCTTTTTCTTGATGATTCGTTTCCATGCATGATGATAGTAAATTAGGCCAACATTCACCACTATTTATCAACGTCATCAATCGTATCCATTCCTACCAGTTTTAAGGGAATCCGCTCGCTGCGTCTTTTTTAAGGGGATCCGCTCGCTACGTCGTCGTCACACGTTATTTTCACAAGCAATTCTCCTAAAAAAACACAGCGCCCTACCTCGACTTCCCTACCTGAACGCCGCCGCCGCCACCCACCGATCTCGCCACCTCCCGGCGATCCCCTCCTCCCTCCCGCAGCTCGAACGACCCACTTTTTTGGCCACGAGCACCGCTTGCCTCTTCGCCCATGCGTCGCCCCTCCTCTTCACCATAGCCACGAGCACCATCCGAGGCGGAGCTGCGACGCCTCCACAGATGCGGTGTAAATCTTCTCCCACTCTGCTCTTTCCCCTAGTTACCGGCTTGCTCCACCTCCCCTCTGCTTCGTGTGGATCTGCTCATGTGCAGCAGTAAACTTCATTTAGGTAGAACTATTCTTTTAGGCCTTTTTTGTTACTTACAAATTAACTTTTTGAGCCAATGCTTACGGCATGAAGTATTACCTAGAGTTTCTTGATCAATCTGCTTGTCCATCGTTTCATTTGGTTCAATTACTATCAGCAAGCACTAGTAGAAAACAAGGCTTTGGTCCAGGCCTGTCCAGCCCATTAGCCCCGGTTCAATCAAGAACCGGGACCAATGGGGGCATTGGACCCGGTTCGTGAGCCCAGGGGGCCGCCGGGCCACGTGGGCCATTGGTCCCAGTTCGTCTGGACCTTTTGGTCCCGGTTGGTGCGACGACCCGGGACCAATGGGTCTTGCTCCTGGCCCACCACCATTGGTCCCGGTTGGTGCGACGAACCGGGACCAAAGGCACCCCTTTAGCCCCGGTTCGTATCACCAACCGGGACCAATGAGGTGCCTATATATAGCCCCTCGCCCAAGAGCAGAGCACACTGCTCTGTTTTTTCTGGCCGAGGGGGAGAGGGCTTGGTGGTGCTCTAGCTCACCTCCTATGCACACAACGTGTTCGATGGAATGCCCGAGCCATACTAGTTAAGCTTTTGTCCTCTCGAATCTCTATTTTCTCCGAGATTTGTCTAGGTTTAGCGGTCCGTCACGTCCCATTGATACGTCCAAAATGTATCTATAATTTCTGCTTGCTCCATGCCTCTTTTGTGTGATATTGCTATGATATTTATGCACTTCAATACACTTTTGATCATATTTGGACTAACCTATTAACTCAGTGCACCACAGTGCCAGTTCCTGTTTTCTGCTGTTTTTCTATTTCAGGTTTCCCCCATATTAAAAGTGCCCTAAAAATTCCGGGAAAAATACAGGAAAAATCAGCGTACCGGGAGCTTCAAGAAAAACCAAAGCAGGGCCAGAGGGGAGCCAGGGGCAGCCCAGGCGGCCAGCCCAGGCGGCCCCACCCCTGGCCGCCTGAGGGGGGCGCCTGGGCCCCCCTCTCCGCTTCTGGTGACCCCCTTTGGCATATATACTCCTGGCGTCCCGAAACCCTCAAGGACGGAACCCTTTTTTACGATCTCGCCTCTGTTCCGCCACCGCCGCGCTTCCAAGATCGGGAGAACCAGGAGAACTCTTCCCGGCACCCTGCCGGAGGGGAGAACCACCACCGGGAGCTTCTACACCACCATGGACGCTTCCCGGATGAGTCGTGAGTAGTCCTCCTTGGACCATGGGTCCATGACCAGTAGCTATGTGATGTTCTCCTCCCCTCTTTGTTCTTCATAGATTAGACCTCGTGATCTGCCCTACATGATCGAGGCACATATGTAATCTTTATGCTGTTGCTCTGCTGAGTTTGCTGTGATCCGATGGATTATGAGATTATGTTCAGATTGTGTGTGAGTAATATATTTGATTCACCTCTTTTATATTTATGTTCTTGAGTAATTCTTGCATGTTCTCCGTTGCTGTTTATTGCTTTGGCCGAGTAGTAGGTAGTAACTCCAAGAGGGAACGTTATGCTTGATTGTGGGTTCATGCCCCCTGATGACTAGCTTGAGTGACAGAAACATGAGTCTAGGGGATGTGCTGTTGCCACAAGGGGGAAAACAACGGTGCTTGTACTTGCGGGTGCAAGGATTGTTTACTTTACGCAAAGTTCTTTTAATGCAGTTGTCTGTTGCTTTGAGTTTACACTTTGGGTGGGACTCGCAACTTAATACCAGCGAGATGTTCTGGATAGATATCTCAAGGTGGATGATTAGTAGTAGATGCAGATGGATTTCGGTCTACTTGCCTTGGCGTACCGCCCATGCTTTTGAGCCTCTATCTTTCTTTACAGCATAGTTAGCATTGGTTTGCGCACATAATCCTGTCAATTGCCCAGCTGTAATTTGTTTACCTCGCTTAGCTGTTTTATCGTCTTTTGGAAGAGAGACATCACTAGTGAACATCATGGGACCCCGGTCCATATTACCATCACTGATCACACCCGCTATTTACTTCCTGTCCTTATTTCCTAGTTGCAGTCATACATATCACTATTATCTCTTGTGTTTGATCCTTTGTAAACGACAAGGCCGGAGGGATTGACAACCTCTCTGTACTCGTTGGGAGCAAAGTTATTTGTATCTGTGTGCAGGTCCTGTCAACCGCTAAGTATCTGGCGCCGTTAGCCGTTGACACCTACTTGTCGACCCTCGGAGTCTCACGGAATTCGATCCTTGGTATCTTGCCAAGGGAAACTTGCCGTTACGCTACATCTCAAACCTTCCACTTGGGGTAACCAACGAGGGGCGAGAAGCCATCAAGCAAAGTTTATGGCGCCGTTGCCGGGGACTCCACTCTTCAAGATAGGGGAGTTGCACGCTATCTTTTATCTTTGCTTTGTAGTCTTGTTAGTTTACCTTTCAGTTTTTGCTTTAGTGTCCCTTACCAAAAATCACAAAAATAGTTATCTTGCTTGCTGCTACTATGGGTTCCACCGAGAACACCAAGTTGTGTGACTTCACTAGTCATAACAACGATGACTTTATCTGCACGCCTATTACTACACCTGCCACTTCAGCACCTTCTTATGAAATTAAACCTGCTTTACTGAACCTAGTTATGAAAGATCAATTCTCCGGTGCTGGAGATGATGCTGCTTTGCACTTAAATAATTTTGTTGAGCTCTGTGATATGCAAAAGTACCAAGAAATAGATGGTGATATTGTTAAGCTTAAGCTTTTTCCTTTCTCCTTGAGAGGAGGAGCTAAAATTTGGTTTCAATCCTTGCCTAGGAATAGCATAGATTCTTGGGACAAGTGCAAGGATGCCTTTATTTGGAAGTACTATCCCCCTGCTAAAATTATCTAATTAAGGAGTAACATAATGAATTTTAAACAATTGGATAATGAACACGTTGCCCAAGCTTGGGAACGCATCAAATATCTTGTGAAGAACTGCCCTACTCATGGTTTGACTACTTGGATGGTTATCCAAACTTTTTATGCAGGCTTGAACTTTACCTCGCGGAACTTGTTAGATTCGGCCGCGGGAGGAACCTTTATGTCAACTACACTTGGTGCTGCCACGAGGCTTCTCGATGAGATGATAACCAATTATTCCCAATGGCACACCGAACGCGCTCCAACAGGTAGGAAGGTAAACTCTGTCGAGGAGATTTCCTCCCTAAATGAAAAAGTTGACTTGATCATGTCTCTACTTTCCAAGCAATCTTCTATTGATCCTCATGATATTCCTTTAAATTCTTTGATTGCTCAAGATCAAGTAGATGTGAACTTTATCTCTAGAAACAATTTCAATAACAATGCTTATAGGAGTAATTTTGGTAGCAACCCTAGACTGTTCCCCTCTAATTCCTATGGGAACAACAATACTTATCCTAGCACCAAGAACTCCACTTCTGAACTAGAGATTATGCTTAAAGACTTCATCACTACCCAAAAAGCCTTCAATAAGAGTGTAGAAGAAAAACTAGCCAAGCTAGATAATCTATCTTCGAAGGTAGACAATTTAGCCCATGAGGTAGAGTTGCTTAAAATTAGAACTTCTCCTCTTGAGGAGAGGAAGATCACTCCTATGAATGCTATTCAAGTGCAAATTAATGAAAACATTAGGATGATGGCTAAACTTAAAGAGAGATGGGCTAGAGAAAAGGAGGAAGAAGATAGAATTAAGAGCCTTCCTACCCACCACACTGTTGCTACTATCCAAGTTGTTGAGGATATCCAAACTCTTAGCACCCAATGCACTCCTGGTCCCATTGGACCTATTAATGGTGATGCTATGACCTCAACCGTAGAAACTCCTATTACCATAGAAGCTACCAAACAAGTGAGCCTAAAGGACACCACTACCACTTTACTTGATAGTAGTGACCTTGATTTTGATACTTGCACCCTTTCTGAAGTTATTGATTTTCTTCACAAAATGTCTAGAGATCCGCACACTAGCACACTTAACCTTGCCTTCACAGAGCATATAACTAATGCTCTTATCAAAGCTAGGGAGGAGAAGCTTAGGGTAGAAGCCTCCATACCTAGAAAGCTAGAAGATGGTTGGGATCCTATGATTAAAATTAAGTTGAATAACTTCTCTTGCTATGCTTTATGTGATGTTGGAGCTAGTACCTCCGTTATGCCCAAAAGAATATATGATATGTTTAAATTGAAATCTTTTTATCCTTGTTCTTTTGGTGTTCGTCTTGTTGATTCTTCCGTAAAGAAACCTTTGGGGAAGATCGACGATGTTCATATCATTGTCAATGACAATTATGTTCCCGTTGATTTTACTATTATGGATATTGAATGTGAACCTTCATGTCCAATTATTTTGGGACGTCCTTTTCTTCGCACCGTTGGTGCTATCATTGACATGAAAGAGGGGAATATAAAATTCCAATTCCCTCTCAAGAAAGGAATGGAACACTTCCCTAGAAAGAAGATTAAGTTGCCTTTTGAGGCCGTTACATGGGCTAGCTATTCTTTTACTCTTGATAAAACTTGATCCTCTCTTTTTGCATCATACCTAGCTTAAAGGCTTAAAAGAAAGCGCTTTTGGGAGGCAGCCCACAACAAATTAGGTTTTATGTTTCTTTTGTTGTGTCTTGATGTTTGTTACTACAGTAGCATCATCATTGTATCTTTTCTTTTTAACTTTGTGCCAAGTTTAGCCTCCGATTGCAAGAAAATTCAAAAGTTGTGACATGCAGTCCAGAAAACAGATTCTGTCCTTGGACAGAAAAAATTCGTATAAAATCACCAGATCATCTTTTTGATCTGAATGTTTTTGACAGCGTGCTCTATACAATTGGCTTTCGGGCGTCTGTTCTGAGTTTTTTGATTTGAGTTGCAGAAGTGCCCCGAAAAAATTATTTACTACCTGCTGGTCTGTTTTTCATAGATTCTGTCCTGTTTTGCCTTTTCTTCGTTTTGCAAACCTTGAGCTTGCTTTTTCTTTGCAAAAACCTTTTGGTAATCTTGAGAAACAGTAGCTCTTCAAGATTATCCTTATTTCCAGTAGGGAAAAATTATTTTATTATGGGTACTAACCTCGCTAATCAGATTATGATGAGTTATGTATGAAGGGAGTTTTCAAGTGTGCGAGGAAAGATGATAAAAGAAGATCCAGGAGGGTCAAACGCTCAAGCTTGGGGATGCCCCCGTGCACCCCCAATAAATATTCAAGAAGACTCAAGCGTCTAAGCTTGGGGATGCCCCCATGCATCCCCTTCTTCATCAACAATTATCAGTTCGTCTTTCGTTCCACTATATTTTAATCACTTCATGCGTTATGTGCTATGCTTGGAGAGTCTTGCTCTTAGTTTCCTTTTTAGTTTTCTTTAGCTTTGCTTGCTGTTCATAACAAGTTAGAACCCAGCTTTCTTTGTGTGGGAGAGAAACACGCTCCACTTCAACCTAGAACACAACATAGGATTTTCATGCTTATCTTTGTTGTGTGTGTTCTTTGTCTTTCCATAGCTGCTGTCATGTTTAGCTCTTAGTTTTCATGCTTTTCTTTTTAAAAGAGCTTTTGTTTAGTTGGTTGCTGAACTCTCTTGAGTTTTCATGTTTATCTTGTTAAGAGAGTTTTGTCTGTTGCACTGAGTTGTGTGTCTTAACTTAAAGTAGGTAATTGAGGTTGCTATTTCATTTTAGTAGTAACTTGCATTAGTTTTGAGGTATTGCCATGAGTAATGTCTGAACTTTTGGTGTCAAGAGCTTTAGCCTATTAGTGATAGATGTCGTATTTTGGGCAATCTGTGTTTATTTTCGAAAACCTACAAAATAGTTGAGAACTTTAGCTACTAAATGGATCACTAATCTTTGGAGGGATCGAATATTAGAGTACACTCACGTACCATGGGTCGAGGATGCGCAAGGGTAACCAAACCCCCATACACACCTCTTCGGGGTACTTGTCTCTTTGTGAACCTCCTAATTAGATTGAGAGTTACCGATAATAAGTGCATGAGTTCTTCGGACTAATGTGAGTATTCGAAAGTTGACACTTCCACCTATCCATATTTTTCTAGCCTCTTCGGTACCGTGCATTGCCCTTTCTCACCTCGAGAGTTGGCGCATACTTCGCCGGTGCATCCAAATCCTTGGCAAGATACGCTCTGTCATCATAAGCCTCATTATATCCTTCCTCAAAATAGCCACCATACCTACCTATTAAGGCATTTCCATAGCCTTTCCGAGATACATTGCCATGCAACATCCATCTTCTCATGACTTGATCTTCATGTCATACATGCTTTTTGCTTGATCGATGAGCCGCATGCTAGTTGGGCCTTGCCCTAATCATTGCTACATGACGCGCTAGTATCATTGCATATCCTGCTACACCGGCAGAGGCATACATTTGCATACATCATGATAGTTTCATTTTCTTTATGTTGAGTACTTTTTGTAAAGTGTGAAAGATCTTCTATACTTCTTGTAATATATAGAGTGTTGCCCCTAAAGTGAGGAAAAGATCCCAAAGAGGACAAATCAAAAGATCCCAAAGAGGACAAAATCAAAAGATCCCAAAGAGGACAAATGAGAGATAAATAGAAAGAGCCATTGAGGCCACAAAAAAATAAAAAAAATAAAAAGAGAAAAAGAAATAAAAAGAGAGAAGGGGGCACACTACTATTTCTTTTGAGAGATCCACACTCGTACTCCATCTTATACCTTGTGCTCCATAGAGATTATCATTCATGCATATAGCTATGTGGGGACCTTTACACTATAGAACTTGGCTTGTATATTCCAATGATGAGCCTCCTCAAAAGAGCTCTAGGTCTTCTTGAGCAAGCAAGTTGGATGCACCCCCACTAGTTCCATTGGAGAGCTTACCTTAGCTCATATGTGCATCCGTTGCATGGCAATCCCTACTCCTCACATCATATATATCATTTGGCTTTCTCTCGCCGATGATTGTCCTCATTGATGTGAGCCTTTCACACCTTTTTGTCTTCCCCCTCTATCATTTTTCTCTCTTTGCTATCCTCAGTGTCGACTTTCTTGCTTACGCTCATCCATTGCATGAGTGCTCAAAATATCGAAAGGGAGTGGATCATTTTGACTTGTACCTGGCTGACGGTCTGGGGATGAGTCAAGATAAGATTCCAAAGAAGACCAAGTGTGAAACTTTAGTAGATTAAGTTCTCAACAATACAAAAACTATGTTTTACTCTCTCATATATCCCTATCCCCTTTCTTGCACGCAAACACCATTTGGAGACATTCGAGTCACGGACAGCGAGAGCTCTTGCACCTTTATGTTCTTATGTTGCTTGTTACAATGCTAATATAGACTCTTGCTTGTTATGACTTGAATTGAATTACATGCCTTGATTGCTTTACTTAAAAGTTCTTATATGGTTGATAGCCTGTCACCACAGAAATTATGCTTGTTATCATTTACCTACTTGAGGACGAGCAGGAATTAAGCTTGGGGATGTTGATACGTCCAAAACGTATCTATAATTTCTGCTTGCTCCATGCCTCTTTTGTGCGATATTGCTATGATATTTATGCACTTCCATACACTTTTGATCATATTTGGACTAACCTATTAACTCAGTGCACCACAGTGCCAGTTCCTGTTTTCTACTGTTTTTGTATTTCAGGTTTCCACCATATTAAAAGTGCACTAAAAATTCCGGGAAAAATACAGGAAAAATCAGCGTACCGGGAGCTTCAAGAAAAACCAAAGCAGGGCCAGAGGGGAGCCAGGGGCAGCCCAGGCGGCCAGCCCAGGCGGCCCCACCCCTAGCCGCCTGGGGGGGCACCTTGGACCCCCTCTCCGCTTCTGGTAACCCCCTTTGGCATATATACTCCTCGCGTCCCGAAACCCTCGAGTACGGAACCCTTTTTTACGATCTCGCCTCTGTTCTACCGCCGCCGCGCTTCCAAGATCGAGAGCACTAGGAGTACTCTTCCCGGCACCCTGCCGGAGGGGAGAACCACCACCGGGAGCTTCTCCACCACCATGGACGCTTCCCGGATGAGTTGTGAGTAGTCCTCCTTGGACCATGGGTGCATGACCAGTAGCTATGTGATGTTCTCCTCCCCTCTTTGTTCTTCATGGACTAGACCTCGTGAGCTGCCCTACATGATCGAGGCACATATGTAATATTTATGCTGTTGCTCTGCTGAGTTTGCTGGGATCCGATGGATTATGAGATTGTGTTCAGATTGTGTGTGAGTAATATATTTGATTCACCTCTTTTATATTTATGTTCTTGAGTAATTCTTGCATGTTCTCCGTTGCTGTTTATTGCTTTGGCCGAGTAGTAGGTAGTAACTCCAAGAGGGAACGTTATGCTTGATTGTGGGTTCATGCCCCCTGATGACTAGCTTGAGTGACAGAAACATGAGTCTAGGGGATGTGTTGTTGCCACAAGGAGGAAAACAACGGTGCTTGTACTTGCGGGTGCAAGGATTGTTTACTTTACGCAAAGTTCTTTTAATGCAGTTGTCTGTTGCTTTGAGTTTACACTTCGGGTGGGACTCGCAACTTAATACCAGCGAGATGTTCTGGATAGATATCTCAAGGTGGATGATTAGTAGTAGATGCAGATGGATTTCGGTCTACTTGCCTTGGCGTACCGCCCATGCTTTTGAGCCTCTACCCTTCTTTACAGCATAGTTAGCATTGGTTTGCGCACATAATCCTGTCAATTGCCCAGCTGTAATTTGTTTACCTCGCATAGCTGTTTTATCATCTTTTGGGAGAGAGACATCACTTGTGAACATCATGGGACCCCGGTCCATATTACCATCACTGATCACACCCGCTATTTACTTACTGTCCTTATTTCCTAGTTGCAGTCATACCTATCACTATTATCTCTTGTGTTTGATCCTTTGTAAACGACAAGGCCGGAGGGATTGACAACCTCTCTGTACTCGTTGGGAGCAAAGTTATTTGTATCTGTGTGCAGGTCTTGTCAACCGCTAAGTATCTGGCGCCGTTAGCCGTTAACACCTACTTGTCGACCCTCGGAGCCTCACGGGATTCGATCCTTGGTATCTTGCCAAGGGAAACTTGTCGTTACGCTACATCTCAAACCTTCCACTTGGGGTAACCAACGAGGGGCGAGAAGCCATCACCCATCCCCGTCTTCGCCGCCGTCGATCGCCCCCGATGATCTCGTCACCGGCACCACCGTGGTGAGCCTCTTGTTATGTCCATGCTTTTCTTACTTTTATTATTGCTTGTTGTTATTGCTTTAGATAGATATTTGTCTAATTTTCTTAAGTTTATTATTGCTTGTTATTATATAGTGGATGGTTTTGATATCCGCCCACGTGGGCCCTCGTCCTGTCTACGATTCGGATGTGGTATATTATCTTTAATTTATAACTATTTGTTTTAGTGTTTATGACAATTATGCCGACCAACCTGACATGCATAGATGTTTTTATATGTCTAGGAGGTAGTTGAACCGGAAATTCCATCCGACCCTCTTGTGGAGAGGTTAAATTTAGTTGAAGAGGAAAACGTTTCCTTAAAGAAAAAATTGGAAAAAATGGAGGAGGAGAAGATGGAATTGGAGTTGCATGTTGCGGAAGTCGTCGATGATCACAAGATCAAGATGGACCCTATTGTCGAGAGGTTAAATTTAGTTGAAGAAGAAAACAAATTGATATTGGAGTTGCATGTTGCGGATGTCGTCGATGATCACAAGATCAAGATGGATGGAATGCGGTTAAAGATTAGAAAGATTAGAAAATATGCCATTCATACCGAGGCTTGGTATCACTATGCCGTTGGATCAATTGTTACCTTGGTTGCGATTATGATCGCATTTGTTTTCGCATTGAAATGTTTTACATAGTTTCGATGTGTATGGAGAGCTATATGTTGTTAGATGAGAACTATGTATGTACTTTTGTTTTAATGTGATGATGAACTTCTATTAATTTAGTCACTTAATTATCTATTTATAATGTTCTGTGATGGTTTTTGACACACTTATATATATATATAATGCACGCAGATGAACCGGCAATGGATGTACGGTGACAGACACACCTCCGAGTACATTAAGGGCGTGCATGAGTTTCTAAATGCGGCTGAGGCAAACAAGCAGAATGGTTTTATGTGTTGCCCATGCACTAAATGTGGGAATACGATGTCTTACTCTAACCGGAAAATCCTTCACTCCCACCTGCTTTACAATGGTTTCATGCCACACTCTAATGTTTGGACGAGGCAAGGAGAAATAGGGGTTATGATGGAAGACGACGAAGAAGAAGAGTACGATGACAACTATGTGCCCCCTGAATACGGTGATGCTGCAATGGGGGGAGCTGGTGAAGATCAAGAGGAACCAGATGATGTGCCCAATGATGCTGCAACGGGTGAAGCTGCTGAAGATCAAGAGGAACCAGATGATGATCTCCGCCGGGTCATTGTCGATGCAAGGACACAATGCGAAAGTCAAAAGGAGAAGCTGGAGTTTGATCGCATGTTAGAGGATCACAAAAAAGGGTTGTACCCCAATTGCGAAGATGGCAACACAAAGCTCGGTATCGTACTGGAATTGCTGCAGTGGAAGGCAGAGAATGATGTGGCTGACAAAGGATTTGAGAAGCTACTGAAAATATTGAAGAAGAAACTTCCGAAGGATAACTAATTGCCCGACAGTACATACGCAGCAAAGAAGGTCGTATGCCCTCTAGGATTGGAGGTGCAGAAAATACATGCATGCCCTAATGACTGCATCCTCTACCGCGGTGCATACAAGGATCTGAACGCATGCCCGGTATGCGGTGCATTGCGGTATAAGATGAGACGAGATGACCCTGGTGATGTTGACGGCGAGCCCGCCAGGAAGAGGGTTCCTACGAAGGTGATGTGGTATGCTCCTATAATACCACGGTTGAAACGTTTGTTCAGAAACGGAGAGCATGCCAAGTTGATGCGATGGCACAGTGAGGACCGTAAGAAAGACGGGAAGTTGATAGCACCCGCTGACGGGTCGCAGTGGAGAAAAATCGAGAGAAAGTACTGGAAGGAGTTTGCAAAGGACCCAAGGAACGTATGGTTTTCTTTAAGCGCGGATGGCATTAATCCTTTCGGGGAGCAGAGCAGCAATCACAGCACCTGGCCCGTGACTCTATGTATGTATAACCTTCCTCCTTGGATGTGCATGAAGCGGAAGTTCATTATGATGCCAGTTCTCATCCAAGGCCCTAAGCAACCCGGCAACGACATTGATGTGTACCTAAGGCCATTAGTTGAAGAACTTTTACAGCTATGGAATGGAAACGGTGTACGTGCGTGGGATGAGCACAGACAGGAGGAATTTGACCTAAAGGCGTTGCTATTCGTGACCATCAACGATTGGCCCGCTCTCAGTAACCTTTCAGGACAGACAAACAAAGGATACCACGCATGCACGCACTGTTTAGATGACACTGAAAGTATATACCTGGACAAATGCAGGAAGAATGTGTACCTGGGCCATCGTCGATTTCTTCCGACCAACCATCAATGTCGAAAGAACGGCAAGCATTTCGAAGGCGAGGCAGATCGCCGGAAGAAGCCCGCCATGCGTACCGGTGATCACGTACTTGCTATGGTCAATGATTTACACGTAATCTTTGGAAAGGGCCCCGGCGCACTAGCTGTTCCGAATGACGCTGAGGGACACGCACCCATGTGGAAGAAGAAATCTATATTTTGGGACCTACCCTACTGGAAAGACCTAGAGGTCCGCTCTTCAATCGACGTGATGCACGTGACGAAGAACCTTTGCGTGAACCTGCTAGGCTTCTTGGGCGTGTATGGAAAGACAAAAGATACAGCTGAGGCACGTGAGGACCTGCAACGTTTGCAAGAAAAAGACGGCATGCCTCCGAAGCAGTATGAAGGTCCTGCCAGCTATGCCCTTACGAAAGAAGAGAAAGAAACCTTCTTTGAATGCCTGCTCGGTATGAAGGTCCCGACTGACTTCTCCTCGAATATAAAGGGAATAATAAATATGCCAGAGAAAAAGTTCCAGAACCTAAAGTCTCATGACTGCCACGTGATTATGACGCAACTGCTTCCGGTTGCATTGAGGGGGCTTCTACCGGAAAACGTCCGATTAGCCATTGTGAAGCTATGTGCATTCCTCAATGCAATCTCTCAGAAGGTGATCGATCCAGAAATCGTACCAAGGCTAAGGAGTGATGTGGCGCAATGTCTTGTCAGTTTCGAGCTGGTGTTCCCACCATCCTTCTTCAATATCATGACACATGTCCTAGTTCATCTAGTCGACGAGATTGTCATTCTGGGGCCCGTATTTCTACATAATATGTTCCCATTTGAGAGGTTCATGGGAGTCCTAAAGAAATATGTCCGTAACCGCGCTAGGCCAGAAGGAAGCATCTCCATGGGCCATCAAACAGAGGATGTCATCGGGTTTTGTGTTGACTTCATTCCTGGCCTTAATAAGATAGGTCTCCCTAAATCGCGGTACGAGGGGAGACTGACTGGAAAAGGCACGCTTGGAAGGGACTCAATAATATGCAGGGACGGATATTCTTGGTCTCAAGCACACTACACAGTTCTGCAGAACTCTACCTTGGTGACCCCGTATGTCGATGAACACAAGAACAGTCTGCGCTCCAAACACCCGGAGCAGTGCGACGACTGGATTACATGTGAACACATCAGGACTTTCAGCAGTTGGTTGGAACCACGTCTTAGAGGTGACAACACTGTTTGTGATGAGTTGTACTTGTTGTCCAGGGGACCATCTTTGACTGTATTGATTTACAAAGGATACGAGATAAATGGGAATACATTTTACACGATTGTCCAAGATCAAAAGAGCACCAACCAAAACAGCGGTGTCCGCTTTGATGCAACAACCGAGAGGGGAATGGACACATATTATGGTTACATAGTGGACATATGGGAACTTGACTACGAACATGATTTTAAGGTCCCTTTGTTTAAGTGCAAATGGGTCAATCTGTCAGGAGGCGGGGTACAGGTAGACCCACAGTACGGAATGACAACAGTGGATCTGAAAAATCTTGGGTACACTGATGAACCGTTCGTCCTAGCCAATGATGTGGCACAGGTTATCTATGTGAAGGACATGTCTACCAGACCGAGAAAAAGAAAAGATAAGGAAGCGAATACATCATACGATGAGCCAAAGCGCCACATAGTTCTTTCAGGAAAAAGGGACATCCTGGGAGTGGAGGGCAAGACAGACATATCTGAAGATTATGAAAAGTTTCATGAAATTTCTCCCTTCAAAGTCAAGGCTGACCCAAGCATCCTGATAAACGATGAAGATTATCCATGGTTACGGCGCAATAAGCAAATGACACAAGCGAAGAAAAAGTGAAGACTTTTTTCCGCAACTATTATGATGATACCATGCCAACTTTGTAACAGACGAGTATGATACCATTGTCCGTTTTGTACATGCACATGCTATGTCAACTTTTTCAGAGTTCATCTGAAAACTATGAATTTAGGTCGAATTTTCTCTATAGGTGCATATATGTTCATTTTTTTCAGTAAAGTTAACCACAAACTTGTGATTCACACAAATTTCAAAGAATTCAAATTTTAATTATTCGAATTTGAAAACTAATTGCACTAACAGAAAGTTTATAATTTTTCTAAAACTAATGGCACTAACAGAAAGAATTAAAAAATAAAGCAAAAAACAAAAGAAAATAAATAATGCAGCAAACAAAACAAAAAAACTTGCAAAAAATAAAAATAGCAACAATAAGTATTTTGTTGTAAGTAGAAACAAAATAAAATAAATAAAGCAACAAAGAAAACAAATAATTTCAAATTTAAACTATTCAAATTTGAATACTACTTGCACTAATAGAAAGTTTGTAATTGGTTTTACCTAAAGAAATAATATTCACAAAGAAACTCTAAATACAGCAAAAAACAACTTAGAAATAAATAATGCAGAAAAGGAAAAAAAATTAAAAAAATGGGCGCTGCCCAGTGAGCTTGCAAGGCCTACAGCCCAGGATGCAGCTGGACTATAAGGCCCAGCAAGCTCACAAGGCAGCGCGCAGAGTTAGGCCCAGAAGCCTGCATTAGAGAGGAGTTCAATACAGCCACCGCAGTGGGGCTTATAAACCACTCCCAGCCCCTGTCAACTAGCGAGGTGGGACTAAAGATTTTCGCCGCGGGGCAGGACAAGGGCTTTGGTCCCGGTTGGTGGCAACAACCGGGGCTAAAGGGGGGCATTGGTCCCGGTTCGTGGCACCAACCGGGACCAATGCACACCTTTAGTCCCGGTTGGTGGCACCAACCAAGACTAAAGGGGGGCATTCGT
>LR738713.1:750888106-750927103 GCA_902687465.1 Secale cereale | reverse complement strand
CCCCCTCCCCCCCCAATAGGCTATTTTGTATGCAATTTGAAAGAATTAAAGTATGCATCTTTTTGTTTTTACCGCACTTTAAAAAAATGGGTGGAGAGAGAGAGAGAGAGAGAGAGAGAGAGAGTCTCACCGTGAGAGGACGACAACCTTATTGTTCGCTTGTTAAACCGATGCACCCATGAACCACAGTTTGAACAAACATTTCTATTAGGGACCGAACTAGTGTGGTTGGAGTTTTGGAAAACGACAATAATTTCGAGTTCTCAACCTCCAAAGTAAAGAAAGTACAACCTCATGCCAAATGGAGTCGTCGGGTCTGCTCGACGGGTCTTGGAAGCCCGGGAGAGGTGGGGTGACGTGGTGTCCAGCTGGAGCCAAATCCGCATTGCTTTCGTACAGTTGAGGAAGAGGCGATTGGTGTCTTGGGAGGTGTATGAACCATTTCTGGAAACGACATATTGCACTGGGCCGGTGCTCAATTCACAAGAACTAGAAACCATACGCCCCCACCCCGCCATAGGCTACATATTTTTATGCAACTTCAAGTAAAAACTACAAGTTTTTGTTTCGTCTGTTGGTTAACATAAAACTTTTATTTCACATTCTATTTCTCCATTGTAACATTGAGCTCTTACATTATTTTATCCATTCCCTTCTTTTTCTTAAAAATAAGATTCATACTAATTGAATAACCCCTTAGCGACAGTGAACTATATGCATCAACTCATTGAAAACTGCCTCATTTCTCAATTCCTAAATCTTTCATAGTATAGAAAGGTTGAACCCTGGCCTAATGGAATAGTAGATGTTTGGTGGTGCTGATTTGCTAGACATGTCTATCAAGCAGGAAGGAGACGTGACTTTGATGCCACCACTGGTGCATGACACCGTCAACCATTATCCATCAACATTTATCATCCTTCCTCCAGAGAGAGCCATCTACTAACCTTGACTTCAAATGGGCAAATATGGCCTTAAACGAGCGTGATATTGAGCCCCTTGCGGACAACTTCACCGAGCACGAGGTGTTACAAGCAATTAAAGATATGCCTAAAGGGAAGGCGTCGGGCCTGATGGCTTTAACGGGCATTTTTCAAGTCATGTTGGCAAACAATCAAGCACGTTTGCATGAGAGTCATCCACCTCTTTAGAAATATATAATCTGACAACTTCCATTGGCTTAATTCGACAAATGTGGTGTTGTTGCCCGGGAAGGATGGGGCTGAATACATTGTTGACTATAGACCCATCAATCGTATCCACACAGTAGTGAAGCTCAATGCCAAAATCTTGCTTCGAGACTTGCCTGTTGCATGAACCAACTTGTCTCCCATTGCCAAGAGCTTTTATCAAGACAAGAAGCATTCACGAAAACTACCTCTATGTCTGACACATTGCTCGGAAGATGTAGAAAACAAAGACCTCCACCTTTCCTCATAAGCACGACATCCGGAAAGCTTTCTACTCATTCCATTGGGAATATATGCCCTTGCTTCAGAGGAGATGCTTCTCATCGAAATTCAGAATCTGGGTTGCAGCTCTTCTATCCACTGCCACCTCGAGGGCCCTTTAATGGGGTGTTGGTGCTTCCCATTATGCATGGGAAAGAGCTACGGCAGGGCGACCCTCTCTCGCCGTTCCTCTTTTCTCTCGCTTTGACCCCCTTCAACAGCTTATGAAAATGGCCATGGTTGGTGGCACTTCCACCGCCTTCATGGAAGAAATTCTTACTTTAGGATGTCCCTGTATGCCGCTGACGCTGCCATTTTTGTCTGCTCCATGAAATAAGACATTGACAACCTTGCGAGCCTTCTTTCGAGCTGCATATCAATGCACATAAGAGCATTGTCGCACCTATCCTCTGTGATGGCATAAATATTTTGGACATGATGGAGAGATTCCTCGCAACGATCATGAGCTTCCCTATGTGATACCTTGGGCTGCTGCTCACTGTCCATAGAAAGTGAGGGGTCGACTTCTCATTCCTAATGGACAAGATTGCTAGTAAGATTATGGGAGGCATTCCCAATTTTTTCACTTCTGTTGACTGATGCACTTTTGTCAAAACAGCCCATCACTATTCAAGATATTTACCACCTCACCCCCCCTCATACTTCCAAAGCGTACGACAAAATCCATTACCTAGCGTCCATGATCATTTCTTTGGGCGACGACGAACAAGGTCTCAGGAGGGAAGTACAAGGTGAGATGCGAGATTATTTGCCGGTCGACTGCTCTTGGGGGATTGAGAAGAATCTTCAACGTTGAAAAATTTGCAAGAGTGTTTCCGGTGTAGTGGCCATGGTTAGAGTGGATGGATCCCCTGAGGGCTTGGGTTTGCTTGGGAACTCCATACGACACCAATGACATGGACCTTTTCTACAAAGGCACCACCCTTACTGTTGGGAATGAGAAGAAAACCAAGTTTTTGCATGCCCCATGGCTCAATGGTGCAGAGCCTAAGGTTATTGCCCCCTCAATGTTTTAGCTGTGCAAGATCAATAGTGGATCTGTCAATAAGGTCCTTATGGGGGACGAGTGGATTACCAAGATTGATAGTTCTTCGGAGCTCAACGCTAATCACCTGCTGGCATTCTATTACCTTTGGGAGCTTCTCCTCAAGGTGCACTTAAGCAAGAGCATGCCTCATTCTATGACCTGCCATATGAGATCTTCTGGACTTACTCATGTGCCTCTGGATATAAAAACCAATTCGAGGACCCACCACCCCTCAACCTTGAAGGCGGCGGTCTGGAGAAATTGGGTGCCGCCGAAGACAAAATTCTTTGTGTGGCTAATCCTGCAAAACAATATTTCCAATATCTCCAATAACAGAGTTCCGGATCGGAGTTGGCCGCACACATTTTGTTCGGGTGCCGACACTCTATATGTGCCTGTGGACCATGGTTAGAGATTGGGTCAACATCCACGACCTATTCTTCGATGATTGGCCAAACATCCAAAGTGGCTCAATACTGGTCCACTGTGATCCACATCAATGACCAACGAAGGAAGGCCCTTGCATCCATGGTGATGCTCATGTTGTGGAAAATCTGGAACGAGAGGAATATTTGGGTCCTCCGAAACATCCACACCTTCCCAATGACAGATATTCATCATCATCAAGCGCGAGGCAGCACTTTGGGGCATAGGCCAAACACTTTAGATCGATCACGCTGTGAGAGTAATTTCTTACGTGTATGTTTGCCCTCGGGTGAGAGTTGTAATTCTAAAACATCTTCTTAATCTATAAAATGTGGCAATGTTTTTGCCCGTGTTTCAAAAGAGGAGGAAGAAACTCTTTTTTTTTTGAATTTTCACCGGGGGGAGTTAATCCCCACCTGAAATTTTATATATATGAACCCCAATGGGCGGTTTTGTGAGTTTACAGAGAGAAGTGCCGAAGCAAACACAGAGAGAACGAGGGGTGAGGAGGCTAGCTAGCTGTGAAGCGTGCGAGCCATACATCTGCATCCGCGCGGAGTGCCACGGGCAAGCGCAACCGCCAGAGGACTGCATCTTCTCGGCAGCGGCGGAGCAAGGATGGGAGGGAGGGGACTTCCCGATTGAACACAACACCATTACGGTGCTTCCAAAGTTGCCAGCAACAAAGGAGCAGGAAAGTCGACGACGAGCGGCGTGGGAGGTCGCCGCAACAGGCCGCCGGGAACAGGTCTTCAGTTCTGGAGGCGGCATTGAGATCGCAGCCAACAACGGCCCAGAAGCGGCACACGATGGGGCAGGCGAACATGAGGTGTGCAGCCGACTCGAGGGGAGCGGGGCACAGGGGGCAGCCACATTCTTCAACCTCGAGGATGTTCTTCTTGAGGAGGTTGTCTCGGGTCTGGATCCGACCAAGGGCGAGGAGCCATCCAAAAAACTTGACGCGCGGGGGGGCGAAGCTGTCCCAGGCGAAGGGGGCGAAGGGGGCGCTCACGCCACCAAAGCAGACAAGTTTGTAGAGCTCAGCAGAGCGAAGCCGCCCACCGCGCCCCTGGCATTTGGTAAGCGCACGGGAAGCGGGCTTGTCGGCGAGCTGGAGGGTGGACAGAGCTGCCGCGACCACGTCCCGTTCGCGGACGGCAGCGGGGGTGAGGCGGCGGACGAGGGCGGAGCTCAGCCCACCTCGGACAACCAAGGCGACGGAGACATGAACGTCGGTGGCGTGAGAGAACAGCACGGGCATTGTGCTGCAGAGCGCGCCCGAGGGAAGCCAAGCATCAAGCCAGAAGCCACAGCGAGCGCCATCCCCGAGTTGGACAACCGAGATAGCCCTGTACAGAGGGATGATGGCGGCGAGCGAGCTCCAATGGGCGCCAGGGAGACGGCGGGCAGTGAGGTCCGAGAGAGGGCTCTCGCCGGCCATGCCCCAAACCCAGCGAGCCCAGGGAGTGACGTCGTCGGAGTGGAGCCGGTGGAGGAGCTTGGCGAGGAGGCAGGGATTCTGGTCGGCGAGGGAGCGGATGCCAAGTCCCCCCTCCTCCTTCGGGCGGCACACCTTCGTCCAGGCTACCAAGCATTGCGCGCCGGTGGCGCGGTCGGCAGCTGCCCACAGGAACGCGCGGCGCATTGCATCGAGGGCGCGAACCACGGGGGGCGGCAGGAGCATAGACGCCATGGCGTAGGTGGGCAGCGCATCCAAGACGGCGTTGATGAGCAAGATCCGCCCACCGGCGGAGAGGAGGACGGCACGCCACCCGGCCAGGTAGCGGTCGGCCTTGGCGATGAGGGGGGCGAAGGCGGTGAGGCTCAGCTTCTCGCAGGAGAGGGGTAGCCCCAAGTACGTCTAGGGAAAGTTCTCCAGCACGCAGCCGAGAACATCGCGCACCGCAGCAACCTCGGCATCATCGGCGTGTATGGCGACGAGGGTGCTCTTGTGGAAGTTGATGACGAGGCCTGTGGCACGAGCGAACATGTCGAGGATGCCTTTTAGACGCCGGGCGGCAGCGACGTCCGCGCGGAAGATGACCAGCGTATCATCCGCGTACTGCAGCACGACAGGCGGCGCCCCGTCGACGATCGGGTGCTCCAGCACCCCGTCCTGCTGGATCAACTTCTGGAGGACGTCGGCAACAAGGAGGAAGAGGTATGGGGACAAGGGGTCCCCTTGCCGCAGCCCGCGGCGGCAGCGGATCCACCGCCCAGGGATCACGTTGAGGACGACAGACGACCTCGAGGAGTCGAAGATGGCCACCATCCAGTCGCACCAGAGCTGGGGAAACCCGCGCGCACGCAGGATCGCGTACAAACTCTCCCAATTGATGCTGTCGAACGCCTTGGCAAAATCCAGTTTCAACGCAAAGGCGGGAGCGCGGCGACGGTGGCAACATTGGACCACCTCCGTGGCATAAACGAAGTTCTCAGAGATGCTCCTCCCAGTGATGAACCCCGACTGATCGGCGTCGATCAGCGCACCGATCTGACTTTGGAGGCGGGAAGTTAGGGCTTTGCACACCATCTTCATGTTGCAGTTTTGGAGAGACACGGGGCGGTACGACCCCGGTGGCAGCACCCCATCCTTTTTGGGCAGCAGCACTATATGAGCGCGGTTGATGCAGCTCAGGTCAGCCTCGCCGGCGTGGAAGGCGTCGAACAGGCGGTGGACGTTGGGGGAGACAGTGACCCAGGCGGCCCGATAGAAGCTAGGGCCCAGCCCATCTGGTCCGGGGCCGTAAATAACACAAGAATTCCCCTGCCCATTCCTTCCTTGCCACCGAGAGCCCAGCTTGCGGGGCCAGTTGCGCAGCGTTGGCAGTATATGGTGCTTGATTAATTCTGCATCGATCACACCGTGAACCGCTTGTCGTGTTCCAAACCAGCCAAAGTCACCGGCTCCCATAGCTGCCACTATATGTACACGCACCACGAAGCCGATACACAAACACACACAACGCAACATCCAACATACCGATCGAAGCACACACCGTACTTGCGCACGCCTCCCCGTCGCCTACAGTAATGGCCTCTCGTAAGGTTGCGTTCGCCGCCATGGCCCTAGTCGTCGCCGTGGCCGCCTTGCTCCCGGCGACGGCCTCCGCGGCGTCGTACACGGTCGGCGACGGCTCCGGGTGGGACATCGGGGTCGACTACCACGCCTGGGCCAGCGGCAAGAAGTTCAGAATCGGCGACACCCTCGGCACGTCTCGTCTCGAGGCAGCAACATTGCATGCATGTATGCATGAGCGGCGTGGTATATTGAGTTGATCCAGTTTCGTCCGTGCGTGCAGAGTTTTTGTACTCGTTGGGGGAGGCCGAGCACAACGTGGTGGTGGTGGACGCGCAGAGCTTCGCGGCGTGCACCGTGCCTAGCAACGCGCCGACGCTGACCACCGGCGACGACAAGGTGTCGCTGACGCAGGCCGGGCACTGGTTCTTCATCTGCGGCATCGAGGGGCACTGCCAGGACGGCATGAAGCTCGCCGTCAACGTCCACTGATCCACTGTCGATCAACTGGAGTAGCCGAATAAAGTCTTCAGAGTTACTCCCTCTATCTCATAGTATAAGATTATTTTTTAAACTAACATAGCCTGAAAAAGGATCTTATATTATTAGACGAGAGAGTACATTGTAGCATTACACAATTCGGGCCAGTACTTGGGCTCCCGGCTAAGTTTCTTCAAATTCAACTGTCTTATGACACTTTGTCTCTCTAAATTTGTATGTTTCTGCCACGTTATACCAGACCTAATCAAGAGCTGCCGTTTGATAACCCGCAAGGAAAGAGTTACTGTTTCCTACATTATGAATGTATTGGGCATCTAAAAATACTTTATGTATTGAGAAATTAGACGCTCATACATACGCATATACACTCACGCCTCCAGAGACTGAATCGTCACAATCATCTTGAGATTAACAAAGTCACCACAAACGCATTTGTAGTCGACGGGAATGTCTCCTCTTACTTAACGCGCATCGTGAAAAGGCTGAAATAACATCCACAAATCATCGTGAATGTCTCCTCTATCACAAGGAACCCAACTCTCTGAACTGCGCTCAATTTTCTTCTTCAAAAGCGTTCTGGGAATTTTTTTGAGCTATTATTGGGAGAATTTGAGACTATGTGTTACGTTCACTTTGCATCCTTTGGCCAAAATTTGAAATGGAATGAAAATTTAAGTGAGAAAGCTCTCGCCTTGTGAAAGTTCACTTTTTTTTTGGAACATGCAACAATGTTTTTGGATCTGTAAAAAATGTCACTAGGACAAAAAGAACTTATGAAAAGATGCCACAAGGACAAGAAAAAACATGGTAAACAAAGTGTCATGGGAATACAATATGCTTTAAATAGAAAATTTCAGCACATGTTAAAATAACATTAATAAGGCACTGGGTGTTCAATTCACAAGGATTTGAAACCATATTTTCTGATCCTCATAGGCTATTTTATTTTATATGTGTAATCTGAAATAATGTGCACATCTTTTTGTTTCCATGTAGTTTAACAATGTGTGAAGAGAGGGAGTGTCACCATAAGAGAGCGGCAACCTTACCGTTCGGTTTTTTAAACCAATGCATTCGTAAATCAAAGTTTGCACAAACATTTTATAATGGTGACAGAAGTAGGATGGTCGGAGTTTCGAACAAGTGCAACGCTTCTCAGGTCCTAAGTCTTCCAAAGTATGGAAAGGAGGACCTCATGGCCTAATGGAGTCATCAATGTTTGATGGCGTTGATATGCTGGATATGTCTTGGTTGGAAGGGGTTTAATGTCAAGTTAAAGTCAGATCCGCATTGCTTTCGGACAGTTGAGGAAGAGGTGGTCAGTGTTTTTGGAGGTACACGAACCATTTTTGGAAACCAAACATGGCATTTTTGTTTTGATATGCTCGACAGGCCTTGGAAGCGGGAGGGTGGTGTAATTTCCAGCTCGAGCCAAATCTGCATTCCTTTCGAACAGTTGAGGAAGAGGTGATCACTATTGGGAGGTGCATGAACCATTCTGAAACAACAACATAGCATTTTTTTCTTGACATGCCCGACGGGTCCTGGAAGCCAGGGGGCAGCATAATGTCCAACTGGAGTGAAATCGGCATCGCTCTTAGATAGTTGAGCAAGAGGTGATCGGTGTCTTGGGAGCTGCACGAACAATTTTTGGAAACCAAATTGGCATTTGGGTGTTGATGTGCTCGACGGGTCCTGGAAGTGGAGGGGGGGGGGGGCGTAGTGTCCACTTGGAGCCAAATCCGCACTACTTTCAGACAATTGAGGAAGACTTGATCGGTGTCTTCGATGGTGCATGAACCCTTTTTGGAAACCAAACATGGCATTTGGGTGTTGATATTTCCGACATGTCTTGGAAGCAGGAGGGCGGCGTAATGTCCACATGGAGCCAAATCCGCAATACGTTCGGATAGTTGAGGAGTCGGTGTATTGGGAGGTGCATAAACCATTTCTGTAAACCAAACATGGCATTTTTGTTTTGATATGCTCGACGGGCCTTGGAAGCAGGAGGGTGGTGTAATTTCCATCTTGAGCCAAATCTTTATTCCTTTCGAACAATTGAGGAAGAGGTGATCATTGTTGGGAGGTGCACGAACCATTTTGCCAACCAACATGGCATATTTGTGTTGATATGCTCGACGGGTCCTGGAAGCCAGAGGGCAGCGTAATGTCCAACTAGAGTGAAATCCGCATTGCTCTCGGATAGTTGAGCAAGAGGTGATCGGTGTCTTGGGAGGTGCATGAACAATTTTTGGAAACCAAATTGGCATTTGGATGTTGATATACTCGACATGTCCTGGAAGGGGTGGGGCGTAGTGTCCAGCTGGAACCAAATCCGCATTGCTTTCAGACAGTTGAGGAAGACTTGATCAGTGTCTTTGATGGTGCGTGAAACCTTTTTGGAAACCAAACAAGGCATTTGGGTGTTGATATTCTTGGGAGGTGCATAAACCATTTTTGTAAACCAAACATGGCATTTTTGTTTTGATATGCTCGACGGGCCTTGGAAGCAGGAGGGTGGTGTAATTTCCAGCTGGATCCAAATCCACATTCCTTTCAAACAATTGAGGAAGAGGTGATCACTATTGGGAGGTGCACGAACCATTTTGGCAACCAACATGGCATATTTGTGTTGACATGCTCGATGGGTCCTGGAAGCCAGAGGGCATCGTAATGTCCAACTAGAGTGAAATCCGCATTGCTCTCGGATAGTTGAGCAAGAGGTGATCGGTGTCTTGGGAGGTGCATGAACAATTTTTGGAAACCAATTTGGCATTTCGATGTTGATATGCTCGACGGGTCCTGGAAGGGGGGGGCGTAGTGTCCAGCTGGAACCAAATCCGCATTGCTTTCAGACAGTTGAGGAAGACTTGGTCAGTGTCTTTGATGGTGCATGAACCCTTTTTGGAAACCAAACATGGCATTTGGGTGTTGATATTCTCGACATGTCTTGGAAGCAGGAGGGTAGCGTAATGTCCACATCGAGCCAAATCCGCAATACATTCGGATTGTTGAGGAGTAGGTGTATTGGGAGGTGCATAAACCATTTTTGTAAACCAAACATGGCATTTTTGTTTTGATATGCTCGACGGGCCTTGGTGTTGGGGAACATAGTATTTTAAAATTTTCCTACGATCACGCAAGATCTATCTACCAGATGCATAGCAACGAGAGGGAAGAGTGTGTCTACGTACCCTCGTAGACCGGAAGCGGAAGCGTCAAGTGACGCGGTTGATGTAGTCGAACTTCTTCGCGATTCAACCGATCAAGCACCGAACGTACGGCACCTCCGCGTTCAGCACACGTTCAGCTTGATGACGTCCCACGAGCTCTTGATCCAGTTGAGCTTCACGGGAGAGTTTCGTCAGCACGACGGCGTGGTGACGGATATGATGTATTCACCGGCGCAGGGCTTCGCCTAAGCACCGCGACGGTATGAACGAGGTGTGTTTCTGTGGAGGGGGGCACCGCACACGGCTGGAACAATTCAACTTGTGTGTCTTTGGGTGCCCCCCTACCCCCGTATATAAAGGAGCAAGGGGGGAGGCCGGCCGGCCCTCCTATGGTGCGGCTAGGGGTGCAATCCTACTAGGAATAGGATTGCAATCCTATTCCTAGTAGGAACTACCAAAGAAGGAAGAGAGGGAAAGGAAAAGAAGGAGAGGTGGCGCCCCCCAATCCTAGTCCAACTAGGAACCCTAGGTGGGGCGCCGGCCAGCCCCTATGGGCTGCCTCTCTCTTTTCCATAAGGCCCACTATGGACCATCCCCCTTCGTAGGGGGTTCCGGTAACCCCCTCCGGCAATCCCGTTAAATCCGAAACTTTTCCGGAACACTTCCGGTGTCCGAATATAGTCGTCCAATATATCAATCTTTATGTCTCGGACATTCCGAGACTCCTCGTCATGTCCGTGATCTCATCCGGGACTTCGAACTACCTTCGGTACATCAAAACTCATAAACTCATAATACCGATCGTCATCAAACGTTAAGCGTGCGGACCCTACGGGTTCAAGAACTATGTAGACATGACCGAGACTCATCTCCAGTCAATAACCAATAGCGGAACCTGGATGTTCATATTGGCTCCTACATATTCTACGAAGATCTTTATCGGTCAAACCGCATAACAACATACGTTGTTCCTTTTGTCATCGGTATGTTACTTGCCCGAGATTCGATCGTCGGTATCTCTATACCTAGTTCAATCTCGTTACCGGCAAGTCTCTTTACTCGTTCCGTAATACATCATCTCGTGACTAACTCATTAGTCTTTTGCTTGCAAGGCTTATTATGATGTGCATTACCGAGAGGGCCCAGAGATACCTCTCCGACACTCGGAGTGACAAATCCTAATCTTGATCTATGCCAACACCACGAATACTTTCGGAGACACCTGTAGAGCATCTTTATGATCACCCAGTTACGTTGTGACGTTTGATAGCACACAAGGTGTTCCTACGGTATTCGGGAGTTGCATAATCTCATAGTCATAGGAACATGTATAAGTCATGAAGAAAGCAATAGCAGTAAAACTAAACGATCATAGTGCTATGCTAACGGATGGGTCTAGTCCATCACATCATTCTCCTAATGATGTGATCCCGTTGATCAAATGACAACTCATGTCTATGGCTAGGAAACATAACCATTTTTGATCAATGAGCTAGTCTAGTAGAGGCATACTAGGGACATACTGTTTTGTCTATGTATTCACACATGTATTAAGTTTCCGGTTAATACAATTCTAGCATGAATAATAAACATTTATCATGATATAAGGAAATATAAAATAACAACTTTATTATTGCCTCTAGGGCATATTTCCTTCAGTCTCCCACTTGCACTAGAGTCAATAATCTAGCTCACATCGCCATGTGATTTAATACTGATAGTTCACATCGTTATGTGAATAACACCCATAGTTCACATCGCCATGTGACCAACACCCAAAGGGTTTACTAGAGTCAATAATCTAGTTCACATCGCTATGTGATTAATACCCAAGAGTAATAAGGTGTGATCACGTTTTGCTAGTGAGAGAAGTTTAGTCAACGGGTCTGTCACATTCAGATCCGTATGTATTTCGCAAATTTCTATGTCTACAATGCTCTGCATGGAGCTACTCTAGCTAATTGCTCCCACTTTCAATACGCATCCAGATTGATACTTAGAGTCATCTGGATTTAGTGTCAAAGCTTGCATCGGCGTAACCCTTTACGACGAACTCTTTATCACCTCCATAATCGAGAAACATTTCCTTAGTCATCCAATTACTAAGGATAATTTTGACCGCTGTACAGTGATCTACTCCTGGATCACTATTGTACCTCCCTGTCAAACTCATGGCAAGGTACACAACATGTTTGGTACACAGCATGGCATACTTTATAGAACCTATGGCTGAGGCATAGGGAATGACTTTCATTCTCTCTATATTTTTCTGCCGTGGTCTGGCTTTGAGTCTTACTCAACTTCACACCTTACAAGTCAGGCAAGAATTTCTTCTTTGACTGATCCATTTTGAACTACTTCAAAATCTTAACAAGGCATGTACTCATCGAAAATCTTATCAAGCATCTTGATCTATCTCTATAGATCTTGATGCCCAATATGTAAGCAGCTTCACCGAGGTCTTTCTTTGAAAAAACTCCTTTCAAACACTCCTTTATGCTTTCCAGAAAATTCTACATCATTTCCGATCGACAATATGTCATTCACATATACTTATCAGAAAGGTTGTAGTGCTCCCACTCACTTCTTGTAAATACAGGCTTTACCGCAAGTCTGTATAAAACTATATGCTTTGATCAACTTATCAAAGTATATATTCCAACTCTGAGATGCTTGCACCAGTCCATAGATGGATTGCTGGAGCTTGCACACTTTGTTAGCACATTTTGGATCGACAAAACCTTCTGGTTGCATCATATACAACTCTTCTTTGAGATACCCTTTCAGGAATGCAGTTTTGACATCCATTTGCCATATTTCATAGTCATAAAATGCGGCAATTGCTAACATGATTCGGAGAGACTTAAGCATCGCTACATGTGAGAAAGTCTCATCGTAGTCAACTCCTTGAACTTGTCGAAAACCTTTCGCAACAAGTCGAGCTTTGTAAACAGTAACATTACCGTTTGCGTCGGTCTTCCTCTTGAGGATCCATTTATTTTCGATGGCCTGCCGATCATCGGGCAAGTCAACCAAAGTCCACACTTTGTTCTCATACATGGATCCTATCTCAGATTTCATGGCCTCAAGCCATTTTGCGGAATCTGGGCTCATCATCGCTTCCTCATAGTTCGTAGGTTCATCATGGTCTAGTAACATGACTTCCAGAACCGGGTTGCCGTACCACTCTGATGCGGAACGAACTCTGGTTGATCTACGAAGTTCAGCAGAAACTTGATCCGAAGTTTCATGATCATCATCATTAACTTCCTCACTGATTGGTATAGGAATCACTGGAACAATATTCTGTGATGTACTACTTTCCAATTCGAGAGAAGGTACAATTACCTCATCAAGTTCTACTTTCCTCCCATTCACTTCTTTCAAGAGAAACTCCTTCTCTGGAAAGGATCCATTCTTAGCAACGAATATCTTGCCTTCGGATCTGTGATAGAAGGTGTACCCAACAGTCTCTTTTGGGTATCCTATGAAGACACATTTCTCCGACTTGGGTTCGAGCTTATCAGGTTGAAGCTTTTTCACATAAGCATCGCAGCCCCAAACTTTAAGAAACGACAACTTTGGTTTCTTGCCAAACCATAGTTCATAAGGTGTCGTATCAACGGATTTAGATGGTGCCCTATTTAACGTGAATGTAGCTGTCTCTAATGCATAACCCCAAAAGCAATAGTGGTAGATCGGTAAGAGACATCATCGATCGCACTATATCTAATAAAGTACGGTTATGACGTTCGGACACACCATTACACTGTGGTGTTCCAGGTGGCGTGAGTAGTGAAACTATTTCACATTGTTTTTACTGAAGGCCAAACTCGCTAACTCAAATATTTTACCTCTACGATCATATCGTAGAAACTCTTATTTTCTTGTTACGATGATTCTCCACTTCACTCTGAAATTCTTTGAACTTTTCAAATGTTTCAGACTTGTGCTTCATTAAGTAGATATACCCATATCTGCTCAAATCATCAGTGAAGGTCAGAAAATAACGATTCCCGCCATGAGCTTCAACACTCATTGGTGTGCATACATCAATATGTATGATTTCCAACAACTCTGTTGCTCGCTCCACAGTTCCGGAGAACGGAGTTTTAGTCATCTTGCCCATGAGGCATGGTTCGCAAGCACCAAGTGATTCATAATCAAGTGATTCCAAAAAGTCCATCACTATGGAGTTTCTTCATGCGCTTTACACCAATATGACCTAAACGGCAGTGCCACAAATAAGTTGCACTATCATTATTAACCTTGCATCTTTTGGCTTCAATATTATGAATATGTGTATCACACGATCGAGATCCAACAAACTATTTTCATTGGGTGTATGACCATAGAAGGTTTTTTATTCATGTAAACAGAACAACAATTATTCTCTAACTTACATGAATAACCGTATTGCAATAAACATGATCAAATCATATTGATGCTCAACACAAACACCAAATAACACTTATTTAGGTTCAACACTAATCCCGAAAGTATAGGGAGTGTGCGATGATGATCATATCAATCTTGGAACCACTTCCAACACACATCGTCACTTCACCTTTAACTAGTTTCTGTTCATTATGCAACTCCCATTTCGAGTTACTACTCTTTAGCAACTGAACCAGTATCAAATACCGTGGGGTTGCTATGAACACTAGTAAGATACACATCAATAATCTGTATATCAAATATACCTTTGTTCACTTTGCCATCCTTCTTATCCGCCAAATATCTAGGGCAGTTCCACTTCTAGTGACCTTTTCCTTTGCAGTAGAAGCACTTAGTTTCAGGCTTGAGTTTAGCTTTGGGTTTCTTCACGGGTGTGACAACTTGCTTGTCATTCCTTTTGAAGTTCCCCTTCTATCCCTTTGCCCTTTACTTGAAACAAGTGGTCTTATTAACCATCAACACTTGATGTTCTTTCTTGATTTCTACCTTCGCCGATTTCAGCATTGCGAAGAGCTCGAGAATTACCTTCGTCATCCCTTGCATATTATAGTTCATCACGAAGTTCTACTAACTTGGTGATAGTGACTAGAGAATTTTGTCAATTACTATCTTATCTGGAAGATTAACTCCCACTTGATTCAAGTAATTGTAGTACCCAGACAATCTGAGCACATGCTCACTGGTTGAGCTATTCTCCTCCATCTTGTAGGCAAAGTACTGTCAGAAGTCTTATACCTCTCGACACGGGCATGAGTATGAAATACTAATTTCAACTCTTGGAACATCTCATATGCTCCGTGGCGTTCAAAACGCTTTTGAAGTCCCGGTTATAAGCTGTAAAGCATGGAGCACTAAACTATCAAGTAGTCATCATACCGAGCTTTTGTCAAAACGTTCATAACGTCTACATCTGCTCCTGCAATAGGTCTGTCACCTAGCGGTGCATCAAGGACATAATTTTTCTGTGCAGCAATGAGGATAATCCTCAGATCACGGAACAATTCCGCATCATTGCTACTAACATCTTTCAACTTGGTTTTCTCTTGGAACATATAAAAAATAAACGTGGAGCAACATCGCGAGCTATTGATCTACAACATAGATATGCTAATACTACTAGGACTAAGTTCATGATAAATTAAAGTTCAATTAATCATATTACTTAAGAACTCCCACTTAGATAGACATCCCTCCGGTCATCTAAATGATCACGTGATCCAAATCAACTAAAACATGTCCGATCATCACGTGAGATGGAGTAGTTTCAATGGTGAACATCTTATGTTGATCATATCTACTATATGATTCACGCTCGACCTTTCGGTCTCCAGTGTTCCGAGGCCATATCTGCATATGCTAGGCTCGTCAAGTTTAACCCGAGTATTCTGCGTGTGCAAAACTGGCTTACACCCGTTGTATTTGAACGTAGAGCTTATCACACCCGATCATCACGTGGTGTCTTGGCACGACGAACTTTCGCAACGGTGCATACTCAGGGAGAACACTTGTACCTTGAAATTTAGTAAGGGATCATCTTATAATGCTACCGTCGTTCTAAGCAAAATAAGAAGCATAATAAGATAAACATCACATGCAATCAAAATATGTGACATGATATGGCCATCATCATCTTGTGCTTTTGATCTCCATCTCCAAAGCACCGTCATGATCACCTTCGTCACCGGCGCGACACCTTGATCTCCATCGTAGCATCGTTGTCGTCTCGCCAACTATTGCTTCTACGACTATCGCTACCGCTTAGCGATAAAGTAAAGCAATTACATGGCGATTGTATTTCATACAATAAAGCGACAACCATATGGCTCCTGCCAGTTGCCGATAACATTACAAAACATGATCATCTCATACAAAGCCGTATAACTCATCATGTCTTGACCATATCACATCACAACATGCCCTGCAAAAACAAGTTAGACGTCCTCTACTTTGTTGTTGCAAGTTTTACGTGGCTGTTACGGGCTTAGCAAGAACCGTTCTTACCTACGCATACAAAACCACAATGATGTATCGTCAAGTATGTGCTGTTTTAACCTTCACAAGGACCGGGCGTAGCCATACTTGATTCAGCTAAAGTGAGAGAGACAGACACCCGCCAGTCACCTTTAAGCAACGAGTGCTCGTAACGGTGAAACCAGTCTCGCGTAAGCGTACACGTAATGTCGGTCCGGGCCGCTTCATCTCACAATACCGCCGAAGCAAAGTATGACATGCTGGTAAGCAGTATGACTAGTATCGCCCACAACTCATTGTGTTCTACTCGTGCATATCATCTACGCATAAACCTGGCTCATGATGCCACTGTTGGGGAACGTAGTATTTTAAAATTTTCCTACGATCACGCAAGATCTATCTACCAGATGCATAGCAACGAGAGGGAAGAGTGTGTCTACGTACCCTCGTAGAACGGAAACGGAAGCGTCAAGTGACGCGGTTGATGTAGTCGAACTTCTTCGCGATTCAACCGATCAAGCACCGAACGTACGGCACCTCCGCGTTCAGCACACTTTCAGCTTGATGACGTCCCACGAGCTCTTGATCCAGTTGAGCTTCACGGGAGAGTTTCATCAGCACGACGGCGTGGTGACGGATATGATGTATTCACCGGCGCAGGGCTTCGCCTAAGCACCGCGACGGTATGACCGAGGTGTGTTTCTGTGGAGGAGGGCACCGCACACGGCTGGAACAATTCAACTTGTGTGTCTTTGGGTGCCCCCCTGCCCCCGTATATAAAGGAGCAAGGGGGGAGGCCGGCCGGCCCTCCTATGGTGCGGCTAGGGGTGCAATCCTACTAGGAATAGGATTGCAATCATATTCCTAGTAGGAACTACCAAAGAAGGAAGAGAGGGAAAGGAAAAGAAGGAGAGGTGGCGCCCCCCAATCCTAGTCCAACTAGGAACCCTAGGTGGGGCGCCGGCCAGCCCCTATGGGCTGCCTCTCTCTTTTCCATAAGGCCCACTATGGACCATCCCCCTTCGTAGGGGGTTCCGGTAACCCCCTCCGGCAATCCCGTTAAATCCGAAACTTTTCCGGAACACTTCCGGTGTCCGAATATAGTCGTCCAATATATCAATCTTTATGTCTCGGACATTCCGAGACTCCTCGTCATGTCCGTGATCTCATCCGGGACTTCGAACTACCTTCGGTACATCAAAACTCATAAACTCATAATACCGATCGTCATCAAACGTTAAGCGTGCGGACCCTACAGGTTCGAGAACTATGTAGACATGACCGAGACTCATCTCCAGTCAATAACCAATAGCGGAACCTGGATGTTCATATTGGCTCCTACATATTCTACGAAGATCTTTATCGGTCAAACCGCATAACAACATACGTTGTTCCTTTTGTCATCGGTATGTTACTTGCCCGAGATTCGATCGTCGGTATCTCTATACCTAGTTCAATCTCGTTACCGGCAAGTCTCTTTACTCGTTCCGTAATACATCATCTCGTGACTAACTCATTAGTCTTTTGCTTGCAAGGCTTATTATGATGTGCATTACCGAGAGGGCCCAGAGATACCTCTCCGACACTCGGAGTGACAAATCCTAATCTTGATCTATGCCAACACCACGAATACTTTCGGAGACACCTGTAGAGCATCTTTATGATCACCCAGTTACGTTGGGACGTTTGATAGCACACAAGGTGTTCCTACGGTATTCGGGAGTTGCATAATCTCATAGTCATAGGAACATGTATAAGTCATGAAGAAAGCAATAGCAGTAAAACTAAACGATCATAGTGCTATGCTAACGGATGGGTCTAGTCCATCACATCATTCTCCTAATGATGTGATCCCGTTGATCAAATGACAACTCATGTCTATGGCTAGGAAACATAACCATTTTTGATCAATGAGCTAGTCTAGTAGAGGCATACTAGGGACATACTGTTTTGTCTATGTATTCACACATGTATTAACTTTCCGGTTAATACAATTCTAGCATGAATAATAAACATTTATCATGATATAAGGAAATATAAAATAACAACTTTATTATTGCCTCTAGGGCATATTTCCTTCACTTGGAAGCAGGAGGGTGGTGTAATTTCCAGCTGGAGCCAAATCCGCCTTCCCTTCGAACAATTGAGGAAGAGGTGATCACTATTGGGAGGTGCACGAACCATTTTGGCAACCAACATGGCATATTTGTGTTGACATGCTCGACGGGTCTGGAAGCCAGAGGGCAGCGTAATGTCCAACTAGAGTGAAATCCGCATTGCTCTCGGATAGTTGAGCAAGAGGTGATCGGTGTCTTGGGAGGTGCATGAACAATTTTTGGAAACCAAATTGGCATTTGGATGTTGATATGCTCGACAGGTCTGGGAAGGGGGAGGGGGCGTAGTGTCCAGCTGGAACCAAATCCGCATTGCTTTCAGACAGTTGAGGAAGACTTGATCAGTGTCTTTGATGGTGCATGTACCATTTTTGGAAACCAAACATGTCATCTGGGTGTTGATATTCTCAACATGTGTTGGAAGCAGGAGGGCGGCATAATGTCCAAAAGGAGCCAAATCCGCATTACTTTTGGATAGTTGAGGAGTCGGTGTGTTGGGAGGTGCATGAACCATGTTTTGGAAACCACACATTGCCTTGAGTGCCCCCCTCCACCACCCACAACACTAGTTTTATGCAATTTGAAGTAAAACTACAAAAAATATATCTGTAGTTTAACAAACAAACTTCAATTGTGAATTATGTTTCTCCATTTTTACCATCGAGTTTTTGTACATTTTTTATTCCCGGATTTTTTTTTTCAAAAAATCATACTACTCGAATAGCCCCTTCGTGCATGACTAGAGTAAACTATACCCATCGATGCATATGTGTCTATGATCGTTTCGTGCGTTGTGTCGACTACATAGGTTAGTACCAATCGACATACTCGGGGACAGGAGGCGCCCCCCGCCGCTGCCTACAGAGGGGCCTTGCCCGACAACTAGGGTAGGATAGGAGGATGCGGAGAGAAGTGTTCAACAGTGAGGCGACGGCCATGCCGCTCAATGCTGACGACGAGGGGGCCTTGGCATTCTTTTTCGGTCCCGATTGTATCCCCGTTATTTCCTTCCCGTTCTTCTTTGTCTTTATTTTAAAAAAATTACTTTCAAGGAGAACTTATTTATCTTTTTGTGTGTGAAAGTTTCAATCTGTTCATCTTCAATCATGGCAGTACAAAGAACAACATAGGTAATAAAAATTACAACCATGTCCGTGGACCACATACGACGACTACAAGCACTGAAGCGAGCCGAAGGCGTGCCGCCGTCATCGTCCTTCCCTCACCGGAGCCGGGCAAACCTTGTTGTAGTAGACAGTCGGGAAGCTGTCGTGCCAAGGCCCCATACGACCAGCACACCAGAGTAGCAACCATCGCTGATGAAGAAAGTCGTAGATCAGAAGGATCAAACCTATAAATACGCAAATGAAGACCAACGAAAACCAGATCCAAACAGATCCATCGAAGACCAGCACCGATCGAATCCCACGAGATCCCACGGAGACAAACCTCCACACGCCCTCCGACGATGCTAGACGCATTATCGGGACGGGGATAGAACGTGGGAGACATTATTTCTATTAAGGGACATCGCCGCCGCCACACAACCCCAACCAAGACGTTGAATCTAACAAGAACGGGAACGGGATCCCTCCCGCCGGCGGGGTGCCGAGATCCTCCGCACCTCCATGGCCTAGAGGCCAACGAAGATGGGGCGGACCGTCGGCGCGGCGGCAGCGCCGACGAGAGGAGAAGAGCTTTTCTTGTGTAGGAGGAGAGGAATACAGAACAATGCTAATTTGGTAAGCCGATTTGGCTTGTGCATATTCAGTTAGCTTCTGACCCACCCGGCACAACTTTCTTGTGGGCTTATCCGCTTATGTTTTGATTGAAAGGGCGATATAGAGAACCAAATTGTCAAAAATCGATTAAAAACAGAATTTTGTGCAAGTCCATTTTCGTTTGTACTGCAGTTTCGTTTGATCGTTGGATGAGCATCCAACCCCAGATCGAAATTTGACTTACACAAAAGCAAATTTCAGTCGACTTGCACATAGTTTTGGGATAGGGACGTGTAACGGCCGCCGCTAACTCGTCTTGCCTTTTGCGTGTAACAGACGCTGATCGGTTTCCGTTTAGCAGTGGAGACACCGAAAGCCGGACGTGTTCGTTGGCCGTCTTGGGCACACATGCGGATCCCACTCCTACTAGGAGCCTGTTTGGTTGCTACCTGACCGACGCGCGTCCCGTCTTCGAGCCACCGTTATAAGGTTCTGCCCCGACGCACAACCCAGCCCATCAAACGCAACCAAACAGCCCCGCCCCCTCCGTAACCTCGAGCTCTCGATCGCACGAAGGTCACGCACGCCCCGGCGGAAGTGTTCGCGGACTACGTACGTAGCGGCGATGGACGCATCGGCGACGACGCAGAAGCGCAAGTGCCCCGACGAGGAGACGGCCGGCATGTGCGCCAACGGCTGCGGCTTCTTCGGCGCCGCCGCCACCGGCAACATGTGCTCCAAGTGCTACCTGGACCACGTCATCATCGGCACCGCTAACACCGTGGCCGCCTCGACGGGGCCTCCGGAGAAGAAGGCCAAGATGATCGTCGCCGTCCCGTCCTCTGATGGTGCGGCCGCCTCCTCCACCGCGGCCGCAGTTGACTCCTCCATGACGTCCGTGAAGCAGCCGCCGGTGGCGGCGAACCGGTGCGCGACGTGCCACAAGAAGGTGGGGCTGCTGGGGTTCCGATGTCGCTGCGAGGGCACCTTCTGCAGCGTGCACCGCTACTCGGAGAAGCACGACTGTGGATTCGACTACAAGACCGCCGGCCAGGAGCAGATCGCCAAGCACAACCCAGTCGTGGTTGCCGACAAGATTTCCCGCAGGATCTGACGCCCACCAGAAACCACCAGATCAACGGCGAACCGATCAAGCAGTTGGTTCGTGGCGTCCTCGAGGATATAGATCGATCTTCTTTGTATTTTCTAGGTGTTGGAATGTGTAAATGTTAGTTTGGTCTTCGGAGATTGTACTGTGAACAACTGTGTTTGATTCATCGAATTGATCAACAAGAGAATTTTGTTCATAGTCTGGTTATCTGTGACCGTATGTGTATAAATAAACTGAATATAATTACTTTGGTACCAAATGTGATGCATCTGAAATCTAAAATGGCCAATCTATTGCATGTGGGTCGATGTGGCGAAGACTAATCCATGTCAATATATGGCCTGCTGAGGTGGACGGGGGACCCACCTGTCAGGCACTCATTTTCTTTCCCCTTTTTCTTCTCTCCTTCCTCGTCTCTTCCCTGCGCCGGCTGCTCCAGAGGCGACCGCTTGAGCGTGTATTTTTCTGCGGGGGAGGAAATGGAGGAGGCGCCGGGAGGGCCCGCCGGCGGCGGCCGTGCTGCGCGCACATCCGGCCTTCCGTACGTTCCCGCGTTGCAAAAAAGCAGGTCCTCAGACAGTTTATTCATATTCTGGTAGTTCCCCATTAGCCACCTTAACTGTCAGAGGCTGTTTGAGTTGTTGTGGTTCAGTCTGAATTCTGGACAATAAGGCAACATCTATAAAGCTGTGTGTGCTTTCTAAGTCCAATAGCATCAGCACCACTTCATTTGCAATGGGAGCTCTTAATCGGATAGTTTCTCGATGATCTGCACCCGACAAAGCATTGGCTGGCTGAAACAGTCTTCTTCCACTGCTTCATGTACTGCAATAGTTTTGCATCCAATACAGCAACTTAGAATAAAGTCACTCTCCTCAGTTTGCACTGCAATTGCATGTGTTTGCACCGTGTCTCGTCCTTGCTTAGCACATACTGTCAGGTCCAAAATTTTCACCCAGCTGAAGCAGAGACCATTGGTGCGTCTGTGCTACTTAAAATTGTTGTTTAGCTTTCCACAATTCCCGTGAATTTGCATGTTGCTTCCCATCTATGGACTTGTTGCGACGAGCAGGTATACTTAAGTGCAAACATGGTGTGACTCCTATGTCTGCCATTGATCGCTTGTCTGCTTTTTACGGGGATCCCCGATCCCCTCACTTTCGATGATGCCACTATACTGAGTACCGCAACATTGTTGGTCGTCTGCAGTACTTGACTATCACTCGGCCTGACATCTCCTATGCAGTCAATCATATGTGTCAGTATCTTCATGCTTCTCGGACTTCATATTGATCAGCTGTGAAGCGTATTCTACGCTACATCTATCTTACTGCCTCGTATGGTTTGCTTCTTCAGCATGCACCGTCTGGTGAGCTTTCGGCTTTCTCTGATGCGGATTGAGCTGGGAGTCCTGATGACAGACGATCCACGGGGGGATATGCAGTCTTCTTTGGTCCCAATTTGATCGCCTGGAATGCTCGCAAACAAGCTACAATGTCTCGCAGTAGTACTGAAGCTGAGTACAAGGCAGTTGCTAATGCCACAACTGAGATCATATGGGTACAGTCCTTATTGAGAGAGTTGGGAGTCTTTCAAACTCAGCCGTCGGTCCTTTGGTGTGACAACATCGGTGCTACATACCTGTCATCTAACCCAGTATTTCATGCCCGAATGAAGCACATCGAAGTTGACTATCACTTTGTGAGGGAACGCGTTGCACATAAGCTACTTTGTATCATGTTCATCTCCTTTAAAGATCAACTTGTTGACATCTTCACGAAGCCTCTACCGCAGCCACAGCCTGTAGGTTGTAGACGCAATCTTAACTTGCTTTGTACCTCAGGACACATTTAACATTGAGGGAGGGTGTTAGCTGTATAATATGTAGCCTCTATGTGTGACTTGTATTCTGTATTGTACACCCTGGTGTACCTCTATATATATGAGGTAGCCACACCCGGTTTAGGGTGTCGAGAAGATTCCCAAAACCCTAAGTTTTACAAAATATACTACGTATTAGAACTGTTTAGCCCCTAAGAAGAGGAGTCCTCCTTGTCAGAGCCAGCTTTTTTTTTTTTTTTTGAGTCTAAACATACTTTATTAATCCAAAAAGTTCATAGGGATACAATGAATGTCTGGTGGGTTTATAAGCCACAAATGGCGCCCGAAATCCAGACTAAAAGCATGCTTAGCGAGGCTATGTGCCTCAATATTGGTTGATCTACCTTCGAAGATGAAGGAACATTGATGGAAGTCTCCAGCCGTCTGTATGATTTCTTTGACAGTGCTTGCATATATGCCTCCCGTACCTTGCTTGATGTCGTTGATAACCGCTTGGCAGTCACTAGCCACGATGATATCTGACAATGCCAAGTCTGAAGCTAACGCTAGTGCTTCTCGGCAAGCTAGAGCTTCAAGCGTTGCAGGCTCAGTGATTCCATTTACTTTGATGGTTGAAGCACCCAAAAACTGTCCGGTAGCGTCTCTGCAGATTGCGCTGAAGGAGCCATACAAGTTATCCCTTGACACTGCACCGTCAACTCTGATCTTACCGCATCCTGGCGGCGGCGGTATCCATCTCTGCCTAGGCTGGCCCGAAATTGGTGCTTGATGCAACACACACTTCTTTGGCTTACAGTCCTCAAGCTCTCTGATATATCTCATAACAAAATTGTGTGTAGATAGTGGGCTTTGGAAAATACTTTCATGTAGAGCCTGCCGACGAGAGTACCAGAGAGCCCACATAGTAACTGCTACTTGGATGAACTCATTAGAAGAAAAAATATCCATTAAGGAGAAGAGCCACCGTCGAGCATCCGGCTCCTGCGTGCTGTTCAGAGCTTCGACAAGGTCATGATCTTGCAGCGCCCAGACACAGCGAGCTACTGTGCAATGCAGCAAAGAGTGTTGCCATGAATCCTCAGACCCACATAAACCACACCTAGATGTATTAGACATGTTCCGACGGTGTAAGACATCCGATGTTGGAACAGTCTGATGGGCTAGGCGCCATAGGAAATTTTTAACCTTTGCTGGTAGCTCAAGCTTCCACAATCTCTCCCATCCCTTTGTTTCGTTAGCAACATCCGACGATTGGCCTCTACCCTCGAGCCAGGCTTCTCTCCGCATTTTAGTTTCAACAAGCATACGGTATGCCGATCGCACCGTGAAGACACCGTTCTTCTCATGAACCCATGACCAAAAATCATCTATTTGTCTCGTACACAAAGGTATAGACAAGATGGACTGTGCATCAGTAGGCAAGAAGATCTGGGAAATGGCCTCTCGATCCCAATCCGCACCAGGCAAGATAATGTCACTAACCCATTGAGGGGGGTTAGCGATCAAACTAGTAATAGGGCGCATATTGGCCGGACGCGGTAACCAGTTCTGGTCCCATATATGTGTTGTTAGCCCATCGCCAATGCGTTTTATGATTCCTTGCTTGAGAACATCTCGGCCCTCAATTATGGCCCGCCAAATTTGTGAAGGAGCCGAACCCAGTTCTGCATTCAAGATATCAACCCCAGGGTGGTACTTGGCCCTCAAAACATGAGAGCTAAGTGAATCGGGATCCGTGAGTAGCCTCCATGCTTGCCTTGCCAAGAGAGCTAGGTTAAAAAGTTCAATATCCCGAAACCCGAGTCCACCACAGTATTTTGGCTTGGTCATTGTGCTCCAGGAGACCCAGCTTGGTTTCCTTTTCCCTTCTTTGCTCCCCCACCAAAACTTTCTGATCAAGGAGTTGATATGCTCACAGAGTCCGCGTGGCAATTTAAAGCATGACATGGAGTAAACTGGAACGGCCTGAGCTACTGATTTTATTAAAATCTCTTTTCCTCCCGCAGACAAAAGTTTTTCCATCCATCCCTTCACCTTGTTCCAGACTCTGTCCTTTAGAAATTTGAAAGCTCCATTCTTGCTACTCCCCACATCTGTTGGCATACCCAGGTATCTATCTGAGAGAGACTCATTTGTGATATTAAGAGCATTCATTACCTCTGTTTTGATATGGGAGGGGCAGCCCTTGCTGAAGAACACAGAGGATTTTGCTAAGTTGATCTTTTGACCGGAGGCATTACAATAGTTTTCCATCAGAGAAGACAACTGATTAGCTCCATGAGAACTGGCTTTGACAAACAGCAGGCTATCATCAGCAAAAAGCAAGTGGCTCACTGGCGGTGCCGACGGAGCAACTTGAATTCCTTTGAGGCATGATGATTCATCTTGGGTTTTTAAGAGGCACGAAAGGCCCTCTGCTGCCAACAAAAACAGGTATGGAGAAATAGGGTCTCCTTGACGGATTCCTCTAGACGGTAGAAAATCCTCTAACTTACTGCCATTGAAAAGAACTGAAAACTTTACCGAGGTTACCATGCGCATGATCGTAGCCACCCAAGAAGGGGCAAATCCCAGCTTGGTCATTATAGCCTCCAGATAGCTCCACTCGACTCGATCATATGCTTTCATCATGTCCAGCTTGACCGCACAATATCTGATTTTTTGAGCTTTGTTTCGCTTCATGAAATGTAAACACTCATAGGCAGTTATGATGTTATCTGTGATCAAGCGACCAGGGACGAACGCAGACTGCTCCTCTGAGACTATATCAGGCAGGATCTGTTTCAATCTATTAGCCAATACTTTTGAAGCAATTTTGTATAAGACGTTGCACAGGCTAATCGGTCTAAACTGGGATAAGTTAGTAGCTTCCTTTACCTTTGGTATTAAGACAAGTATAGTTTCATTGATTACCTCCGGGTTTTCATCACCCCTCAGAATGAGCAAAACAACATTAGTGACCTCATCGCCACATAATTCCCAATGCCGCTGAAAGAAATGTGCCGGGTATCCATCCGGCCCCGGGGCCTTCGTTGGGTACATCTGGAATAGAGCCTTTTTCACCTCATCGCCAGAGTAGGGCGCGGTCAGGATCGAATTAATATCACTGGTAACCTTGACCGGAACTGAGTTCAAAACAATATCCATCCCCGTGGTTCCTTCTGAGGTAAACAGGTTTTTGTAGAACTCGTTTGTTAGAGCTGCCATCTCGGCGGGATCAGTAGTAGACGTACCATCCGATCTCTCTAGGCTTTTTATAGTATTCTTCCGACGGCGGAGGCTAGCTCTCCGTTGAAAAAACTTCGTATTTTTGTCACCCTCCGTGAGCCAGTCGACCCGAGATCTTTGCCTCATTTTTACCTCCTCCATGTGATAGAGTTCGACGAGCCTATCCCCAATTTTTGTCTCTGCATGTGAGGGAGAGATCCGCTGGGGATCGTTCTGTAAAATAGCCAACTCTTTCTTAAGTTTCTTTATTTCCCTGCCAACATTACCAATGGTGTCAGCGCTCCATTGTCTCAGGGAGGCCGACAGTTCCCCCAGTTTTTTACTTATCTGTGTAACAGTTTGTCCTGCTGGTGAATCAGACCACATCGTTTCAAGAGCCGATCCAAATTCCTCATTTCTTTCCCAATACATCTCGTATCTGAATAATCTCTGTTGAGGTTGGGTAGGATGAGCAGGTTCTAACTGCACTCTAATCGGACAATGGTCTGAGGACGCCGCCGTTTCATGAGTGAGAGTAGCATGCGGAAATCTAGATATCCAGTCTGTATTGTGCAAAGCTCGGTCGAGGCGAACTCTGCAATATCCGCCCCCAGCAGTTTTCTTCTCAAAGGTCCATGATTTTCCTTGATAACCCATGTCAGCCAGAGCACACACATCCACAGCTTCCCTGAAAGCTTGTATTTGAGCGTGTCTTCGCTGACCAGTTCCAACGTGCTCATATGAATGAAGAACTTCATTAAAATCACCGATGCATAACCACGGCAGAGCATTTACGGATACAAGTGACTTGAGCAGATCAAAAGTTCTATACCTTTCTCCCACTTGTGCTTCACCATACACACACGTAAGCCTCCAATCATCCTGGTCCGAGCTAGAGACTATAGCATCAACATGGTACTCAGAGTAACCAAAAACATCAAGCTTTATTCCATCGTTCCAAAACAAACCAATACCACCGCTGCGGCCTGAACTGCCCACAACATACGAATGATTAAAACCTAAAGTACCTGCAAGGTTTTCGACACGTGCCTTGGATATTTGCGTTTCTACGATACACAGCACTGTCGGGGCAAATTGCTTCGCTAGATCGCGAAGCTCTCGAATTGTCGCGGCTTTGCCCGCACCGCGACAATTCCAGCATAAGACACTCATTGCGCCCGGCGATCCTCCGCACGGGAGGTCGCCGATTTAGCATCTTGTGGTTTCTCTTGAGAGGTGTTCTTCCTCAGGCTGCTCTTGTCTGGGTTCACCCTTGTTCGCTTCAGGTCCTGCTTCGAGGATGGACTTGCAGGAACTTCAGGAGGGGGTAAAGCCAAAACACTCGAAGAGGACGGGGAGGGAAGAGACATGGCTCCTCCATCTGATCCAGCCCAACGCTTCCTATTATCTTCCACCTCCATCAAGTCGTCACCTCCATCCAGGGGTAGCTCAACACCTTCAGTGCCCATGTTCTCATATGCAGTATCCCGACCAGATGTACGGCCACCACGACGGCCACGGCGTCCGCGTCCACGGCCAGCTCCCGGTCCTGCGCCCACACGCATGTTCCAAACAGCTCTGAGATCCTTGAAGTGCAGCGCTGAGGGTTGGTGGATTCCATCGCCATGTTCCTTGTACACGTGTCCAAGATGCCCACAGACTGCACACCAGTCCGGTAAACGTTCATACTTTACACGGTAGATCTGGCGCTTGCCATCCCGTACCATGGTGACTGCGTTCTTCAGAGCCTTATTCACATCTATCTTGACCCATACACGATAAAAATTCCCAGCAAAGTCTTGTGTCATTGTTTCTGTGAACAGTACCTCGCCAACTCTTGCCGCTAGAGGCTGGACTAGGTGTGCGTAAAGATCAGGAACATCATGGATCTGGATCCAGATATTGAGTGTGTCAAGCTTAACCTCCGTCGGCTTCGTGATTCCATCATAGGGGGTAATGATAACCGCATGACCTCTGAAGTTCCATGGTCCGTCCTGCATCACTCTTTCCCAATCACCAAGGCATTGGAAGCGCAGGGTATATAGGTTATCCTCCAGAGGACGAAACTTTACATCGTGGGCAAGATCCCAGGCCGCCCTCATGTTCTTGAAAAACCAATATTGGCTGTAGGGCTTGTCGATATGAACCCTAGCTAGAGCTGTCCACCTAGTGGCCTCTGGTGGAGCCTCTTTTTCATCAAAGACGACATCGTCAAGGTCCTCCTCTCGGAGGCCTAACTCAGTCATCATCCTCTCAACATCATCCGCGGAGGACGAGCCAGACGCAGCCGCTGATCCCATCGTCACCAAAACCTTGAACCCTAGTCCGAGCAAACCGATCGGACCTATGAAGCAAACCCTAACTCTCCGTTGCTGCCGGGAGATCAATCAAGGCCGGGAAGTGATATCAAGATCACCCCGTGATCGGCCCGAACTTGTCAGAGCCAGCTAGCGATCGTGGCGCCAGCGCACGCCTCCTTCTGGGCCGGCCCATTAAACCATCGATCCTCTTCGCTTCCCTTCGTTTTGCTCGCTCGATCAACTCACTCGCATTTGTTTCGGCTGTTTGTGCTATTGGTTCAAAAAAGAAACCGACCTCCAGTTTTTTCATTCAGAAAGGCACACAAAATTCTAAAAGTTCATAACAAATCATCGATTTCCAAAAAAAAATCAGAAAATTGAAACAAGTTTATCGAATTTGAAAAACATTCATCGCACTGCAAAGAGTTCATCGAATTTGACAAAACAGTTCGTATTTTTATAAAGTTCGTCAAATTTGATAAGAAATTCATGAATTTGATAAAAAAAGTTCACGCATTTAAGAAAAGAAAAAACGAAAAGGAAATAAGAACAGAAAATGAAAAGGAACAAGGAAAAAAATGCTAATTTGAAGTTAAGAAATGTTGTTAGGGAGACGCTACGCGTCCGCCGGGCAATCCGTATGAAACATCCGCCACCTCGACGGCCGTTCGATTTACGCGCGCGCAGCCGTCCGATCTGCTTTCGGCGCGCGGCTCGGTCTCCTCCCCGACCCATTAACTCCTGAAATAACAGTCGAGTTGCAGAAACAAGCGTCTCGCAAGCCATTCAATGCCTAACGCGAGCCGTTCAATCCTCCTCTCTAATTTCCTGCAACGACGCTCTTGTTGCAAGATCTGGTCTTGTCTGATTTCCTGCAACAAGACCTTGTTGTGAAACCTCATCTTCTACAATTTTCCTGAAACAATGGTCCAGTTGCAGAAATAAGCGTCTAATTTTCTGAACATCTTTCACGCGATGCGTCTAATTTTCTGCAACAAGACCCTTATTGCAAAAATTAAAACAACATCTGTGCCGCATCTAATTTTCTGCAACCGGACCCATGTTGCAAAATTAGCACGGCCATGGATGGGGAAGCGAGTGCAGCCATGGATGAGGAAGGTGGGCGTGGCTGCGGGGATGTAGATCGCACCGTTGTTACAGAAAACTTGTAGCGGGAAACTGAGCTCGAGGAGGCGGCAGCCATGGCTGTCCACGCCGGTGCTCCCCGAGCAGCGGGACGACGACGGACGCGGACACTGATGCTCCCGGGGACGTCAGACATGCTTCCAAATCTTGTTTCAGATGCGACGGAGGAGGAACTTGGGCGGGATGGAGGCAGGAGAAGAAGAGGAGGAGCCTGGCTGAGGGAGGTCGAGGAGATAAGATTGAGAAAAGGAAGGAGATAGGCTTTGCGTACCCTCAGCGCCATGTGTAGCGCGGAGAAGGCGGCGGACGCGGACAGTGTTTTCAGCTGGTTGAAGGTAAGTTTTTCCCATGTTGTTAACAAAAGTAACTGGTACATAGCTAATGTGAAGTTCGGAAATGTTGTTAAAAAATGCTAATTTGAAGTTCGGAAATGTTGCTAACAAAAGTAACTGGTACATATGTAACTAGAATGAAACAAAAATAACAGGGAAGTCCACCGGTTGTAGCTGCGCAGGTGCGCACTTAATTATGTTTAATCATCATGCTTGCAGCTCAACCGATTCTAGCTTGCGTTGTTGGTGGCGAAGCAGACCTTCCTTACTTCGCCAGGGTCAGTGCCGGTGAGCACCTCGATGCCTCCCATCTTCACCACAGCCGCCGCAAACCTGGCCATCCAAGCGATGGGGTTAGCGGCGTTGTCGGCTACCATGGCCGCGGTCTTGTTGCCGGTCGTCGGTGTCTGGTCCATCAATGTCTGGTCCGACCTGAACAACACCTGCCCAGAGGCCACGTTATGGTAGAACTGGTTGCTCAACTTGTTCGGGTCCGTCACACGGTTGTTGCTCACGGAGATGAATCCGCCGCCGTTCCTCGGCGGCGGGCACACCTTCTTGAGCGCCGTCGCGTAAGTGGCATTCATAGTGGGGTCGACAGTGGGGTACAACCGCGGGGTGACGAAGTTGCAGTGCGTGAGGCCGAAGGAATGCGCGCCGGAGAGCACCACCAGGTCCTCGGCGTTGAGGCCTTTGGTGGCGAAGTTGTCAAGGAGTTCTTGGAGCTGAAACGCGGGGGATGGGATGCCTTGGAAGACCTCGGTGGCGATTGACTGGAAGCCGTCGAGGCGGCCGGATGGCATATGGAAGGTGAAGGCGCCTGAGGCCGCGATAGAGTCGCGCGCCGCAAAGGCCAGGATGTCAGCACATGAGACGACACGAGGGCAGACGGCCTCCACAGCGGCCTTGATCTTGTTCACGGCGTCGTACCCTCGGAGAGCGATTGTTGTTTTCTCTGTCTGTTGGTTGCTGGTGGTCGGGTCCAGTAGAATGGAGGCATCACAACCCTGTAAAAGGTCATTATAAATATACTTTTCCAGATTTGTATATGTCAGTAAAAGTTCATGGAAATATATATGATTTCCACCTTGACAGTTTTTAATGTACTCCCTCTGTTCCATAATGTAGTGCCTATAGATTTTTTGAAAAGTCAAACCTCACAAACTTTGACCAAGTTTGTGGAGAAAAATATTTACATCTAGAATGCGAAACATATATCACTAGATTCACCATAAGATGTAGTTTCACATTATATATTTTTGTTGTTGTAGACATAAATATTTTTCTCTACAAACTTGGTCAAAGTTTGCAAAGTTTGACTTTCCAAAAAATTTATAGGCACTACATTATGAAACGGAGGGAGTATTCTTGAATGTTAGTAGTTAAAATTAGAAAGTTCAACGCATGCTTTCTAGATAGTCTCATGTATTCAAGAAAGGACGATGTAGGAGTACAGCATGCTTATATAGAATAAAAATGTCACATATGAAATTGATATAGATTTCCAATGAACTCCCAAGTATTTCAAACTGTAGGGTGACATGCATGTTTTTCCATTGAGGTACGTACCCTGACAAAGCAATCGTGGAAGAAGAGGCGAAGAAAGGCCGCGCCCATGGTGGGGTCATTGTTGATCATGCCTTGCACAACGTTCCTCACCGTGTCCTCGGCTTGCGGGCATGACGAGTAGTAGAAGCCGTGCTGCAGCCCGGCGGCCATCGACACAGAGCTCAGTGCAGCGGCCATGAGCGCCATGACCATGAGCACCACAACCTTGTTGGATGCTGTCGCCATCTCCTTCTTGTTCAAGTACTACTGTTTGCGTGTGTCTAATGAAAGAGACTTGCAGAGAGAGTGCTTGATGGTGACAATAGTGTGGTTTCGACGAGTATTTATAGATCACAAAGACTATGAGGACGAACACGTACATGCATGACCTTATTAGCTAGTGTGTTGAGTGCACACAGAAAATATGTCTGAATGATTAGGAGGTTACCCTACCACACTGGTAGTTGAATTATTTGCAGCTATGGACGCGTTGACAATGCAACATGATATCGTATTTTTCAATGGAAGATTATGAAATCACAAGTATACAATTAATCTGGATGATTAGTTCGTTACAGCTAGCATGTTGACACTTATTTTGTTTATGGGGGGACAGCATATGTTAACTCTTGCACTTGAGCTATGTTTATATTATATACTCAAACGTGTTACAAAGGATATTAGCTAAGTTGGCAGGAGATTAATCCTATCTAGGATGACGAGTTAGGAGTTAATTCCAGCTTTGTTGATGACTTGTTAATTAACACTCCCACCGGCAGTTAGGGCATGTACAATGGTTCTAGCTTAGCAATGACACGTAGGATAAATGATGAGGTGGAGGAGAGAGAAATCTTAAGAGAAGGCTTGTCTTCTCTTAATTAAGAGAAGGCAAGAGATGATCTCTTAGCACAATATGTCTCACCATGTTTTTAGGAATAACTAGTTATTGAAGATAAGGCTAAGAGATGACCCATTGTAGACATGCTTTTTTGTCATCTCTAAATTACATGCAAGATTTAAGATAAGACTACCTTATCAACCATTGTACATGCCCTTAGGGATAACACAATGCGGCTTCTCAATGATTAAAGTCAGTCCCTTGGTTTGGCATGCAAATGACAATCACCGACTATCACTTATTTTAAACCGGAGCCACGAAGACAATGAACTCGACACAAAACAGGCGCTTGCTGTGGACATTCCCTCCCGATAATCAAGGTGTTAATTTGTTCGTTGACACCAACGTCAACTTGACTTGGGATCGACTCGACTCAACCTCAACCCCAACGTTGGTTGGTGGTCTCCACCACCGCCGCAAAGTAAGCTGGCTTTTATTCGTTGGTCTCCACGAACGATCGTATGTCAGATGAACAGGTTCGCTGATTGAAGCTGAGCATGAAGCGCACTAAACATGATTTTGTTCACGATCCATAATTGATTTTGTAACATGCGCTGCTAGCTTGCATGCAGAAGTTGAGTGCGCTATTTTTATTTTATTTTTGCTGGTAGACCTGATGTACGGATTGCTGCGGTGATATATAGATTATAAAGCGGAATTGTAATAACAAGAGCAAATTAGTGCACAAGTGGATCTAAAACATAATTTTGTCCATGATCCTAAATTGATTTTATAAGTGCACTCCTGGGTTTCATGGAGGAGTTGGCCTGCTGTGTAAGTACGTTGCTATGGTGATATAAATCATAGTGCGGAATAGCGCTAACAAGATCAAATTAATGGATGAGGGGATCTAAACATAATTTAGTTCATGATCCTTCATTGATTTTGCAAATGCGCTCTTGGTTTGCATGGAGGAGTTGACCTGTTGTGCACATTGCTGCAGTGTCAAGGTGGCAATATTATCCGCGGGGACGGGTATCCGCAGGGATTTACCCATCATGGAGCGGGGACAAATTCACCCCATTGGTATTGTCTCGTGGATACCCGTTAGTCTTGCGGGGCGGGGATGAAGATAAAATCCTCCGTGGGGACTCCATGGATACCCGAAAAACTATGTCATGTGTACTACAAATGCACAATATATAGATTAATACCTAGATATTTTACATAATTAATTTTCACCATTTCTCCTAACAACCATGCCCTATCTAATCTCACCCATCCCAACCAGTGTTGAGATCCCCATGGATACCCGATGAGTACCGGTTACCCGATATTGATATGGATGGGGGCGTTTTGTCCCTGCTAAGCTTGAGGCTCACGGGTATGGGGATTGATGGGGATCGGGGCGGGGATGGTGGAGTCATCCCCGGTCATCCTCGTCCCCGTTGCCACCTTGACTGTGGTGACATAGATTAAAGTGCAGAATTGTGCTAGCAAAATCAAATTAATGTATGAGTGAATCTACAACATAATTTTCTATCTATTTACTTTTTGCACCTTTGTTTTTCTTTTACATTTTATTTTTCATTTTATCTTCTTTCCTTTTTACCATTTATAAAATATTTTATATTTTAATTTTATTTTGTTGGAAAATACTAGAACATTTTATCAATGTACATGAGCACATACATAAACATTCGTGATTTGTTTTAAAACCAGGAACTTATTGACGAATACATGTTTTTTAAGTGTAGGGAACATTTTACAAATGTTAAATGAGTACTTTTTTCCCTCAATGTATGAACATAATATATATGACATCAATGAACATTTTCCCTTTTTGCAGTATATGACTTTTCATGAAATAATATGAATTTGGCAATAAAGAAATTTTTTAAATAAATACTATGAAAATATATTAAATAAATAAAATTATGAAGATTATTGGGCCATACTAGTGGTATCAATGATTCATATCTAAATATGATGAGTGAAATGAGTGAAATGTGTCATTTTAAATGAGTGAAATTGTTCTTTTTGAAAATGATTGAAATTATTTATTTGAACTGAGTGAAACAAGTCTTCTGAAATGATTGAAAGTGTTTTGAAATGAGTGAAATTAGAGTTTCGAAATGAGTGAAATCAGAGTTTTGAATATATTCTACATTGAGTTTTTAAGAAACGAGTGATAAATCTATTTTTTTTAGAAAGGAGTGAAACATGTTTCACTAATTGTAAAATCGTTTACGGAATTTGGAAAACACATCTCACTCTTACTCTATGGCTCCAACTTAATGGGGGAAGAAAACATCTTCTGTAGTTTCTTTTTTGTTCAATTTTGGACAAAAAAGAAAAGGAAAAGGCAATTTATAGGGAGAGTGTTACTACCTATTTCTTCTAGTTTATATTGTAAATTCCAAAAATGTAATATACCATATCCGTACTTACGTATTTACTTGTGGTGATGAAGAATAAAACTATTGCTATTTTTTTTTCCTTTTTTCTAGTTCTTCTTCCAAGCGCAAGATAACCCCAAGGGGTTGTGAGTTTTTCTACCAATGGGAGCTTTCCCTTCACCGCACCCATAGGGGTGGTCCACAGGTTCATAACTATCCGTCTTACTACGGGGTTTACATAGTCAACACTTAGATCTAGCTCTACCCAAACTCTAGCTCTACCCAAACTTTTTTGGTTCACCCCAACATTACCCACTTGTCTGAACTGTTGCTAAGCAGTTTTAGGATACTAAATGGACCACTCTGAATGGTAATTTTAAAGTGGCTGATTTATCCTCTTTTGTAATAAGTTTCGCTACAACACCTGCTAACAAAATCCAATTTGATCTCACTTTAAATATCTGGACGTCAGAAACTGAAATATGTAAACGATATCAATGAATGAACATCGCAAAAGAACATAAAGTAGTACTAGTTTCTCCATGGATGAAGAGAGAGAACCATGTGTGCATGCAGCCAATATCTCACGCTCTGACTCGCTGGCTTAAAAGCTAGCACATCTCACACCCTTTCTAGGTGTATCTAAAAGAGAGTGATTTTTCTACTCCCGAGTGTCCTCACACCCCTTATCTCAGCCATTGGTCTGTGGTTGTTCTATCTCGAGATTCCAACATTGCTCTGGTGTACTAAAGCGATTTGCAGGGGACATGAACAGTAATACCTGCGGGAGAACCAACAAGATTCCAATCCTGTTGAGCACTGTTCCCGATGGACATATTCCTTATTCTGACATCCATGTCAGCCCGTGACTTTAAAAAAAGAAAAGGAGCGCTTAAGGTTAGTTTGAAGTCCAATTTGTGTATGAAGAACATTACTTGCAGCGTCATCCACTATGATTCTGACAACTCTCTCAAAAAATAATAGATGAAAAAAAGAAACGTGTTCTCTCATTCCCTCTCTCTCAAACTCTCCTTTCTCTTTCCTTTATTTGTCTCTTTTTTCCATTTGGCTCAAAGTGTACATGACTGCCCTCTCTCTCCTACATTTATCTTCTCTCTGTCTCTCCACCCCTTCTCTCTCCTTCCCAGCTTTTCTCCCACTCACGTGAGCACAGTGCGTGTGCAGACTGGTTCTTAGACCCAGTTGCTACAGTAGCCTATAGTCTACAGTTCACTCACTTGGTACACAGGATCCAGCCGATTTAGGTCCTGCAAATTGTCTGTCACACCTTCACATGGCACGAATCTCACAAGTTAGCAATGGACTGGATAAGGGGTGTGACTACACCCGGGTGTAGCCACACCTTTCCCGAGAGTGATTTTTCTACTCCCGGGTGTCCTCACACCCCTTATCTCAGCCATTGGTCTGTGGTTGTTCTATCTCGAGATTCCAACATTGCTCTGTTGTACTAAAGCGATTTGCAGGGGACATGAACAGTAATACCAGTGGGAGAACCAACAAGATTCCAATCTTGTTGAGCACTGTTCCTGATGGACATATTCCTTATTCTGACACCCATGTCAGCCCGTGACTTTAAAAAAAGAAAAGGAGAGCTTAAGGTTAGTTTGAAGTCCAATTTGTGTATGAAGAACATTACTTGCAGCGTCATCCACTATGATTCTGACAACTCTCTCAAAAAATAATAGATGAAAAAAAGAAACGTGTTCTCTCATTCCCTCTCTCTCAAACTCTCCTTTCTCTTTCCTCTATTTGTCTCTTTTTTCCATTTGGCTCAAAGTGTACAAGACTGCCCTCTCTCTCCTACATTTATCTTCTCTCTGTCTCTCCACCCCTTCTCTCTCCTTCCCAGCTTTTCTCCCACTCACGTGAGCACAGTGCGTGTGCAGACTGGTTCTTAGACCCAGTTGCTACAGTAGCCTATAGTCTACAGTTCACTCACTTGGTACACAGGATCCAGCCGATTTAGGTCCTGCAAATTGTCTGTCACACCTTCACATGGCACGAATCTCACAAGTTAGCAACGGACTGGATAAGGGGTGTGACTACACCCGGGTGTAGCCACACCTTTCCCGAGAGTGATTTTTCTACTCCCGGGTGTCCTCACACCCCTTATCTCAGCCATTGGTCTGTGGTAGTTCTATCTCGAGATTCCAACATTGCTCTGTTGTACTAAAGCGATTTGCAGGGGACATGAACAGTAATACCAGCGGGAGAACCAACAAGATTCCAATCCTGTTGAGCACTGTTCCTGATGGACATATTCCTTATTCTGACACCCATGTCAGCCCGTGACTTTAAAAAAAGAAAAGGAGAGCTTAAGGTTAGTTTGAAGTCCAATTTGTGTATGAAGAACATTACTTGCAGCGTCATCCACTATGATTCTGACAACTCTCTCAAAAAATAATAGATGAAAAAAAGAAACGTGTTCTCTCATTCCCTCTCTCTCAAACTCTCCTTTCTCTTTCCTCTATTTGTCTCTTTTTTCCATTTGGCTCAAAGTGTACAAGACTGCCCTCTCTCTCCTACATTTATCTTCTCTCTGTCTCTCCACCCCTTCTCTCTCCTTCCCAGCTTTTCTCCCACTCACGTGAGCACAGTGCGTGTGCAGACTGGTTCTTAGACCCAGTTGCTACAGTAGCCTATAGTCTACAGTTCACTCACTTGGTACACAGGATCCAACCGATTTAGGTCCTGCAAATTGTCTGTCACACCTTCACATGGAACGAATCTCACAAGTTAGCAACGGACTGGATAAGGGGTGTGACTACACCCGGGTGTAGCCACACCTTTCCCGAGAGTGATTTTTCTACTCCCGGGTGTCCTCACACCCCTTATCTCAGCCATTGGTCTGTGGTTGTTCTATCTCGAGATTCCAACATTGCTCTGTTGTACTAAAGCGATTTGCAGGGGACATGAACAGTAATACCAGCGGGAGAACCAACAAGATTCCAATCCTGTTGAGCACTGTTCCTGATGGACATATTCCTTATTCTGACACCCATGTCAGCCCGTGACTTTAAAAAAAGAAAAGGAGAGCTTAAGGTTAGTTTGAAGTCCAATTTGTGTATGAAGAACATTACTTGCAGCGTCATCCACTATGATTCTGACAACTCTCTCAAAAAATAATAGATGAAAAAAAGAAACGTGTTCTCTCATTCCCTCTCTCTCAAACTCTCCTTTCTCTTTCCTCTATTTGTCTCTTTTTTCCATTTGGCTCAAAGTGTACAAGACTGCCCTCTCTCTCCTACATTTATCTTCTCTCTGTCTCTCCACCCCTTCTCTCTCCTTCCCAGCTTTTCTCCCACTCACGTGAGCACAGTGCGTGTGCAGACTTGTTCTTAGACCCAGTTGCTACAGTAGCCTATAGTCTACAGTTCACTCACTTGGTACACAGGATCCAGCCGATTTAGGTCCTGCAAATTGTCTGTCACACCTTCACATGGCACGAATCTCACAAGTTAGCAACGGACTGGATAAGGGGTGTGACTACACCCGGGTGTAGCCACAGCTTTCCCCTAAAAGAATGGGTTATGTATTCTACATATCAGTGTGCAGGAATTTTTTTATAATAATGTCTGCTAAGAACATCTACAGCCGCGGTGGATAAATATGACCACTGAAACGTCCGCGGACGTGTCCAGGCGTCCGGGGACACTGATCGGGCACTTCTCAAATTGCTTCGTTCACATTCGTATATCTCATATCCGAACTCTTATATCTATACTAAATCATGGAACATCGATAAAACTCCGTAGATCAGCCGACCGAACATAGAACCAGACATAGGATAGCACAATAGTTCACCAAAACATCGCGAATGGTTGTTCAAAGGTCCACCAAAGTTCACATAAACGACAAATAACTTTAAACTAAATCTAAAACTTAAACTTCACCGCTTCCGGGCCGGCCCTTTCCCCTTCCGGCCAGCGGCCCAGCTGTAGCCATCGGCCGATGGTGGAGGATCGTCGGAGGAGGAGCCTTGGTCGTCGGACGAGGAGGAGGAGACGATGACGAGGTCCTTGAGGCGCTGGACGGCCCGGTCTTGCTTGCGCCTGAGCTTGGCCAGCCAAACCGCCTCCGTCGCCTTCTCCTTCGCCTCCCTCTCGGACTGCTTGATGAAAAGCCGGAGAGCCTTCTCGTTCTTCCGGGGAGCCGCTAAGCGTCTGTCCCCGCCATCGTAAGCGGACTGTGGTAGACCCACGCGAGGAACCGTTCGTCCTCATCGGCTCTGCCAGTAACCCGCGACGGAAGGAGCTCTCAGTTGCTTCCCTTGCCCACTGCCTCTCGCAGCGGGCGGCGCGCGCCTCCGACTCCGGCATGCGTGTCCGGGCTGGCGGGGCGGGCAGAAGCACCCATCGATGCCCATGCGGG
>LR738713.1:750867976-750887998 GCA_902687465.1 Secale cereale | reverse complement strand
ACATCCGGGGATGGGTGGAGCGGGCAGGGGACGACATGCGGGAGGCGTAGACTGTGTAGCCCTTGCGGAGCTGTGCGTGGGCTGGGAGGAGCCAGCGCTAGTGTCCTCGCTGGCCTGCGGGGGACAGGCGAGGGAGCCGATCCGAAACTGCCCCCCATGTCCACCTTGGACCTCTCGTGGGCAAGGCGGAGGACGAGCTCCTCGTCGATGTCGAGTCGGAGTGGCTGCCGGCGCTCGACATGTTCGCCGAAGCTGTCGGATGGATCGAATCGGAGGGAAGAAGAAGAGACGGAGCGAGAGCGGAGTGAGCTAAGATTTCTGGATGGGGATATATGTAGGGACGGTATGGGGTCGGGTTGGGCCGGGCTGACATGGCTAACACGCCTGGACGCCCCTATGTCGTCTCTATATTTTGATTGGATAAGAGGGGCATCGAACATCACGGACATTTAAGACCTGTTTAAGACGTCAGTCTAGATTAAATTTTCATGACCGATCAGTGATCAGACTGGCGGCCCGGGCGTTTTAGCCCGGTTTGGGGAGCCCGGCTACTGATGCTCTAGCACTTTTGGTGAGATTCTCGAAGCCAGAACGAACAACGGATGCACACACGGTAGGTCCTGAGAGCGGTAGATTTTCCGCCTTCCATCAGCAATAATGGGCAATTTAATTTATATAGCACGAGTCGAGCAACTAATAAATCTTCATGGTACGGGAAACATTACATGGATCCAGCAGTGCGATTGATCACATCGTGCACGATGTGACTAGCAAAAAAACAGACATGAACAACGTAGTAGTAGCTGATACAGGGCGCTGGCCGGCAGCGGCAGGTCGTCATCACCACTTGGCAACAAACGGCCGCCTGGACTTGTGAGGAGTAGACGACGATGGTACCGTCGACCACGGAGCTGGTGCAGGCGCAGGCGTAAGCGCGTCCGCCGCGAGGATGGTGACGTTGAGCTTCAAGCCCATCTGGCAGTGGTTGCCCACGGTGCAGATGAACCACCTCCTCCCCGCGTCGCCGAGGTGGACCTGGTCGGCACCGGAACTCCAGGCGGCAGCGCCCTTGGTGTCCTTGCACGCCTTGAAATCGGGGCCGCTTACCTCCACCACGTTATGGAGCGCCTTGTTGTACTTGAACACTGCAAGCACACGCGCACGCGCATCTCGATGAATCAGTAAGAAGTCCAATCTCGTTTGTGCAGCGAGAACGAAGCTAGGGCACATGGTAATGGATAATGGATGCATGATTACCTAGCGCGTCGCCGACCGTGAACTGCTTGCTCTCGGACCAGGCGGTGTAGTCGAAACCGAGCGTCCACCCACTGCCGTCGCCCACGGGGTGGACAGTGGCCGAGGTGGCGAGCAAGGGGAGGAAGACCATGGCGAGTGCCACCGCCACCGCAAGCATCTGCTTGGCAGCCATGGAGATCGTCGAGCCCCGAAACCGAAAGTCCGACTTCTTCTATTTACTTACTGCTAGCTATCAGGCTGTGCTTCAGTGTGATGAGAACGAATTAAAGCAGACATACATGGTTATATAGAGTGACACTGATCGACTATGTGCATGGGAGAAATGGTCAAGACACGGGGTGGAGCTAGTAGCTCCTCGTCGGAGTTACCAATGGAAGGATTGTGATGCATGCATGGTTGACACGGTCTGCATCTTCCTTTGCAGCCCTCCTTCGTCCAAATGTCATCTGAGAGCAGAGGTTTGACACTTTCGCCAGACCCATCCGGAAAGGAGCCAAAACAAAGGCTAGTAAAAACAAGTTTTCAAATATAATTTTGCTCTCGTGTATTCAATTGATGAATGATAAGTTTACACTGGCTCTCTTCACAAAAGCCTAGCTACCATTACCGGTCGATTTTGTTTCTCTTTACAGAGCTTGATACGCACTACATTACCTCACTAGAGCTAAGGTAAGGTTGAAATCAAAGAGGTGGAGGCAGGAGGCTAGATTTGGTCTTCATGCAAATAATTCTAAGCTTATCTTAGCGATGGCACATAGACTAATGGTTTGCACGCTGTTAAAGATATTTTAATACAATTATTAGAGATTGCAATGATACTTTTGAAAAGAAAATAAGTGTGATGGAAAAGCAAATCTGTAATATAAACTTCTATTTCATTATACTAAATTGCTTTTTAGACATTAGTACATGAGCCAAAAAGTCCATGGAAGTAATTTAATGATATGCAAGAGTCTATATACAAGAAACTTGATTTTTACCCACAACAATTCGTGAAAAATGATAGGTTTGTGGGTTTGTGGTGGAAAAGCCTCTTTATATCACAACTTGATTTTCATAACACAAGTGTTTAAATATTAATGCATGCCCCACCTCGGAAATTGCAAATGCGTCTTTTGGTGGCTATTTTAATGAGACGCAATCAACTATATAGAAAAGGCTTGTTTTTAATCTAAACAGTTCTTAACTTGTCGGTGCATTCTAGAAAAAGCAATAACACGCAAGGGAACCATAGACATGAAAGTGAAGTCCAATCCACGAAATGATTTGATCCATGGACGGCACCGTTGTGGTAAAGGTTGTAATTCTCAGAGATGAATTGTTACCACAAGGCATGGAGGTGGAGGTCATAAGCGCATATGTTGTAAAATAGATTTTTGACGGAATCAAAAAGACATATCTGGTAGAATTGTAACCATAGAATACAAACCTAATTGAAATACATACATTTGTCTCATATACTATGAGGATTGTCAGAAGAGATACATTTTACATCCTTGAGGGGCTATAATTGGAGATACTATTGTTTCAGGTACAAAAGTTCAATTTAGAAATTTTCTTATCGTGACACAAAGTTGGGTTTCAAAAATATTTGTTGGAATATGTCCTGGGGGATCGAGTTTTGAAGGTCTTATCTGTGAGGAATCCAATAGTGTACCACGTGACACATGTGGTAAGCAATCAAAACTATTTGAAAAAAAGAGGAATGCGATAGTGATTTTTTTTCTTCAACACCCGGTTGGAAGTAACCCAATTTCCAAATTTTAATACATTTACATGTCGGTGACATCATCTATCTTGATCAATACTAATAAATTTACTATTCAAATAAAATTAATATTTGGTCGAAGAAAAATGCAAGGGCTCGAATTTAAAACAACTATCAAAGTGTTGTTAGGCATCATGGTCCACCCACACCTACGCTATACTCCAGCGCGTTCATCCGTTGACACCATTCTATAGGTGTGTGCACTTCGGAATAACTAAGGAGGTGCTTCTCTAAGAGCATCTACAGCCAGACTCTTCAAATGCTCCATATACGTTCAAGCGGGCGGCCCGATCAGTGACCGACCACAAAATCGTGACCCAGGCGGGCTTGTCAAACCGGCCCTATTTGTCAAGGCTGACCGGCAACACTCCGTATCCAGCCCATATCTAGGGCGGATATGAAGAGGCCGGACCCGCCCGAGCCCGTCCATCACATCTGATCCAACATACGGGACCAAATCCCTCCCTCCCCCCACCTTCTCGGATCAACCCTTTTCCTCTCCTCTCTTCTCCCCCGTCCGTGTCGGCCCTCCCCTAGCTCCACCGCCACCCTAGCTCCACTGTTGCCCCCAAACCCTTTGTGCACCCACCACCACCACAAAATTCCCCCTGCCAGTCTCGTCGCCGCGAATATCACTCAGTACATCTGACTCTTCTTGGACTGCACCTTGCCCTCTGTGTTTGACAAATTGTCCGATCAGGTTTTTTTTGGCCAAACAAAGGATTTAGAGGGTGTGTCCGAGGGGGAGTATGGAAACAAGGAGCTTGATGAATTAATGCAAAAGGAGTTCTTCAATTCAACTGAGTCAGACGAAGATACTAAGATGACGATAATAATGAGCATCCAAGAGGAAATAGACTGGAAGGTGGCACACTATGAAATTCAAGAGTTCGATCAAAGGGAGAATAGTTTTGAACTAAGATAAGGTTGCTAGAACACGACTGCTCTATAAGGACGACTTTGATCTTGTACCAACATTCCCCGATACATAATTTTGTCGACACTTCCGTATGTACAAACCCTTGTTCTTGCGGGTGGTGGAGGGAATGGAAGCATATGATTCCTACTTCAGTCTCACCAGGGATTGTTGCCGACAAATCTCGTTCCCCGCTAAGCAGAAATGCACGGCCGCTACGAGGATGCTTGCACCAGGTACCGTTACAGATGTCGTTGGTGAGATGGTCTGAATTGGGGAGAGCACATGCCTAAAGACCTTTGTGAAATTTACCCACATCGTGGTGCAGGTGTTTGGAGCAAAGTATACGAGAGAACCATATGTCCAAGATAAATAAATGTTGATGGCTATTGGACCGGCGAGTGCCTTTCCTGGTATGCTTGATTCAATTAATTGCATGCATTGACAATGGAAGAACTGTCACAAAAGTTTGGGTGGGAGGGGGGGGGGTGTACCGAGGTCACACCAAAGTGGCGACCATCATAATTGAAGAAGTGGCATTAAAGGACTTCTAGATTTGGCATGGTTTACTTCGCATGTCTGGTTCTCAACACGATATCAATTTGCTCGAGTGATCTCCCGTGTTCAGGAGATTTTGCAACGGGGAAGTGTCGTTGTGCAACTACTATGATGTTCTCATTCATTCTTTTCGTCCTTACATTTGTTCATATTTTCGAAAACAATCTCCAATACGTAAAAATACATCAAAAAATAAAAAAATCATGAATTTCAAAATGTTAATGCAGTACAAATTTTGTTAGCATGATTTAGAAAATGTTGACACCTTAACAAAATGTTGGAACATAAAAAAATGTTTGCATCTGTTAAAAATGTATTTAAAAATACTCGAAAACATTTATTTCAAAAACATGTTACTCGTGTATTTGAAAAAATGTGAACTTGTTCGGATGTTTTTTCATATGATATAATATGTACAATATTCTGTATAAACAATGTAGACATCAAAACTTATACTCACTCCGTCCCAAAATAAGTAACTCAACTTTGTACAAAGCTTACTACCAAGTTGTACTAGAGTTGAGACACTTATTTTGGGACGAAGTAAGTATTTAATAAACATGTATAAGAAATATATACAATATGTATGAAAAAAGTATACCTAAAAATATATATCTGAAAAAACATGTTCATCATGGATTTGGAGAATGCTAAACATATATAAGAAAAATGTTTCTTATGTATACAAACAAATGTATAATATGTATGAAAAAGTAGACATCAAAACATATATGTAAAAAATATAATAATCATTTATTTTAAAATATTAAATGAGTATAAAATGATGTTCCAACTTTATACGAAAAATGGATAATCTGTATGAAAGAAGTAGACATCAAAATATCTATTTCTTGAAAAACTCAGTTATGTATTTTAAAAATAATAAATGTGTACAAAAATGTTTCTATTATATAAAAATGTTCAATGTGTATTAAAAGGTAAAAACCCATGGAGATCTGAAAAGAAACAAAGTAACCCAAAGGGAAAAGAGAAAAAAACTGAAGAAACTGATCCAAAATAGTGGAACATGGTGAAAAAATGACAAACTAAAGAACACTGAGAAAGAAACAAATAAAACAGTAGGAAAACAGGAAAAAAAACCATAGGAACTGATGGAAAACAGTGGAACAAAGTAAAACCCAAGAAAACAAATAAAAACACAAGAAAAAGGAAAACTGATGAAAAAAAAACCATGCAATACAGTGAACACTGCTAACAAAATGATGTTACGGTATTGGGCTAGACTAGTACTATCGACCTGTAAGTCCTTCTGGCAAGAGAAGCATGTATCTTGATGTAAGAGCATCTCTAATAGGCGTGCTAGTTTTAGCACGCGCCGGAAAAGATTTCGCTTTTGCACGTGCGACTCCTATTAGCGCGCTTCCGCAGGCGCGTGAAAAAGGGGCGATGCGTGCGGTAGTTATAGCATGAGACGTCTGACGCGCTATATAAAACCAGTGTACGGCGCCTGCCAACCACCACTCCATCGCCTTTCTTTCCCGCCACGCACTTCTTCCCCGCCGACAGCGCCCCACCGCCGCCGCCGCGTCCTTCCCTTCACGCCGCCGCACCTTCTCCTCCACACGGTCACCATGCCTCCACGCCCCCGGAGCAGCGATCCGGCTCCCGCAGCGTCCGCCTCTGTCCCTCCGGCTTGTAATACGCAGAGATCCGCTCGGGTGAAACGAGGCTTGTGCTCGAGACTTTCGAGACCGCCCATGAGCCCGCCCGCGCGTATGACGCGGCGGCGTGGCGCCTGCGTCGGCCACGGGCTCAGATGAACTTCTCCGACGTGTGGACGCGCGAGCATGTGCGGGACCTCGCGCCTCCGTCGTGGCTAATCACCACGGAGGACCACCGTATCCAGCAGAGGCGGGACCGCCGCCTCCTCATCGCCGAGGCGGACGAGCACGCCATGGCGGTGTGGCGCAAGCGCTTCCTGCACGATGTTGCCCTGGAAAACGAGTTGTGGACGCAGAGGAGGGCAGAGCGAGCAGCGGAGCGAGCGGAAGGCACTGGCGGGAGCCCAGTGTGAACTGGGACCTGCGTTGACATGGGCCGACAATGATCCTTTGTGCGAGAACGCGTTTCTGTCGTCGGACTACAACACCATGAGGACGACAAGGAGGAGTAGAGTAGTTTTATTTATTATCGTCAAATCTACTATATTTGCATTGTAGTATCGTTTATCTAGATTAGGAATCGTATGGACTAGCTTGTGGTGCTTGTCTTGGACTATGCTATGGAATGAAAATGTATGCATGGTTATTTTTATACGTGTTGCATCGTAGTATCGGCTGCTCGCGCTTGCTGGAAATTTACCGTGCCTGTTGGAGCTGCTCGCTTGCGCCATATTTTGCAGCGCTTGCTGATGCCAGCCCCTGCTGAGCGTAAAAAAAGAAAAGCTATTTTAGAAGTGAGACATAGCCCTTGCAGCCTTTATAGCCGTTTGATTCACTATGGACTTCTTAGAGCCAGTTCTTTTGTGGCTTATTTGTAGGCCTTTAGAACACGATTTTAAATTAGGCTACAATAATCTGGCTAGGGAACCGTTTATTTTGACAGCCATCCACAAGCCAAGAAAAAAAAATTTGCAACTAATTAGAATAAAACATCACTGCATTTCTCATATCTCAATGTTTTTCGCCATAGGTTCGGCTGAACCATTATGCTGAAAAACGCCTCTCAAACAATAATGCTGATACATAACAAGCAGCACGACAGCACACACACACACAACACGTCGCGAGCTCTCGGGCGCTCACATTCATAGAAGATCGATGGAGTTTGTAGCCTAGAGCACGAGCACGGCCATGGCGAGCGCAGTGACCACGGCCGCTGCCTCACCGAAGCGCGCCTGCAGCTTGCCAGCAGGGTTGGTCGGGGCTGGCTGGGGAGTCGGCGGGGCGGTCTCGAGGATGGTGATCTTGAGCTTCATGCCATTCGCACAGTGCTCGCCGATGGCGCAGAAGAACCACTTGCGTCCGGCCTTGTCAAGCGTGACCCGTTCCTCGCCGGAGGTCCAGACGACGGCGTTGGGCGGCTGGGTGCACGAGAGGAAGTCCGGCCCGCCCACCTCCACCACATTATGGGCGGTGTTGTTGTACTTGAACACTGCAATAGAGTTAACACGAGAGCGCGCGGCGAGCAGTTTAGTTTCCGACGAAACCAAGACAGAGAGCGCACCGTGTTGTGAAGCATGGCGACATGCATGCGCGGCGCGTGGTTGGGTTAATGGTTGTGTGATTGCTTACCTAGCGTGTCGCCGACAACGAACTGGTTGGTCTCGGCCCAGGCTGTGTAGTTGAAGTTGAGGGTCCAGCCCTTGTCGTCGCCGACCATGTGCTCCGTGGCGACGGCGAGCCCCGGGAGGAAGGCCACGGCGAGGGCGGCCGCGGCGACCACGGCGACAAGCATCTGCTTGGACGCCATCACTGACTGAGTAAGCAGCAAAGCTAGCGAGATGGCTGGCTTGTTGCTAAAGGGGAAGGATCCTGTGATGGGATGGATACAGGTACAGCTCGTGTGTTGTGCTTCTAGCTCTGGCTTTGCATGTATATATAGGGAGGGAGAGACAGAGCTCAGTGATGACCATACATACGTATACGTGTATAGTAATCACCGTTGGCACACGTCTTGTCTCTGACTGGAGCTATCAGCTAGCAGCTGGCCGATGGCGGCAATGGTGTGACGAGTTGAATACGTCCGTGTGGCGCCAAATGTAGCATTGCCTTGGTTTCATCGGAACAGAGGAACAGCATGACGCAGATACTAATTTTTTGGTCGTGTAAAATAAAATGTTATCCTCCTCGACCTGTTTCATGGGTGAGACGTGGTCTTGCTTTGGCACATGTTATTAGTGTGGTTGGACACTTGGGCCGGCCAGGTTCGTCGATGTTAGGGATGGGAGCTCCTATATGGCGCGCAACGCGCTGAAAACGCAGTGGGCGCACACCCCATGTGCGGCCGGCATGCTCCTGTTTCTTTCGTCTTTCCTTTGTGTTTTTTTAATAATTCAGGATATAAACATATTTTAAATTTCCGTAAAAGTGTCAGGACCCCGATCCTAAATCACACATGTCTAGCCTGTAAGACACCATATCACTTTGCGGCCTCACGCACGGTATCCCCACGGGTGCCACCTTACCTGGCCCGGGACCGTTTGCGCATTTTGACACACGTATATGATAGTGTCGCTAGCATCCATATGACAGAGAACCCGGGCCGACATGATCAGTTATAAACCAAAAGTGGCACTAAATTACAAATACATGCATACATGACCCAGCAACGAACGTGTCGGTCATCAACGTATGAACCCAAGTCGTAGCAAGCTACAAGGACTTAAAGGAACAACGCGTGACATTTCCCCTAAGGGACAGACACAGGAACGAAGAAGGACACATGCCGGCCAGCCTAAGTCTTCCGGAGCAGTAGCAAGCTACCAAGGCTCAGTGGAAGCACTAGGAGACATTTCCCTGTAAGATAGGCTACCAAAGGTAAACGACTAGGTGTCGGATCCCACACATAGCAATACACATTACACGTACGCATAACATGCAAGTATGTGTTGTACAACATGGCATCACAACATAACTCAACAACTCATATAGATAAAGGCCTAGAAGAGCCAACATAGCATTTATTACAAACAGAGGTCATATGACCCAACATACAGAGCATACAGGCAACGGAAGCATAACATGTCTGAGTACAGACAACTACAAATGAAAAAGGGTGAGAAGCCTGACTATCTACCAGACCCTCCCAAGGGTACAAGATCGTAGCTGAGGTAACAAGCTAAACGTCGAAGTCCACGCGGAACCACTAGCGAGACTGAAGTCTCTCTGCAAAAACATAAATTAAGCAAACGTGAGTACAAAGGTACTCAGCAATACTTACATCAGAACTAGCTACATATGCATCGGTATCAACAAAGGGGTGGTGGAGTTTGACTGCAGCAAGCCAGCTTTGACTCAGTGGCTATCCTAAACTACGACTGCAAGCAACTCTTTTGAGGTGGCGCACACGAGTCCACATATTCACCAATCAATACACCACTATGGATCCGCTCCCGTCTCCCTACGAGAAGGCCATCCATAGCACTCACGCTTATCTTGCGTGTTTTAGAGTATCCACTTTCACTTGTCTATGAACTGTAGAGGCAACCCAGAAGTCCATTTCCGCGGACACGGCTATTCGAATAGATTATATTTAACCCTGTAGGGGTGTACTTCTTCACACACGCTCTCACCACTTACCGCCGTTTACACGACATGTACTCGGCAACCTTCAAGCGGAGGCCCAGCGAGGGTGTCGGCCACGACCTGACTAACCACACAAGTCTCTCGTCCAGGTTTATCGCCTATTTGGGTTCCATCCGTGGGGAGATCCGGCCGGGGTGTCGCTCACGGCCCCAAACGATGTGTACAGGGTTCCCGCATCACCAAACGGGCAATCGGTACACCATGCCACGTACCTGCCGCGTCACAGCCCACCCCGAGGGTCAGCGCTGCGCACGACCTCCAGTAAACTACAAACACCAGAAACTAGTTGCAACTCCTGGACAGAGATCATGTTGATTAATAAGTCGAGAGAGTCAATTAAGGATCCCAATGTGTGGTAGTAGCTGTTTCATGGACCAACCAACACAGAACTCAGTTCCTGAGGACCGCTGCAATGAGACAACCCACCATGTACTCCTACATGGCCTCTCATCGCTACCTTTACCAAATCGTGTTCACACACTTAGCTCTCAACAGTAGGACATGTTCACCACATTCCAATTCATCCCCGATGAATCGGACCTGACACAACTCTAAGCAAATAGCAGGCATAACCAGAAAGCATGAATGAGTAGGCACAACATGGCTCAAACAACTCCTACTCATACTAGTGGGTTTCAACTATTTACTGTGGCAATGACGGGTCATGCAGTGGAAAGGGGTTCAACTACCGCAGCAGGAACAGTTGAATCGTTGTTGTCCTAATGCAGTAAAAGAGAGCAGGAGCGAGAGAATGGGATTGTATCGGAATGCTCAATGGGGTTTTGCTTGCCTGGCACTTCTGAAGATAACATTGAGTCTTCATCGGTGTCATCGATCACATCGTCGGAACACGTCTACTGAAAGGGGACAAGCACCGGCAAACAAGAGAGAACACAATCAATGCAATGCGACAATATGATGCATGATCATGACATGGAAATATGCTGTTGATTGAGCTAATGCAACTAGCAACACAATTAAATGAAGTTGGTTTGAACTCAGGATTCAAATTCAAACTCCATATGTGATTATTTAAATGCCATTTAATTGATTTGACCTGATCAGCAGGTTTAACTTGTTCAAACATGCATGAAAATGCCATAAACAGATTCCTTGGATTTTTCTGATCATTTTTCATATATAAATTATTTTCATCTGAGCTACGGTTGATTTTATATGATTTTTAGAAGTTTTGGCTATTTTCTGAAATAAATAAATCATTTATGATTTATTTAAAATTCCAGAAAATAGATACTGCGTCAGCATTGAGTAAGCATGACGTCAGTAGGGTCAAAGGACTGCCCTGGGTCAAACCTAACCAGTGGGGTCCACTGGTCAGTGACTAGGCTAATTTAACAGAGACTATTAGTGTGAAATTAATCCTAACTAAAGTGTCAGGGGGGGTGGTCCACATGTCAGTCTCTCAGGCCTAATTAAGTTTAGTTTTTAAACTAAACTAATTTAACAGGGGTTGGCCCCACGTGTCAGTGACTCACTAACTAACCTAATAGTTAAACTAAACCAGGTTAATTAACAGGGCGGGACCCCACATGTCATAGACCCAGGGGGGTCAACCCACCGGTCAAAACGTCAAAAGCGCCGGCGGCTCGTCGCCGGCGGAGCCAGAGACGGCGGAGGGTGTCGGAAAACGCCCACAGGCGTCCAAAATGGCCGCGGAGAGTGTCTACGTGGAGCTGGGACTCGCCCGCATCCATTTGTGCCATCGGGAGGGGCTGGGGTGGCCGGAAAGTGGCCGGCGACGAGGTCCAGCGGCGGCAGCGGTCGGGCTTGCGCGGGCGCGGCGCTAGGGGGCTCGGGAGGAAGAAAAGAAGTGGCTACGGGCTTCTACGGGTGCGGTGAAGACGATGCCGTGCTTGGAATCAAGCCAACGTGGCTGTGGCCACGACGGCGACGTGCAGTGGCGGCGGCGGGTGCGGCTGAGCTCGGCGGGGTCGATGTGGTGCACAAGAAGGCAAACGGAGAGGGGGGAAAGGGACGGGAGCTCACAGAGATTCCAGGGGGGCAGACGGTGAGCGCGGGGAGGCACGAACGACGACGGAGTATCTCCGGCGATCTGGGGGGGGCAGAAGGTTGAAGACGACCTCGTTGAGGGCGTTGCGGTGCTCCCCAGCTCGAGTACGTCGAGGGGACAGGAAGACGGAGCTGCGGCGACTCTTCTTGGCATGGTTGCGAGGTGTGCGGTGGCCGGTGGCCATGGCTACGGCGAGCGGCGGCGATGGTGGCGTTCGGCCATGGCGAGGAGTAGCAGGGGAGGGGGAAGGGGATCCAGTGAGAGGGAGGAGGAGCGACAGAGAGAGGCAGGGAGGTGCGTGGCAACCTCAGGGCGACGAGGAGGCAGGCAGAGAGGTAGGAGGTGGCCGGCGTGTGCCGGCGCGCGGCGGCCACGCGCCCTCCTGCCCACTGGCAGGAGGTTGAAGACAGTAGGAGGGAGGAGGTGGGCTGGGCCGGCCACTTGGGCCGCCAGGTGGGCTGCACAGGTAAAACTCTTCTCTTTTCTAATTCTGTTTCTGTTTTCTATTTTATCTTCTGTTTTCTATTTCTTTTGTAACTTTGTGGCTTTTCTAAAAATGCTTAGGCACTTTCAAAAATCACCAAACTGCTCATGCCCACTGTTTAGCATATAACCAACATGGAACATTTCAGTTTAGGATTATTTGAGCATTTAAAGTAATATATAAAATTTAAATGCCCAAATGCAAATAAGATATGATTTAATTCAAAAATCCAGAATGGTCCTAGAAATAAGTGCAACATTTTTGGCAGGGGTTTTTAATCAATCCAAAAATGATGAACTTTTCCAAGGGGCATTTTGGGTTCATTGAAAAGGATTTTAATTTGACCCTAGTTAAATTCATTTAATGCTAGGGTTTGAGCATCCCCATTTTAGGTTTCCTTTGAAAATAAACATGATGCAACAGACAGGTGCTATCCTAATGCAAGGTGAAGCTGGGGATGTGACAACTCACCCCCACTGAACAAGAATCTCGTCCCGAGATTCAAGACGTGAGATAAGAAATCAGAGGGGATACTAACTAACACAATCTTCTCGATCCAGTTTTCCTCCTCGAAATTGTTGATTCATAGCATCATGTTGATCCTGACATCCTTGATTACCAGATCTTTGTCCAACACAGTGATAACAGAAGAAGCTCTACGGTAATCTATCTTGCCGAAGATCGAGCAACTCAGATCAACTTATGGAGTGAGACGTTGAAACATCTCTTGGGCTGAGACACGGAGTACACCTCCAGAGGGATGTAGTGAAATAAATGATGAAGGTTCACCTAATGGCAATAATTCCACACCTAAGAAGAGGGTGATCGATACCACCAGACGGGGCACCTTAGAGAAGGTGACTCGTAGAGTTATTCCCTTAAGTGGCAAAAAGAATTACTTTTGATATAGAGGTCATTGAAACTCTCTATACCAGTCGGAGGCAAATCACAATCGATCGTTTGACGGTGTCCGAAAGAATGACATTAAACGTCTAGAATGGATGATGTGGACTGCCTTGTAAAAGACAATGCCAAGGTTGATTTTGGTTATCAACGGAAATGGATGGGACCCATGGCAAGTCCATTGCTGAGAATAATCCTGAACATCAATGATTGAGAACGGTAACCCATGGAGAATTGGCACATTGGCGGTGCAAGCTGGGAACAAAATGCAAATGCTGGGAATTATTCTGGTAACTGGGAAGAATCCCAACAGTAGAGAGTAAATCTACTCTTGAGGGGTTATAGCATAACCAAGAACACTGGGAGCAATCCCGGTTAGTGTCAAGGATAACACCTAGTGCTTGTGCGTGCTCTCAAGAACTTGAGCATTCCCATATTCCATCAAGGTTTTACCAATATCCGTGTCAAGGATCCTGGCAACACAACATACTACCATGATGAATAGCGGTGGACGATGCAGATGCAAGGAAGATAACACTTTCTCAGATTCTACCTTAGCGGTGTCAGGAGCAGAATCTGGATAATCGACCGAGAGACATTTAGCACTCCGCTTCTAATGTTCTCCTCGATGTGTTAGCGTAAACCATTCATAGATATGTTTGGTATCTTGAACATCAAGTAAAGGTCGGACTTCGGAAGCACAAGAATCCATAAGAAACAACTAAGGAGTAAATCCTACGAAATCCTTATGGGGAGGTGGCCAACTTCTTTAATCAAGATACTACAACAATAGGTCTTCCGGCTGGGTGTGTTGGCCACGACATTCACTTTACCAGTAATCGAGAGATCAATATTATAGTTCTCGGAAAACGCTCCAACCATCATAGCTGCCTGAGATTCAGTTCTGGTTGGTGTCAGGATATTCCAGACGTCATGTTTGGAACGAAAGTTTGCAAAACAAATCGACGAGATGGCATTGCGAAATTCTCGGGGAGTGAACTACGATAGCAAGCTCCAAAACATGAGCTAGTTCTGCTACGTACCTGTGAACACGTTGTCCCAGACAAACGTGACCACATAGTAGTCTTATAATAAAATACTATCGAGTTCAGATTGGGAATCATCATTGGAGATAGCGAAGTCTTGTGCATGTCCGTCCGGGCCCTTCGGGAATAGCATTTGAACTTCTTTTCTTTGAACAAATCAATCAGTGGCTTGGTGTGCTAGGGATACATACAGAATGAAGATGATCAGTCTATCAGACCATAGAATACTTCGCACGTATGCATGACTGACTTGGGATGACTCCAGAGGAGGTAAAAACATGCTTTCTCGAATTCACGGTGGCAACTTGCATCAAATGCACATGAATTAGAGGAAGTCACTTCTTTCTTCCGTACATATGCTTCACGAACGAGTCATGAAGATAATGCTTATAAAATTTTCCAATACTAGCTGGATGTTCAACATATATCATGGAGAAGATAACAATGTTGCTGATGGGCTCAACAACAATTCATCCAGGTTTCCATATAGATGGAATTCCATGACAATGTGAACAAAGTGATAGCATTGGTCAGACCCAAAAGATATAATGGTGTATGCTCAAGGGAACGACCATGAGTAAGACAACATTACGAATATCGTTGGTTCTGATTTGACTTGACGATAACCCATACTCAAATCAAAGTTTGGACAAGACAATAGATCCACAAATGATCACAGGGATCAATTGGAGAAGATATCATCTACCTTCAATACACACACAAGATATCCCTTTTGAGTGAGCTATGTGGATTAAGCTTTTATCTTCCAACTCTCCAAGTTGTTGTTTAGCTTAACCAACTAGTTCGGGGTATCCAACACAGTTTCTTGGAGAAGGGGTGGTTTATAAGAAAACCATCTTGATCACGAACTCAACACAGCGGTCAAGGAACAACCTGGTAATACTTCCGAGAAGATATTCGGAAAATCATGAACCACCGATATGTTACTAAGCTCGAGAACAATCTTGCTTTTCAGGACAATACGATATGATCAAATAAGCAAGGGATTGAATAATCCTAACTCATTGGTCAAGGAGTGCACTAGGAAAATGGACTAGGTAGCACGGTCAATCTTAGAATGGTGATTAGTAACCAACACACTAAGAATGAAATTGTTGTCCTTTAACCGCCAAGCAACGAGATTGCTAGGGGTATTGATTTCACACATCACAATTCACTTGTCGGTATTCCGGCTACGATAACACGGAGACCGGGGAATGAACGATAATGGCGAGAAGTATCACCTTATCAAAAGTTCATAGGAGGTGGTGCAATTCTCATGACATTCTTGACATAAAGATGGTAATATTCCACGATAGAACAGATTAGAAGCTGGATTAACATTCTTCATCTACGGAGTACAACTTCTTTGACCAAATCCTGGATATGGATAAGGTACTGGAGTTTGTTTCTCCTAGTCATTCCAGAATAGAATGGCTTGACAGACCACAAGAGTAAAAGGCATCGATGAACACGAGTGCACAACTACTCCTGACTATCAACTGATAGACGAAGGTCATAAAACAACTGGAAAGGGGCAACTCAAAGGAACATATATCTTTCTGAGTTGTGGATGCATAGGTTAGTATGTCGAACGAGTTCCACATATTTCTTTCGGATAACCCATGCAGAAAGTAGAATTGACAGAGTCACAATATGAATGGAGTACTACTCAAGAACACTCGGGTTGTGATCTTTTGGCTCAGAAGAACTTCTGCCATGATGGTTCATGGTATTTGGAAGAAGAATATACCACGAACCTCGAGGACTATCACAAGGTTACTAATATCCTAAAGGAACGAGCAAATACTACCAACAGGATATAAGTGGAGTGAGTCTTGGGTTCAAGAACCCAGGAATAGAATGCTTACTAACTAGATGGCATCACGGGATGCTTTCGAGAATGACGGCCAGAATCATCACACTGGGGATATGAAGCATTGCTAGATTACTGGGTGACCTTCTAAGACAGCTAGGGTCATAATAATAATTCCAACATATATGTCGAGGTACAGAGTACCTCTACACACTGACTAGTGTGATTAATCTGGCCTAAAAGGACATCGGAAACAGGGAGGAAAGGTTTGCAAATGCATCAGACTATTTAGAAACCTGGGATGACTCGGACAACATAACAGCTGCAAATGCTCGAAAATACTTTTGAGATCCAAGCAAAAGGGTAGCATATCCACTTAACATCATAATGTCAAGGTTCTGAGACCAACAGTTGAACAAACAGAAGTAGAAGAAACTGAACTGAGGGTTGAATCCACAATAACGTGATCCTGATAACTAGAATGAGAATCCTAGTTCTTAATCCCCGTAGAAAGAAGAAGGTGACTCAGATCAGAAGGTCATAGGGCAAAGGAGTAAAAAGAGCCTTACGTTCCCTTCCACAAACAATTCCCTTACATCACTAAAGAGTTTCTAGACACGACTTCGACCAGTTGGGCTTGCTAATCCTACAGGCAGTCAGGCTCTGATACCAAAGCTGTCAGGACCCCGATCCTAAATCACACAGGTCTAGCCTGTAACACACCATATCACTTTGCGGCCTCACGCACGGTATCCCCACGGGTGCCACCTTACCTGGCCCGGGACCGTTTGCGCATTTTGGCACACGTATATGATAGTGTCGCTAGCATCCATATGACAGAGAACCCGGGCCGACATGACCAGTTATAAACCAAAAGTGGCACTAAATTACAGAGACAGGCATACATGACCCAGCAACGAACGTGTCGGTCATCAACGTATGAACCCAAGTCGTAGCAAGCTACAAGGACTTAAAGGAACAACGCGTGACATTTCCCCTAAGGGACAGACACAGGAACGAAGAAGGACACATGCCAGCCAGCCTAAGTGTTCCGGAGCAGTAGCAAGCTACCAAGGCTCAGTCGAAGCACTAGGAGACATTTCCATGTAAGATAGGCTACCAAAGGTAAACGACTAGGTGTCGGATCCCACACATAGCAATACACATTACACGTACGCATGACATGCAAGTATGTGCTATACAACATGGCATCACAACATAACTCAACAACTCATATAGATAAAGGCCTAGAAGAGCCAACATAGCATTTATTACAAACAGAGGTCATATGACCCAACATACAGAGCATACAGGCAACGGAAGCATAACATGTCTGAGTACAGACAACTACAAATGAAAAAGGCTGAGAAGCCTGACTATCTACCAGACCCTCCCAAGGGTACAAGATCGTAGCTGAGGTAACAAGCTAAACGTCGAAGTCCACGCGGAACCACTAGCGAGACTGAAGTCTCTCTGCAAAAACATAAATTAAGCAAACGTGAGTACAAAGGTACTCAGCAAGACTTACATCAGAACTAGCTACATATGCATCGGTATCAACAAAGGGGTGGTGGAGTTTGACTGCAGCAAGCCAGCTTTGACTCAGTGGCTATCCTAAACTACGACTGCAAGCAATTCTTTTGAGGTGGCGCACACGAGTCCACATATTCACCAATCAATACACCACTATGGATCCGCTCCCGTCTCCCTACGAGAAGGCCATCCATAGCACTCACGCTTATCTTGCGTGTTTTAGAGTATCCACTTTCGCTTGTATATGAACTGTAGAGGCAACCCAGAATTCCATTTCCGCGGACACGGCTATTCGAATAGATTATATTTAACCCTGCAGGGGTGTACTTCTTCACACATGCTCTCACCACTTACCGCCGTTTACACGATATGTACTCGGCAACCTTCAAGCGGAGGCCCAGCGAGGGTGTCGGCCACGACCTGACTAACCACACAAGTCTCTCGTCCAGGTTTATCGCCTATTTGGGTTCCATCCGTGGGGAGATCCGGCCGGGGTGTCGCTCACGGCTCCAAACGATGTGTACAGGGTTCCCGCATCACCAAACGGGCAATCGGTACACCGTGCCACGTACCTGCCGCGTCACAGCCCACCCCGAGGGTCAGCGCTGCGCACGACCTCCAGTAAACTACAAACACCAGAAACTAGTTGCAACTCCTGGACAGAGATCATGTTGATTAATAAGTCGAGAGAGTCAATTAAGGATCCCAATGTGTGGTAGTAGCTGTTTCATGGACCAACCAACACAGAACTCAGTTCCTGAGGACGGCTGCAATGAGACGACCCACCATGTACTCCTACATGGCCTCTCATCGCTACCTTTACCAAATCGTGTTCACACACTTAGCTCTCAACAGTAGGACATGTTCACCACATTCCAATTCATCCCCGATGAATCGGACCTGACACAACTCTAAGCAAATAGCAGGCATAACCAGAAAGCATGAATGAGTAGGCACAACATGGCTCAAACAACTCCTACTCATACTAGTGGGTTTCAACTATTTACTGTGGCAATGACGGGTCATGCAGTGGAAAGGGGTTCAACTACCGCAGCAGGAACAGTTGAATCGTTGTTGTCCTAATGCAGTAAAAGAGAGTAGGAGCGAGAGAATGGGATTGTATCGGAATCCTCAATGGGGTTTTGCTTGCCTGGCACTTCTGAAGATAACATTGAGTCTTCATCGGTGTCATCGATCACATCGTCGAAACACGTCTACTGAAAGGGGACAAGCACCGGCAAACAAGAGAGAACATAATCAATGCAATGCGACAATATGATGCATGATCATGACATGGCAATATGCTGTTGATTGAGCTAATGCAACTAGCAACACAATTAAATGAAGTTAGTTTTAACTCAGGATTCAAATTCAAACTCCATATGTGATTATTTAAATGCCATTTAATTGATTTGACCTGATCAGCAGGTTTAACTTGTTCAAACATGCATGAAAATGCCATAAACAGATTCCTTGGATTTTTCTGATCATTTTTCATATATAAATTATTTTCATCTGAGCTACGGTTGATTTTATATGATTTATAGAAGTTTTGGCTATTTTCTGAAATAAATAAATCATTTATGATTTATTTAAAATTCCAGAAAATAGATACTGCATCAGCATTAAGTAAGCATGACGTCAGTAGGGTCAAAGGACTGCCCTGGGTCAAACCTGACCAGTGGGGCCCACTGGTCAATGACTAGGCTAATTTAACAGAGACTATTAGTGTGAAATTAATCCTAACTAAAGTGTCAGGGGGGTGGTCCACATGTCAGTCTCTCAGGCCTAATTAAGTTTAGTTTTTAAACTAAACTAATTTAACAGGGGTTGGCCCCACGTGTCAGTGACTCACTAACTAACCTAATAGTTAAACTAAACCAGGTTAATTAACAGGGCGGGACCCCACATGTCATAGACCCAGGGGGGTCAACCCACCGGTCAAAACGTCAAAAGCGCCGGCGGCTCGTCGCCGGCGGAGCCAGAGACGGCGGAGGGCGTCGGAAAACGCCCACAGGCGTCCAAAATGGCCGCGGAGAGTGTCTACGTGGAGCTGGGACTCGCCCGCATCCATTTGTGCCATCGGGAGGGGCTGGGGTGGCCGGAAAGTGGCCGGCGACGAGGTCCAGCGGCGGCAGCGGTCGGGCTTGCGCGGGCGCGGCGCTAGGGGGCTCGGGAGGAAGAAAAGAAGTGGCTACGGGCTTCTACGGGTGCGGTGAAGATGATGTCGTGCTTGGAATCAAGCCAACGTGGCTGTGGCCACGACGGCGACGTGCAGTGGCGGCGGCGGGTGCGGCTGAGCTCGGCGGGGTCGATGTGGTGCACAAGAAGGCAAAAGGAGAGGGGGGAAAGGGACGGGAGCTCACAGAGATTCCAGGGGACAGACGGCGAGCGCTGGAGGCACGAACGACGACGGAGTATCTCCGGCGATCTGGGGGGGGG
>LR738713.1:750627578-750867809 GCA_902687465.1 Secale cereale | reverse complement strand
GACGGGAGCTCACAGAGATTCCAGGGGGGCAGACGGTGAGCGCGGGGAGGCACGAACGACGACGGAGTATCTCCGGCGATCTGGGGGGGGCAGAAGGTTGAAGACGACCTCGTTGAGGGCGTTGCGGTGCTCCCCAGCTCGAGTACGTCGAGGGGACAGGAAGACGGAGCTGCGGCGACTCTTCTTGGCATGGTTGCGAGGTGTGCGGTGGCCGGTGGCCATGGCTACGGCGAGCGGCGGCGATGGTGGCGTTCGGCCATGGCGAGGAGTAGCAGGGGAGGGGGAAGGGGATCCAGTGAGAGGGAGGAGGAGTGACAGAGAGAGGCAGGGAGGTGCGTGGCAACCTCAGGGCGAGGAGGAGGCATGCAGAGAGGTAGGAGGTGGCCGGCGTGTGCCGGCGCGCGGCGGCCACGCGCCCTCCTGCCCACTGGCAGGAGGTTGAAGACAGTAGGAGGGAGGAGGTGGGCTGGGCCGGCCACTTGGGCCGCCAGGTGGGCTGCACAGGTAAAACTCTTCTCTTTTCTAATTCTGTTTCTGTTTTCTATTTTATCTTCTGTTTTCTATTTCTTTTGTAACTTTATGGCTTTTCTAAAAATGCTTAGGCACTTCCAAAAATCACCAAACTGCTCATGCCCACTGTTTAGCATATAACCAACATGGAACATTTCAGTTTAGGATTATTTGAGCATTTAAAATAATATATAAAATTTAAATGCCCAAATGCAAATAAGATATGATTTAATTCAAAAATCCAGAATGGTCCTAGAAATAAGTGCAACATTTTTGGCAGGGGTTTTTAATCAATCCAAAAATGATGAACTTTCCAAAGGGCATTTTGGGTTCATTGAAAAGGATTTTAATTTGACCCTAGTTAAATTCATTTAATGCTAGGGTTTGAGCATCCCCATTTCAGGTTTCCTTTGAAAATAAACATGATGCAACAGACAGGTGCTATCCTAATGCAAGGTGAAGCTGGGGATGTGACAACAAGTTACTAATATTGAAAAAAAAATCATTATTTAAAAATATGTTTGGGAATTCAAAAAATATTCATGAATTTAGGAAAAACTGTTCATTTTTTTTTTAAATGTTCACGAATATTAAAAAATGTTCATCATTTCAAAACAAGTTCATGCGTTCGCTAGATGTTCAAGAATTTGCAAAAAGTTCATAATTACAAAAAATATTCACAAATTTTAAAAATGTTCATGATTGCAAAAAAAGTCCAGGCAAAATATGTTCATGAATAAAAAAAATTGTCCTGAATTTAAAATAATGTTCATGGTTCAAAAAAATGTTCGTGAATTCGCAAAAAATGTTCACCTATTTGTAAAAAATGTTCATGATTCCAAAGGAATGAACTTCTTTTGAATTTGATGAACATACTTTGAACATCGACGAACAAATTTGGCATTTGATGAACAGATTTTAAAATTGGAAGTACAAAATTTCTGTTAGAGAATATTTTTGGAAAAATTTATGAACAAAATTTGCATTCGATAAACTTTATTTTAAAAGAATAATGAACAATTTTTTAATTCAGTGAACATTTTTTGAATCTTATGTACAAAAAAATTCAATGAAAAAAAAAAAGAAAACCGATGAACATTTTTTTAGTTTGATGAACAACTTTTGAATTTTTATGAACATTTTTTAAATATGATGAACAAAAAAATGAACTGGATGAACAATTTTTGGATTATTGAACATTTTTTGAATTCGATTAACAAAAAAATGTTTTAACGAATTCAAAATAAAAAATGCCAAAAAATCAAAAAGTGAAGAAGAAGAAAATAGAAAAAACGAAAAAGAAAAACGATAGAAAAAAAATGAAAAGAACAGGAAAACAAAAAAACTGTATAGAAAACATAAGAAAACAGTTCTGGGAAGGTTCTAGAACTTTCCCAAAACTGGCAGAACCAGAGAAAAGGGAAGCGAACTGGGCCGGCCCGATAACGGAAGGAAAGACGCTGGGGGGGGGGTACGCGCTACGGTGTTACGCGGCGACCTATACGCGTTAGGGATGACACTCCCTGGAGCAGAATATCATCATCAAGTCCAATCTATTAGCGGGCCGTGCAAAGCCCCTTTTTGTAATCGAGAAGAAGTAGACTAGTCCCGTTTTTGACTCTTGAGTGTGGCCATGGTTTGGAATTTTGGAAGGTCTGCTAGTGGAAGAGACTATGTATACCGAACCGATCGTTTTCAGCGAGTCAGGTCCGAGTGAGTGCAAGGATAGCACGTGGTTGTAGGCAGCTGCACACACCAAAACATGTGTCAGGTGGCGCGTTGTTTTTCGAAGCGGTGCAATAAATTCCCTCATCCTTTTCTCACCGTTCACTCTCATCCTCTCACTGGAGGCAACAAGCATAATAGGATTCAAGATCTGACGGTGGGAACGACCACCAGCTTCATCTCCCCTCCGCCAACGCTTCCTCAATGGTGGTAAGTCCTATCTATCTGATTTAGGGATTAATGTAGGCATGGATTTAAACTTCACACATTCGATTTAGCCTTCGATTATGGGTGTCAATTAAAAGCATAATTTGGCCACACATATTAGTTGTTGAGTATGTGTGAGTAGTTCCCTTAGGACCTTAGGGTCTATAGCAGTAGATCTCTCTCTCTCTCTCTCTCTCTCTCTCTCTCTCTCTCTCTCAGATCTTCCATACAATGATCCCGTGATCTGCTCTACATGATCAGGATCCATCTTATGTAATTCCGTGGTGATTGTTGAGATATGATGAATTGTCACTTTATGATGATGTTGTTCATTGAATGTTTTGAGATTTCCTTGTTTGTATAATTGAATAACTATGTATGATCTGCGATCTATTTGTCTACTGTGGCGAAGTTTGATGGTATTTCTTCAGTGGGAGTTGTGCATTGTAGTGGGTTCATATCTTGTAGTGGGTCTACTTATCACAAACATAATGCCTATATGAAATTATACCATGAATGATCATAGTTATAAATATTGCAATTTAATCGCTACCTAATAGTAGTTTATTCACCGGACCGTTTGCCTGCTTATGAGAGAGATGCCGCTAGCAAAACTATGGCCCTAGGTCTATTCTCTTTTACTGGACACAAGGGGCTTGACAACACCCTTGTCATGTTGGGGACAAACATTTTTGTGTGGTGTGTGAAGGTGCTGCTTACTTTGCTACTAGGGGCGAGCTCCTACTGGATTGATAACCCTTGTTCTCTAACTGGGTGGAATACTTGATGTTGTTCTACTTCACCCTTACACTTGTGGGAATGGCTTGGACCAAGAATGTGGCATTGTGTGGTGCAACCACGACAACATGCAACCTTAGCCTCACGGCCAGAACAGGGAACTTTTTCATGTGTTGACCGCGTCCTGTTGACGGCAAAAGCCGCGTGAGCACCGACCCAGAATGCGACATGGGGCATGAGAGATGGGACCATGTGTGTGATGTGGTGCTGAGGTGACGAGATCAAAGGTCGTTACATGAAATACGTCAGCCCAAAACTAGTGGCCCGAGGGACAAAAAGTATTTGGCTTTGAAAATTGAGATAGAGTTGAGAAACTATTTATTTTTGAAAGAGTCGAGGGACAAAAGATATACTCTCTTTTGTGAATTATTGCTGAAGTCCAGGCCCCGCACTTCAACCATGTAAGATGGGCATGAAGCTCAACGACACCGACGTCGCCGATCAGGTCCTTGAAGTCCAGGCCGCTCAATTCAACCATGTAAGGCCTTTTTGTAATTGAACATTATAATCATGTGTGTGGACGAATTAGTTAATTAGCTTGAGCCTTTTACAGCTTTCTGATATAGGATCATGAGTTTGATAAGAACTTATGGTAAATGCAGATTAGCAACAAATTCCATTTCTTTGCAAAAAACAATTGAAGCAATAAACAGTGTATAAGTTTTTCGTGGCATAAGATTTGGAATGACCGATTACCTAGCGCGTCACCGACTGTGAACTGCTTGCTCTCGGACTAGATCGTGTAGTCAAACCCGAACGTCCACCCTGTGCCGTCGCCCACGGGGGTGCTGCTCTCCTCTGTTTTAATCGTGTGTATGGTGATTCCAAGGCGGCTCGTATATTAATCGGTGGAAATCGGTTTTAAATAGTTAGGTGAGGCCAGGTATTTTTTTCTCAGACCGAAAACCGATCCTCGACCAAGTTCTAGCATCGGCGGATCCATCAAGCCACGAATTACCAACATGGAAGAGCCCAAGTAAAAGCCATCACGGTCCCGACACACAGCAGCAGCCGTACCCACATTATAATTGATGGAATTGGAGCATCGACATTTATCTTTATTGAACCCTGAGCCGGCTGGATCCGTTTGAAGTTCTGGCATGCTTGTTCAGGAGCCGTCCATAGGGCAGGTTCTGGCTGCGCATTTATTTGATCCAGTTGAGCTATGAAGTTGACAACAAAATTGTTCGTTGCATAAATCGTGTTGTAATAAACATTCAGAAAGTTATCGTGCTAAGGCCATATAAGATCAGTGCAACAAAACAATAAAGATATGTACCTTAGTTGGTTGTTTTTTTTGTTGCGGAAAAACTTTCTATCTATTCATCATCAATCTTGATAGCACAGTGAATACTAGAAATAATAAAAATTTCATTCAGATTGGTAGATCAATTAGCGACGACTACAAGCACTGAAAGGAGCCGAAGGCGCACCGCGGTCATCGCCCCTCCCTTTCTGGAGCCGAACAAAATATTATAGTAGACAGTCGGAAAGTCATCTCTCTCTCTCTCTCTCTCTCTCTCTCTCTCTGATCTTCCATACAATGATCTCGTGATGTGCTCTACATGATCAGGATCCATCTTATGTAATTCCATGGTGATTGTTGAGATATGATGAATTGTCACTTTATGATGAGGTTGTTCATTGAATGTTTTGAGATTTCCTTGTTTGTATAATTGAATAACTATGTATGATCTGTGATCTATTTGTCTACTGTGGCGAAGTTTGATGGGTATTTCTTCAGCGGGAGTTGTGCATTGTAGTGGGTTCATATCTTGTAGTGGGTCTACTTATCACAGACATAATGACTATATGAAATTATACCATGAATGATCATAGTTATAAATATTGCAATTTAATCGCTAGCTAGTAGTAGTTTATTCACCAGACCGTTTGCCTGCTTATGAGAGAGATGTGATGTCTACTACACAACCTTCTTCTTATAGACGTTGTTGGGCCTCCAAGTGCAGAGGTTTGTAGGACAGTAGAAAATTTCCCTCAAGTGGATGACCTAAGGTTTATCAATCCGTGTGAGGCATATGATGAAGATGGTCTCTCTCAAACAACCCTGCAACCAAATAACAAAGAGTCTCTTGTGTCCCCAACACACCCAATACAATGGTAAATTGTATATGTGCACTAGTTCGGCGAAGAGATGATGATACAAGTGCAATATGGATGGTAGATATAGGTTTTTGTGAACTGAAAATATAAAAACAACAAGGTAACTAAAGATAAAAGTGCGCATAAATGGTGTTGCAATGATAGGAGACAAGGCCTAGGGTTCATACTTTCACTGGTGCAAGTTCTCTCAACAAGGATAACATAATTGGATCATATTACTAGCCCTCAACATGCAACAAAGAGTCACTCTAAAGTCACTAATAGCGGAAAACAAACGAAGAGCTTATGGTAGGGTACGAAACCACCTCAAAGTTATCCTTTCTGATCGATCGATTCAAGAGTCCGTACTAAAATAACACCAAGCTATTCTTTCCGTTCAATCTATCATAGATTTTGTACTAGAATAACACCTTAAGACACAAATCAACCAAAACCCTAATGTCACCTAGATACTCCATTGTCACCTCAAGTATCTGTGGGCATGATTATACGATATGCATCACACAATCTCAGATTCATCTATTCAACCAACACAAAGTACTTCAAAGAGTGCCCCAAAGTTTCTACCGGAGAGTCAAGACGAAAACGTGTGCCAACCCCTATGCATAGATTCCCAAGGTCACGGAACCCGCAAGTTGATCACCAAAACATACATCAAGTGAATCAATAGAATACCCCATTGTCACCATGGGTATCCCACACAAGACATACATCAAGTGTTCTCAAATCCTTAAAGACTCAATCCGATAAGATAACTTCAAAGGGAAAACTCAATCCATTACAAGAGAGTAGAGGGGGAGAAGCATCATAAGATCCAACTATAATAGCAAAGCTCGCGATACATCAAGATCATGCCATCTCAAGAACACGAGAGAAAGAGATCAAACACATAGCTACTGGTACATACCCTCAGCCCCGAGGGTGGACTACTCCCTCCTCGTCAGGGAGAGCGCCAGGATGATAAAGATGGCCACCGGAGAGGGATTCCCCCCTCCGGCAGGGTGCCAGAACGGGTCTAGATTGGTTTTCGGTGGCAACAGAGGCTTTCGGCGGCGGAACTCCCGATCTAGGTTATTTTCTGGAGGTTTCAGTATATATAGGAGGTGTTGGAGTCGGGGCCAAGCATAGGGGGTCTCCGGGCTGTCCACGAGGCAGGGGGCGCGCCCAGTAGGGGGCGCCCCCCACCCGCGTGGGCAGCCCCTGGGTCCTCTCATCCCCCTCCGGCACTTCCTGGGCTTCTTTAGTTCCAAAAACTTCCTCCGTTGAGTTTCAGGTCAATTGGGCTCCGTTTGATATTCCGTTTCTGCGAAACCCTAAAACAGGAGAAAAACAGAAACTGGCACTGGGCTTTGGGTTAATAGGTTAGTCCCAAAAATCTCTCCCTAATAATAAAACATGGATTGACTTTGTCGGGTTCACCGTCACAATACGCTTTCTTCTCATGTCATAATACGCTTTTACAATTTGTATGGACAAAATCGTAATATAAACGAGGTGGTACTAATTTTATGGAATTTTTATCCGTCGTCTAAGAAAATTTAGTCCGAAGGCCGCTACGCGCCCAACAGGTTGGGCCTCAACTTGAAGTTGAAGGAAATATGCCCTATAGGCAATAATAAAGATGATATTTGCATTTCCTTATATCATGATAAATGTCTTTTATTCATGCTAGAATTGTATTAACCGGAAACTTAGTACATGTGTGAATACATAGAAAAAACAGTATGTCCCTAGTATGCGTCTACTAGACTAGCTCATTGATCAAAGATGGTTATGTTTCCTAGCCATACACATGAGTTGTCATTTGATCAATGGGATCACATCATTAGGAGAATGATGTGATGGACAAGACCCATCCGTTAGCTTAGCACTATGATCGTTTAGTTTTACTACTATTGCTTTCTTCATGACTTATACATGTTCCTATGACTATGAGATTATGCAACTCCCGTATACCAGAGGAACACCTTGTGTGCTATCAAATGTCACAACGTAACTAGGTGATTATAAAGATGCTCTACAGGTGTCTCTGAAGGTGTTCGTGGTGTTGGCATAGATCAAGAATAGGATTTGTCACTCCGAGTGCCGGAGAGGTATCTCTGGGCCCTCTCGGTAATACACATCATAATAAGCCTTGCAAGCAAATGACTAATGAGTTAGTCACATGATGATGTATTACGGAACGAGTAAAGAGACTTGCCAGTAACGAGATTGAACTAGGTATTGAGATACCGACGATCGAATCTCGGACAAGTAACATACCGATGACAAAGGGAACATCGTATGTTGTTATGCGGTTTGATCGATAAAGATCTTCGTAGAATATGTAGGAGCCAATATGAGCGTCCAGGTTCCACTATTGGTTATTGACCAGAGATGAGTCTCGGTCATGTCTACATAGTTCGCGAACCCGTAGGGTCCGCACGCTTAACGTTTGATGACGATCGGTATTATGAGTTTATGAGTTTTGATGTACCGAAGGTAGTTTGGAGTCCCAGATGAGATCACGGACATGGCGAGGAGTCTCGGAATGTCCGAAACGTAAAGATTGATATATTGGACGACTATATTCAGACACCGGAAGTGTTCCGGAAAGTTTCAGAATAAACCGGAGTGCTGGGGGGGTTACCGGAACCCCCCGGGGAAGCTATGGGCCCTAATGGGCTTTAGTGGAAAGGAGAGAGGGCCGGCCAGGGCTAGGCCGCATGCCCCTCCCCCTTGGTCCGAATTGGACAAGGAAAGGAGGGGGGCGGCGCCCCTTTCCTTCTCCCTCTCCCTCTCCTTCCTTCCTCCCCCCTCTCCCCCTCTTGGTGATTCCTACTAGGAATAGGATTGCAATCCTATTCCTAGTAGGATTGCTCCTCTAGGCTCGCCATAGGAGGGCCGGCCGGCCTGCCCCCTTGCTCCTTTATATACAGGGGCAGGGGGGCACCCTAGAACACACAAGTTCATCTCTCCCAACCGTGTGCGGTGCCCCTCTCGACAGAAACACACCTCGGTCATACCGTTGCAGTGCTTAGGCGAAGCCCTGCGCCGGTAACTTCATCATATTCGTCACCACGCCATCGTGCTGACGAAACTCTCCCGCGAGGTTCTACTAGATCAAGAGATCGTGGGACGTCATCAAGTTGAACGTGTGCTGAACGTGGAGGCTCCGTACGTTCGGTGCTTGATTAGTTGGATCGCGAAGAAGTTCGACTACATCAACCGCGTCACTAGACGCTTCCGCTCCCGGTCTAGGAGGGTACGTAGACACACTCTCCCCCTCGTTGCTATGCATCTGGTATATAGATCTTGCGTGATCGTAGGAAAATTTTGAAATACTACGTTCCCCAACAGTGGCATCATGAGCCAGGTCTATGCGTAGATGATATGCACGAGTTTAACAAGTGAGTTGTGGACGATACTAGTCATACTGCTTACCAGCATGTTATACTTTGGTTCGGCGGTATTGTGAGATGAAGCGGCCCGGATCGACAGTACGCGTACGCTTACGCGAGACTGGTTTCACCGTTATGAGCACTCGTTGCTTAAAGGTGACTAGCGGGTGTCTGTCTCTCTCACTTTAGCTGAATCAAGTGTGGCTACACCTGGTCCTTGTGAAGGTTAAAACAGCGCATACTTGACGAAAAATCGTTGTGGTTTTTGTATGCGTAGATAAGAATGGTTCTTTCTAAGCCCGTAGCAGCCACGTAAAACTTGCAACAACAAAGTAGAGGAAGTATAACTTGTTTTTGCAGGGCATGTTGTGATGTGATATGGTCAAGACATGATGAGTTATACATTATTGTATGAGATGATCATGTTTTGTAAAGTTATCGGCAACTGGCAGGAGCCATATGGTTGTCGCTTTATTGTATGAAATACAGTCGCCGTGTAATTGCTTTACTTTATCACTAGGTGGTAGCGATAGTCATGGAAGCAATAGTTGGCGAGACGACAACTATGCTACGATGGAGATCAAGGTGTCGCGTCGGTGACGAAGGTGATCATGACGGTGCTTTGGAGATGGAGATCAAAAGCACAAGATGATGATGGCCATATCATGTCACATATTCTGATTGCATGTGATGTTTATCTTATTATGCTTCTTATTTTTCTTAGTACGGCGGTAGCATTATAAGATGATCCCTTGCAAAATTTCAAGGTATAAGTGTTCTCCCTGAGTATGCACCGTTGCATAAGTTCGTCGTGCCGAGACACCACGTGATGATCGGGTGTGATAAGCTCTACTTTCACATACAATGGGTGTAAGCCAGTTTTGCACACACATAATACTTGGGTTAAACTTGACGAGCCTAGCATATGCAGATATGGCCTCGGAACACTGGAGACCGAAAGGTCAAGCGTGAATCATATAGTAGATATGATCAACATAAGATGTTCACCATTGAAACTACTCCATCTCACGTGACGATCGGACATGGTTTAGTTGATTTGGATCACGTGATCATTTAGATAACCAGAGTGTTGGGGAACGTAGTATTTTAAAATTTTCCTACGATCACGCAAGATCTATCTACCAGATGCATAGCAACGAGAGGGAAGAGTGTGTCTACGTACCCTCGTAGACCGGGAGCGGAAGCGTCAAGTGACGCGGTTGATGTTGTCGAACTTCTTCGTGATCCAACCGATCAAGCACCGAACGTACGGCACCTCCGCGTTCAGCACACGTTCAGCTTGATAACGTCCCACGAGCTCTTGATCCAGTTGAGCTTCACGGGAGAGTTTCGTCAGCACGACGGCGTGGTGACGGATATGATGTGTTCACCGGCGCAGGGCTTCGCCTAAGCTCCGCGACGGTATGACCGAGGTGTGATTCTGTGGAGGGGGGCACCGCACACGGCTAAAACAATTCAACTTGTGTGTCTTTGGGTGCCCCCCTACCCCCGTATATAAAGGAGCAAGGGAGGGAGGCCGGCCGGCCCTTCCTGGTGCGGCTAGGGAGTGGACTCCTACTAGGAATAGGATTGCAATCCTATTCCTAGTAGGATTCACCAAAAGAAGGAAGAGGGAAAGGAATAGGAGAGGTGGCGCCCTCCCCCAATCCTAGTCCATCTAGGAACCCTAGGTGGGGGCGCCGGCCAGCCCTATGGGCTGCCTCTCTCTTTCCCTTTAGGCCCACTATGGACCATCCCCTCTCGTAGGGGGTTCCGGTAACCCCCTCCGGCATTCCCGATAAATCCGAAACTTTTCCGGAACACTTCCGGTGTCCGAATATAGTCGTCCAATATATCAATCTTTATGTCTCGGACATTCCGAGACTCCTCGTCATGTCCGTGATCTCATCCGGGACTCCGAACTACCTTCGGTACATCAATACTCATAAACTCATAATACCGATCGTCATCAAACGTTAAGCGTGCGGACCCTACGGGTTCGAGAACTATGTAGACATGACCGAGACTCATCTCCGGTCAATAACCAATAGCGGAACCTGGATGTTCATATTGGCTCCTACATATTCTACGAAGATCTTTTATCGGTCAGAACCGCATAACAACATACATTGTTCCTTTTGTCAACGGTATGTTACTTGCCCGAGATTCGATCGTCGGTATCTCTATACCTAGTTCAATCTCGTTACCGGCAAGTCTCTTTACTCGTTCCGTAACACATCATCTCGTGACTAACTCATTAGTCTTTTGCTTGCAAGGCTTATTGTGATGTGTGTTACCGAGAGGGCCCAGAGATACCTCTCCGACACTCGGAGTGACAAATCCTAATCTTGATTTATGCCAACACCACGAATACTTTCGGAGACACCTGTAGAGCATCTTTATGATCACCCAGTTACGTTGTGACGTTTGATAGCACACAAGGTGTTCCTACGGTATTCGGGAGTTGCATAATCTCATAGTCATAGGAACATGTATAAGTCATGAAGAAAGCAATAGCAGTTAAACTAAACGATCATAATGCTATGCTAACGGATGGGTCTTGTCCATCACATCATTCTCCTAATGATGTGATCCCGTTGATCAAATGACAACTCATGTCTATGGCTAGGAAACATAACCATCTTTGATCAATGAGCTAGTCTAGTAGAGGCATACTAGGGACATACTGTTTTGTCTATGTATTCACACATGTACTAAGTTTCCGGTTAATACAATTCTAGCATGAATAATAAACATTTATCATGATATAAAGAAATATAAATAACAACTTTATTATTGCCTCTAGGGCATATTTCCTTCAGTCTCCCACTTGCACTAGAGTCAATAATCTAGCTCACATTGCCATGTGATTTAATACCGATAGTTCACATCGTTATGTGAATAACACCCATAGTTCACATCGCCATGTGACCAACACCCAAAGGATTTACTAGAGTTAATAATCTAGTTCACATCGCTATGTGATTAAGACCCAAGAGTAATAAGGTGTGATCATGTTTTGCTTGTGAGAGAAGTTTAGTCAATGGGTCTGTCACATTCAGATCCGTATGTATTTCGCAAATTTCTATGTCTACAATGCTCTGCATAGAGCTACTCTAGCTAATTGCTCCCACTTTCAATACACATCCATATTGATACTTAGAATCATCTGGATTTAGTGTCAAAGCTTGCATCGGCGTAACCCTTTACGACGAACTCTTTATCACCTCCATAATCGAGAAATATTTCCTTAGTCATCCAATCACTAAGGATAATTTTGACCGCTGTACAATGATCCACTCCCGGATTACTTTGGTACCTCCCTGCTAGACTTATAGCAAGGCACACGTCAGGTCTGGTACACAGCATTGCATACATGATAGATCCTATGGCTGAGGCATAGGGAATGACTTTCATTTTCTCTCTATCTTCTGCAGTGGTCGGGCATTGAGTCTTACTCAACTTCATACCTTGTAAAACAGGCAAGAACCCTTTCTTTGACTGATCCATTTTGAACTTCTTCAAAATCTTATCAAGGTATGTGCTTTGTGAAAGTCCAATTAAGCGTCTTGATCTATCTCTATAGATTTTGATGCCTAATATGTAAGCAGCTTTACCAAGGTCTTTCTTTGAAAAATTCCTTTCAAATACTCCTTTATGCTTTCCAGAAAATTCTACATCATTTCCGATCGACAATATGTCATTCACATATACTTATCAGAAAGGTTGTAGTGCTCCCACTCACTAATTGTAAATACAGGCTTCACCGCAAGTCTGTATAAATCTATATGCTTTGATCAACTTATCAAAGCGTATATTCCAACTCCGAGATGCTTGCACCACTCCATAGATGGATCGCTGGAGCTTGCACAATTTGCTAGCACCTTTAGGATTGACAAAACCTCCTGGTTGCATCATATACAACTCTTCTTTAATAATTCCATTAAAGAACGCAGTTTCGTTATCCATTTGCCAGATTTCATAAAATGTGGCAATTGCTAACATGATTCGGACAGACTTAAGCATCGCTACAGGTGAGAAAGTCTCATCGTAGTCAACTCCTTGAACTTGTCGAAAACCTTTCGCAACAAGTCGAGCTTTGTAAACAGTAATATTACCGTCTGCGTCGGTCTTCCTCTTGAAAATCCATTTATTTTAGATGGCTTGCCGATCATCGGGCAAGTCAACCAAAGTCCACACTTTGTTCTCATACATGGATCCCATCTCAGATTTCATGGCTTCAAGCCATTTTGCGGAATCTGGGCTCATCATCGCTTCCTCATAGTTCGTAGGTTCATCATGGTCTAGTAACATGATTTCCAGAACTGGGTTGCCGTACCACTCTGGTGCGGAACGTACTCTGGTTGATCTACGACGTTCAGCAGAAACTTGATCCGAAGTTTCATGATCATTATCATTAACTTCCTCACTAATTGGTGTAGGAATCACTGGAACAATTTCCTGTGATGTACTACTTTCCAATCCGGGAGAAGGTACAATTACCTCATCAAGTTCTACTTTCCTCCCACTCACTTCTTTCGAGAGAAACTCCTTCTCTAGAAAGGATCCATTCTTAGCAACGAATATCTTGCCTTCGGATCTGTGATAGAAGGTGTACCCAACAGTTTCCTTTTGGGTATCCTATGAAGATTTACTTCTCCGATTTGGGTTCGAGCTTATCATGTTGAAACTTTTTCACATAAGCATCGCAGTCCCAAACTTTAAAGAAATGACAGCTTAGGTTTCTCGTCAAACCACAGTTCATACGGTGTCATCTCCACGGATTTAGATGGTGCCCTATTTAACGTGAATGTAGCTGTCTCTAATGCATAACCCCAAAAGCGATAGTGGTAGATCGGTAAGAGACATCATCGATCGCACCATATCTAATAAAGTACGGTTATGACGTTTGGACACACCATTACACTGTGGTGTTCCAGGTGGCGTGAGTAGTGAAACTATTTCACATTGTTTTTACTGAAGGCCAAACTCGCTAACTCAAATATTTTACCTCTACGATCATATCGTAAAAACTCTTATTTTCTTGTTACGATGATTCTCCACTTCACTCTGAAATTCTTTGAACTTTTCAAATGTTTCAGACTTGTGCTTCATTAAGTAGATATACCCATATCTGCTCAAATCATCAGTGAAGGTCAGAAAATAACGATACCCGCCGCGAGCTTCAACACTTATTGGTCCACATACATCTGTATGTATGATCTCCAACAAATCTGTTGCTCGCTCCACAGTTCCGGAGAACGGAGTTTTAGTCATCTTGCCCATGAGGCATGGTTCGCAAGCACCAAGTGATTCATAATCAAGTGATTCCAAAAGTCCATCACTATGGAGTTTCTTCATGCGCTTTACACCAATATGACTTAAATGGCAGTGCCACAAATAAGTTGCACTATCATTATTAACCTTGCATCTTTTGGCTTCAATATTATGAATATGTGTATCACACGATCGAGATCCAACAAACCATTTTCATTGGGTGTATGACCATAGAAGGTTTTATTCATGTAAACAGAACAACAATTATTCTCTAACTTACATGAATAACCGTATTGCAATAAACATGATCAAATCATATTCATGTTCAACGCAAACACCAAATAACACTTATTTAGGTTCAACACTAATCCCGAAAGTATAGGGAGTGTACGATGATGATCATATCAATCTTGGAACTACTTCCAATACACATCATCACTTCATCCTTTAACTAGTTTCTGTTCATTATGCAACTCCTATTTCGAGTTACTATTCTTTAGCAACTGAACCAATATCAAATACCGAGGGGTTGCTATGAACACTAGTAAAATACACATCAATAATCTGTATATCAAATATACCTTTGTTCACTTTGCCATCCTTCTTATCCGCCAAATATCTAGGGCAGTTCCACTTCTAGTAACCATTTCCTTTGCAGTAGAAGCACTTGTTTCAGGCTTGAGTTTAGCTTTGGGTTTCTTCACGGGAGTGACAACTTGCTTGTCATTCTTCTTGAAGTTCCCCTTCTATCCCTTTGCCCTTTACTTGAAACAAGTGGTCTGGTTAACCATCAACACTTGATGCTCTTTCTTGATTTCTACCTTCGCCGATTTCAGCATCGTGAAGAGTTCGGAAATTACTTTCGTCATCCCTTGCATATTATAGTTCATCACGAAGTTCTACTAACTTGGTGATAGTGTCTAGAGAACTTTGTTAATTACTATCTTATCTGGAAGATTAACTCCCACTTGATTCAAGCAATTGTACTACCCAGACAATCTGAGCACATGCTCATAGGTTGAGCTATTCTCCTCCATCTTGTAGGCAAAGTACTGTCAGAGGTCTTATACCTCTCGACACGGGCATGAGTATGAAATACTAATTTCAACTCTTGGAACATCTCATATGCTTCGTGGCGTTTCAAAACGTTTTTGAAGTCCCGGTTATAAGCCATAAAGCATGGTGCACTAAACTATCAAGTAGTCATCATATCGAGCTTTTGTCAAAACGTTCATAACGTCTACATCTGCTCCTGCAATAGGTCTGTCACCTAGCGGTGCATCAAGGACATAATTCTTCTGTGCAGCAATGAGGATAATCCTCAGATCACGGAATAATTCCGCATCATTGCTACTAACATCTTTCAACTTGGTTTTCTCTAGGAACATATGAAAAATAAACGGGGAGCAACATCGCGAGCTATTGATCTACAACATAGATATGCTAATACTACCAGGACTAAGTTCATGATAAATTAAAGTTCAATTAATCATATTAATTTAAAGAACTCCCACTTAGATAGACATCCCTCTGGTCATCTAAATGATCACGTGATCCAAATCAACTAAACCATGTCCGATCATCACGTGAGATGGAGTAGTTTTCAATGGTGAACATCTTATGTTGATCATATCTACTATATGATTCAGGCTCGACCTTTCGGTCTCCAGTGTTCCGAGGCCATATCTGTATATGCTAGGCTCGTCAAGTTTAACCCGAGTATTCTGCGTGTGCAAAACTGGCTTACACCCGTTGTATTTGAATGTAGAGCTTATCACACCCGATCATCACGTGGTGTCTCGGCACGACGAACTTTCGCAACGGTGCATACTCAGGGAGAACACTTATACCTTGAAATTTAGTAAGGGATCATCTTTATAATGCTACCGTCGTTCTAAGCAAAATAAGAAGCATAATAAGATAAACATCACATGCAATCAAAATATGTGACATGATATGGCCATCATCATCTTGTGCTTTTGATCTCCATCTCCAAAGCACCGTCATGATCACCTTCGTCACCGGCTTGACACCTTGATCTTCATCGTAGTATCGTTGTCGTCTCGCCAACTATTGCTTCTACGACTATCGCTACCGCTTAGTGATAAAGTAAAGCAATTACATGGCGATTGCATTTCATACAATAAAGCGACAACCATATGGCTCCTGCCAGTTGCCGATAACTTTACAAAACATGATCATCTCATACAAAACCGTATAACTCATCATGTCTTGACCATATCACATCACAACATGCCCTGCAAAAACAAGTTAGACGTCCTCTACTTTGTTTGTTGCAAGTTTTACGTGGCTGCTACGGGCTTTAGCAAGAACCGTTCTTACCTACGCATACAAAACCACAACGATGTTTCGTCAAGTATGTGCTGTTTTAACCTTCACAAGGACCGGGCGTAGCCACACTTGATTCAGCTAAAGTGAGAGAGACAGACACCCGCCAGTCACCTTTAAGCAACGAGTGCTTGTAACGGTGAAACCAGTCTCGCGTAAGCGTACGCGTAATGTCGGTCCGGGCCGCTTCATCTCACAATACCACCGAAGCAAAGTATGACATGCTGGTAAGCAGTATGACTAGTATCGTCCACAATCTCATTGTGTTCTACTCGTGCATATCATCTACGCATAGACCTGGCTCTGATACCACTGTTGGGGAACGTAGTATTTTAAAATTTTCCTACGATCACGCAAGATCTATCTACCAGATGCATAGCAACGAGAGGGAAGAGTGTGTCTACGTACCCTCGTAGACCGGGAGCGGAAGCGTCAAGTGACGCGGTTGATGTTGTCGAACTTCTTCGTGATCCAACCGATCAAGCACCGAACGTACGGCACCTCCGCGTTCAGCACACGTTCAGCTTGATAACGTCCCACGAGCTCTTGATCCAGTTGAGCTTCACGGGAGAGTTTCGTCAGCACGACGGCGTGGTGACGGATATGATGTGTTCACCGGCGCAGGGCTTCGCCTAAGCTCCGCGACGGTATGACCGAGGTGTGATTCTGTGGAGGGGGGCACCGCACAAGGCTAAAACAATTCAACTTGTGTGTCTTTGGGTGCCCCCCTGCCCCCGTATATAAAGGAGCAAGGGAGGGAGGCCGGCCGGCCCTTCCTGGTGCGGCTAGGGAGTGGACTCCTACTAGGAATAGGATTGCAATCCTATTCCTAGTAGGATTCACCAAAAGAAGGAAGAGGGAAAGGAATAGGAGAGGTGGCGCCCCCCCCCCAATCCTAGTCCAACTAGGAACCCTAGGTGGGGGCGCCGGCCAGCCCTATGGGCTGCCTCTCTCTTTCCCTTTAGGCCCACTATGGACCATCCCCTCTCGTAGGGGGTTCCGGTAACCCCCTCCGGCATTCCCGATAAATCCGAAACTTTTCCGGAACACTTCCGGTGTCCGAATATAGTCGTCCAATATATCAATCTTTATGTCTCGGACATTCCGAGACTCCTCGTCATGTCCGTGATCTCATCCGGGACTCCGAACTACCTTCGTTACATCAATACTCATAAACTCATAATACCGATCGTCATCAAACGTTAAGCGTGCGGACCCTACGGGTTCGAGAACTATGTAGACATGACCGAGACTCATCTCCGGTCAATAACCAATAGCGGAACCTGGATGTTCATATTGGCTCCTACATATTCTACGAAGATCTTTTATCGGTCAGAACCGCATAACAACATACGTTGTTCCTTTTGTCAAACGGTATGTTACTTGCTCGAGATTCGATCGTCGGTATCTCTATACCTAGTTCAATCTCGTTACCGGCAAGTCTCTTTACTCGTTCCGTAACACATCATCTCGTGACTAACTCATTAGTCTTTTGCTTGCAAGGCTTATTGTGATGTGTGTTACCGAGAGGGCCCAGAGATACCTCTCCGACACTCGGAGTGACAAATCCTAATCTTGATCTATTCCAACACCACGAATACTTTCGGAGACACCTGTAGAGCATCTTTATGATCACCCAGTTACGTTGTGACGTTTGATAGCACACAAGGTGTTCCTACGGTATTCGGGAGTTGCATAATCTCATAGTCATAGGAACATGTATAAGTCATGAAGAAAGCAATAGCAGAAAAACTAAACGATCATAGTGCTATGCTAACGGATGGGTCTTGTCCATCACATCATTCTCCTAATGATGTGATCCCGTTGATCAAATGACAACTCATGTCTATGGCTAGGAAACATAACCATCTTTGATCAATGAGCTAGTCTAGTAGAGGCATACTAGGGACATACTGTTTTTGTCTATGTATCCACACATGTACTAAGTTTCCGGTTAATACAATTCTAGCATGAATAAAAGACATTTATCATGATATAAGGAAATACAAATAACATCTTTATTATTGCCTCTAGGGCATATTTCCTTCAGTCTCCCACTTGAACTAGAGTCAATAATCTAGATTACAAAGTGATGATCCTCACACCCATGGAGTCTTGGTGTTGATCATGTTTTGCCCGTGGAAGAGGCTTAGTCAACGGGTCTGCAACATTCAGATCCGTATGTATTTTGCAAATTTCTATGTCTCCCTCCTTGACTAGATCGCGGATGGAATTGAAGCGTCTTTTGATGTGCTTTGTTCTCTTGTGAAACCTGGATTCCTTCGCCAAGGCTATGGCTCCAGTGTTGTCACAAAAGATTTTCATTGGACCCGATGCACTAGGTACTACACCTAGATCGGATATGAACTCCTTCATCCAGACTCCTTCATTTGCTGCTTCCGAAGCAGCTATGTATTCCGCTTCACACGTAGATCCCGCCACGACGCTCTGCTTGGAACTGCACCAACTGACAGCTCCACCGTTCAATAAAAATACATATCCGGTTTGTGACTTTGAGTCATCCGGATCAGTGTCAAAGCTAGAATCGACGTAACCGTTTACGACGAGCTCTTTGTCACCTCCATATACGAGAAACATATCCTTTGTTCTTTTCAGATACTTTAGGATGTTTTTGACCGATGTCCAGTGATCCACTCCTGGATTACTTTGGTACCTCCCTGCTAGACTTATAGCAAGGCACACATCAGGTCTGGTACACAGCATTGCATACATGATAGATCCTATGGCTGAGGCATAGGGAATGACTTTCATTTTCTCTCTATCTTCTGCAGTGGTCGTGTTGGGGAACGTAGTATTTTAAAATTTTCCTACGATCACGCAAGATCTATCTACCAGATGCATAGCAACGAGAGGGGAGAGTGTGTCTACGTACCCTCGTAGACCGGGAGCGGAAGCGTCAAGTGACGCGGTTGATGTTGTCGAACTTCTTCGCGATCCAACCGATCAAGCACCGAACGTACGGCACCTCCGCGTTCAGCACACGTTCAGCTTGATGACGTCCCACGAGCTCTTGATCCAGTTGAGCTTCACGGGAGAGTTTCGTCAGCACGACGGCGTGGTGACAGATATGATGTGTTCACCGGCGCAGGGCTTCGCCTAAGCTCCGCGACGGTACGACCGAGGTGTGATTCTGTGGAGGGGGGCACCGCACACGGCTAAAACAATTCAACTTGTGTGTCTTTGGGTGCCCCCCTGCCCCCGTATATAAAGGAGCAGGGGAGGGAGGCCGGCCAACCTCTCCTGGTGCGGCTAGGGAGGGAGTCCTACTAGGAATAGGATTGCAATCCTATTCCTAGTAGGATTCACCGAAAGGAAGAAGGGGGAAAGGAATAGGAGAGGTGGCGCCCCCCCAATCCTAGTCCAACTAGGATTCCTAGGTGGGGGCGCCGGCCAGCCCTATGGGCTGTCTCTCTCTCACCCTTTAGGCCCACTATGGACCATCCCCTCTCGTAGGGGGTTCCGGTAACCCCCTCCGGCATTCCCGATAAATCCGAAACTTTTCCGGTATACTTCCGGTGTCCGAATATAGCCGTCCAATATATCAATCTTTATGTCTCGGGCATTCCGAGACTCCTCGTCATGTCCGTGATCTCATCCGGGACTCCGAACTACCTTCGGTACATCAATACTCAAAAACTCATAATACCGATCGTCATCAAACGTTAAGCGTGCGGACCCTACGGGTTCGAGAACTATGTAGACATGACCGAGACTCATCTCTGGTCAATAACCAATAGCGGAACCTGGATGTTCATATTGGCTCCTACATATTCTACGAAGATCTTTTATCGGTCAGAACCGCATAACAACATACGTTGTTCCTTTTGTCAAACGGTATGTTACTTGCCCGAGATTTGATCGTCGGTATGTTTATACCTAGTTCAATCTCGTTGCCGGCAAGTCTCTTTACTCGTTCCGTAACACATCATCTCGTGACTAACTCATTAGTCTTTTGCTTGCAAGGCTTATTGTGATGTGTGTTACCGAGAGGGCCCAGAGATACCTCTCCGACACTCGGAGTGACAAATCCTAATCTTGATCTATGCCAACACCACGAATACTTTCGGAGACACCTGTAGAGCATCTTTATGATCACCCAGTTACGTTGTGACGTTTGATAGCACACAAGGTGTTCCTACGGTATTCGGGAGTTGCATAATCTCATAGTCATAGGAACATGTATAAGTCATGAAGAAAGCAATAGCAGTTAAACTAAACGATCATAATGCTATGCTAACGGATGGGTCTTGTCCATCACATCATTCTCCTAATGATGTGATCCCGTTGATCAAATGACAACTCATGTCTATGGCTAGGAAACATAACCATCTTTGATCAATGAGCTAGTCTAGTAGAGGCATACTAGGGACATACTATTTTGTCTATGTATTCACACATGTACTAAGTTTCCGGTTAATACAATTCTAGCATGAATAATAAACATTTATCATGATATAAGGAAATATAAATAACAACTTTATTATTGCCTCTAGGGCATATTTCCTTCACAGAGGGATGTCTATCTAAGTGGGAGTTCTTTAGTAATATGATTAATTAAACTTTAATTTATCATGAACTTAGTCCTGATAGTTTTTTGCATATCTATGTTGTTGTAGATCAATGGCATGTGCTACCATTCCTTTGAATTTTAATGCATTCCTAGAGAAAGCTAAGTTGAAAGATGATGGTAGCAATTACACGGACTGGGTCCGTAACTTGAGGGTTATCCTCATTGCTGCCCAGAAGAATTATGTCCTTGAAGCACCGCTAGGTGACAAGCCCCCTCCCGCTAATGTAGACGCTTTGAACGTCTGGCAGACGCGGTCTGATGACTACACGATAGTTCAGTGTGCCATGCTTTTCGGCTTAGAACCGGGACTTCAACAACGTTTTGAACGTCATGGACCATATGAGATGTTCCAGGAGTTGAAGTTAATATTTCAAGCAAATGTCCGGATTGGGAAATATGAGATTTCCAATAAGTTTTATAGCTGCAAGATGGAGGAGAATAGTTCTATCAGTGAACACTTGCTCAGAATGTCTGGGTACTACAATCATATGACTCAACTTGGTTGCAAAGTTGACGAGGATAGTGTTATTGATAGAGTTCTTCAATCACTGCCACCAAGCTATAAAGGCTTCATGATGAACTATAATATGCAAGGGATACAGAAGACAATTCCCGAGCTCTTCGCTATGCTCAAGGCTGCGGCGGTAGAAATCAAAAAGGAGCATCAAGTGTTGATGGTTAACAACACCACTAGTTTCAAGATAAAGGGCAAGGGAAAGAAGGGGAACTTCAAGAAGAATAGCAAGACAGTTGCTACTCTTGCGAAGAAACCCAAGTCTGAAGCCAAGCCTGAAACTGAGTGCTTCTACTGCAAAGGGACTGGACACTGGAAGCGGAACTGCCCCAAGTATTTGGCGGATAAGAAGGATGGCAAGGTGAACAAAGGTATATGTGATATACATGTTATTGATGTGTACCTTACTAATGCTCGTAGTAGTACCTGGGTATTTGATACCGGTTCGGTTGCTAATATTTGTAACTCGAAACAGGGACTACGGATTAAACGAAGATTGGCTAAGGACGTGGTGACAATGCGCGTGGGAAATGGTTCCAAAGTCGATGTGATCGCCGTCGGCACGCTACCTCTACATCTACCTTCGGGATTAGTTTTAGACCTGAATAATTGTAATTTGGTGCCAGTGTTAAGCATGAACATTATATCTGGATCTTGTTTGTTGCGAGACGGTTATTCATTTAAATCTGAGAATAATGGTTGTTCTATTTTTATGAATAATATCTTTTATGGTCATGCACCCTTGAAGAGTGGTCTATTCTTGTTGGATCTCGATTGTAATGATACACATATTCATAATATTGAAGCCAAAAGATGCAAGGTTAATAATGATAGTGCAACTTATTTGTGGCACTGCCGTTTAGGTCATATTGGTGTAAAGCGCATGAAGAAACTCCATAGTGATGGACTTTTGGAATCACTTGATTATGAATCACTTGGTGCTTGCGAACCATGCCTCATGGGCAAGATGACTGAAACTCTGTTCACCGGAACAATGGAGCGAGCAACAGATTTGTTGGAAATCATACATACTGATGTACGTGGACCGATGAGTGTTGAAGCTCGCGGCGGGTATCGTTATTTTCTGACCTTCACTGATGATTTGAGCAGATATGGGTATATCTACTTGATGAAACACAAGTCTGAAACATTTGAAAAGTTCAAAGAATTTCAGACTGAAGTAGAAAATCATCGTAACAAGAAAATAAAGTTCCTACGATCTGATCGTGGAGGCGAATATTTGAGTTACGAGTTTGGTCTTCATTTAAAACAATGTGGAATAAGTTTCACAACTCACGCCACCCGGAACACCATAGCGTAATGGTGTGTCCGAACGTCGTAACCGTACTTTATTGGATATGGTGAGGTCTATGATGTCTCTTATCGATTTACCACTATCGTTTTGGGGTTATGCTTTAGAGACAGCTACATTCACGTTAAATAGGGCACCATCTAAATTCGTTGAGAGGACGCCTTATGAACTGTGGTTTGGTAAGAAACCAAAGTTGTCGTTTCTTAAAGTTTGGGGCTGCGATGCTTATGTGAAAAAGCTTCAACCTCATAAGCTCGAACCCAAGTCGGAGAATTGTGTCTTCATAGGATACCCAAAGGAGACTATTGGGTACACCTTCTATCATAGATCCGAAGGGAAGATATTCGTTGCTAAGAATGGATCCTTTCTAGAGAAGGAGTTTCACTCGAAAGAAGTGAGTGGGAGGAAAGTAGAACTTGATGAGGTAATTGTACCTTCTCCCGAATTGGAAAGTATTACATCACAGAAACTAGTTCCGGTGATTCCTACACCAATTAGTGAGGAAGCTAATGATGATGCTCATGAAACTTCAGATCAAGTTTCTGCTGAACTTCGTAGATCAACCAGAGTTCGTTCCGCACCAGAGTGGTACGGCAACACAGTTCTGGAAGTCATGTTACTAGACCATGATGAACCTACGAACTATGAGGAAGCGATGATGAGCCCAGATTCCGCAAAATGGCTTGAGGCCATGAAATCTGAGATGGGATCCATGTATGAGAACAAAGAGTGGACTTTGGTTGACTTGCCCGATGATCGGCAAGCCATCGAAAATAAATGGATCTTCAAGAGGAAGACCGACACAGACGGTAATATTACTGTTTACAAAGCTCGACTTGTTGCGAAAGGGTTTCGACAAGTTCAAGGAGTTGACTACGATGAGACTTTCTCACCCGTAGCGATGCTTAAGTCTGTCCGAATCATGTTAGCAATTGCCGAATTTTATGATTATGAAATCTGGCAAATGGATGTCAAAACTGCATTCCTGAATGGATATCTCAAAAAAGAGTTGTATATGATGCAACCAGAAGGTTTTGTCAATCCAAAAGGCGCTAACAAAGTGTGCAAGCTCCAGCGATCCATCTATGGACTGATGCAAGCATATCGGAGTTGGAATATACACTTTGATGAGGTGATCAAAGCATATGGTTTTATACAGAATTTTGGAGAAGCATGTATTTACAAGAAAGTGAATGGGAGCTCTATAGCATTTCTAATATTATATGTGGATGACATATTGTTGATTAGAAATGATGTAGAATTTCTGGATAGCATAAAAGGATACTTGAATAAGAATTTTTCAATGAAAGACCTCGGTGAAGCTGCTTACATATTAGGCATCAAGATCTATAGAGATAGAACAAGACGCTTAATTGGACTTTCACAAAGCACATACCTTGATAAAGTTTTAAAGAAGTTCAAAATGGATCAGTCAAAGAAAGGGTTCTTGCCTGTGTTACAAGGTGTGAAGTAGAGTAAGTCTCAATGCCCGACCACTGCAGAAGATAGAGAGAAAATGAAAGTCGTTCCCTATGCCTCAACCATAGGATCTATCATGTATGAAATGCTGTGTACCAGACCTGATTTGTGCCTTGCTATAAGTCTAGCAGGGAGGTACCAAAGTAATCCAAGAGTGGATGACTGGACAGCGGTCAAGAACATCCTGAAGTACCTGAAAAGGACAAAGGATATGTTTCTCGTGTATGGAGGTGACAAAGAGCTCGTCGTAAACGGTTACGTCGATTCTAGCTTTGACACTGATCCGGATGACTCTAAGTCACAAACCGGATATGTATTTTTATTAAACGGTGGAGCTATCAGTTGGTGCAGTTCCAAGCAGAGCATCGTGGCGGGATCTACGTGTGAAGCGGAATACATAGCTGCTTCGGAAGCAGCAAATGAAGGAGTCTGGATGAAGGAGTTCATATCCGATCTAGGTGTAATACCTAGTGCATCGGGTCCAATGAAAATCTTTTGTGACAACACTGGAGCAATAGCCTTGGCGAAGGAATCCAGGTTTCACAAGAGAACAAAGCACATCAAAAGATGCTTCAATTCTATCCGCGATCTAATCAAGAAGGGAGACATAGAGATTTGCAAGATACATACTGATACGTCCAAAACGTATCTATAATTTCTGCTTGCTCCATGCTTCTTTTGTGTGATATTGCTATGATATTTATGCACTTCCATACACTTTTGATCATATTTGGACTAACCTATTAACTCAGTGCACCACAGTGCCAGTTCCTGTTTTCTGCTGTTTTTCTATTTCAGATTTCCCCCATATTAAAAGTGCTCCAAAAATTCCGGGAAAAATACAGAAAAAATCAGCGTACAGGAAGCTTCGAGAAAAACCAAAGTGGGGCCAGAGGGGAGCCAGGGGCGGCCCAGGCGGCCACCCGGGGCTGCCCCACCCCTGGCCGCCCTAGGGGGGCGCCTGGGGCCCCCTCTCCGCCTCTGGTGACCCCCTTTTGCATATATATTCCTCGCGTCCCGAAACCCTCGAGGAGGGAACCCTTTTTCACGATCTCGCCTCTGTTCAGCCACCGCAACGCTTCCAAGATTGGGAGCATCAGGAGAACTCTTCCCGGCACCCTGCCGGAGGGGAGAACCACCACCGGGAGCTTCTCCACCACCATGGACGCTTCCCGGATGAGTTGTGAGTAGTCCCCCTTGGACCATGGGTCCATGACCAGTAGCTATGTGATGTTCTCCTCCCCTCTTTGTTCTTCATGGATTAGACCTCGTGAGCTGCCCTACATGATCGAGGCACATATGTAATCTTTATGCTGTTGCTCTGCTGAGTTTGCTGGGATCCGATGGATTATGAGATTATGTTCAGATTGTGTATGAGTAATATATTTGATTCACCTCTTTTATATATTTATTCTTGAGTAATTCTTGCATGCTCTCCGTTGCTGTTTATTGCTTTGGCCAAGTAGTAGGTAGTAACTCCAAGAGGGAGCGTTATGCTTGATTGTGGGTTCATGCCCCCTGATGACTAGCTTGAGTGACAGAAACATGAGTCTAGGGGATGTGTTGTTGCCACAAGGGGGAAAACAACGGTGCTTGTACTTGCGGGTGCAAGGATTGTTTACTTTACGCAAAGTTCTTTTAATGCAGTTGTCTGTTGCTTTGAGTTTACACTTTGGGTGGGACTCGCAACTTAATACCAGCGAGATGTTCTGGATAGATATCTCAAGGTGGATGATTAGTAGTAGATGCAGATGGATTTCGTTCTACTTGCCTTGGCGTACCGCCCATGCTTTTGAGCCTCTACCTTTCCTTGCAGCATAGTTAGCATTGGTTTGCGCACATAATCCTGTCAATTGCCCAGCTGTAATTTGTTTACCTCGCTTAGTTGTTTTATCGTCTTTTGGGAGAGAGACATCACTAGTGAACATCATGGGACCCCGGTCCATATTACCACCACTGATCACACCTTATATTTACTTCCTGTTTCTATTTCCTAGTTGCAGTCATAGCTATCATTATTATCTCTTGTGTTTGATCCTTTGTAAACAGCAAGGCCGGAGGGATTGACAACCTCTCTGTACTCGTTGGGAGCAAAGTTATTTGTATCTGTGTGCAGGTCCTGTCAACCGCTAAGTATCTGGCGCCGTTAGCCGTTGACACCTACTTGTCGACCCTCGGAGTCTCACCGGATTCGATCCTTGGTATCTTTGCCAAGGGAAACTTGCCGTTACGCTACATCTCAAACCTTCCACTTGGGGTAACCAATGAGGGGCGAGAAGCCATCACATACGTATCTGAATGTTGCAGACCCGTTCACTAAGCCTCTTCCACGGGCAAAACATGATCAGCACCGAGACTCCATGGGTGTTAGGATCATTACTTTGTAATCTAGATGATTAACTCTAGTTCAAGTGGGAGACTGAAGGAAATATGCCCTAGAGGCAATAATAAAGATGTTATTTGTATTTCCATATATCATAATAAATGTCTTTTATTCATGCTAGAATTGTATTAACCGGAAACTTAGTACATGTGTGAATACATAGACGAAACAGTATGTCCCTAGTATGCCTCTACTAGACTAGCTCATTGATCAAAGATGGTTATGTTTCCTAGCCATAGACATGAGTTGTCATTTGATCAACGGGATCACATCATTAGGAGAATGATGTGATGGACAAGACCCATCCGTTAGCTTAGCACTATGATCGTTTAGTTTTACTACTATTGCTTTCTTCATGACTTATACATGTTCCTATGACTATGATATTATGCAACTCCCGTATACCAGAGGAGCACCTTGTGTGCTATCAAACGTCACAACGTAACTGGGTGATTATAAAGATGCTCTACAGGTGTCTCCGAAGGTGTTCGTGTTGTTGGCATAGATCAAGAATAGGATTTGTCACTCCGAGTGTCGGAGAGGTATCTCTAGGCCCTCTCGGTAATACACATCATAATAAGCCTTGCAAGCAAATGACTAATGAGTTAGTCACAGGATGATGTATTACGGAACGAGTAAAGAGACTTGCCGGTAACGAGATTTAACTAGGTATTAAGATACCGACGATCGAATCTCGGACAAGTAACATACCAATGACAAAGGGAACAACGTATGTTGTTATGCGGTTTGACCGATAAAGATCTTCGTAGAATATGTAGGAGCCAATATGAGCATCCAGGTTCCTCTATTGGTTATTGACCAGAGATGAGTCTCGGTCATGTCTACATAGTTCTCGAACCCGTAGGGTCCGCACGCTTAACGTTTGATGACGATCGGTATTATGAGTTTATGAGTTTTGATGTACCCAAGGTAGTTCGGAGTGCCTGATGAGATCACGGACACGACGAGGAGTCTCGGAATGTCCGAGATGTAAATATTGATTTATTGGACGACTATATTCGGACACCGAAAGTGTTCCGGAAAGTTTCGGAATAAACCGGAGTGCCGGGGGATTACCGGAACCCCCCGGGGAAGCTATGGGCCCTAATGGGCTTTAGTGGAAAGGAGAGAGGGCCGGCCAGGGCTAGGCCGCGCGCCCCTCCCCCTTGGTCCGAATTGGACAAGGAAAGGAGGGGGGCGGCGCCCCTTTCCTTCTCCCTCTTCCTCTCCTTCCTTCCCCCTCTCTCCCTCTTGGTGATTCCTACTAGGAATAGGATTGCAATCCTATTCCTAGTAGGATTGCTCCTCTAGGCGCGCCATAGGAGGGCCGGCCGGCCTCACCCCTTGATCCTTTATATACAGGGGCAAGGGGGGCACCCTAGAACACACAAGTTGATCTCTCCCAGCCGTGTGCGGTGCCCATCTCCACAGAAACACACCACGGTCATACCGTTGCTGTGCTTAGGCGAAGCCCTGTGCCGGTAACTTCATCATATCCGTCAGCACGCCGTCGTGCTGATGAAACTCTCCCGCGAGGTTCTACTGGATCAAGAGCTCGTGGGACGTCATCAAGTTGAACGTGTGCTGAACGCGGAGGCTCCGCACGTTCGGTGCTTGATCGGTTGGATCGCGAAGAAGTTCGTCTACATCAACCGCGTCACTAGACGCTTCCGCTTCCGGTCTACGAGGGTACGTAGACACACTCTCCCCCTCGTTGCTATGCATCTGGTAGATAGATCTTGCATGATCGTAGGAAACTTTTTAAATACTACGTTCCCCAACAGAAGTTCTGCATGCTACCTGGGCCACATCGTCAAGATAGAAAAACAATTCGTGATGGCCGGCTCCTGCCACCGTCAGGGCGGAAAAAAATGAAAACTAATCCAATCCAATTGTGAATCAAACTCCCAACCTCGGCTTCCATCTATGGGGAAAAAGCCAGCCGCACGGTACTATGATAGCATGAGATTCGATTTCTATTAGTCCCATATCACTTCTTTAAATAAAATCAGCCAAGAGGGACCCAATAAATCCCACTCGAAAAGAAAGAAAAGATAACATAGAGGCAAGGAGGGATCAATCCTGACGCAACGGATGGCAGGATTCGATGGTAAGCAGGGTGCTCGTGCTGCCGGCGACGAACACACCACATAGAGGCAGGCAGGGAGGGACCGGGGCGGTGATCGAGGTAGACTATGTCGGCGGCGGCTGCACATCGGGACTGGCAATCAGGAGGGTGTGGTGGCTTGTGTTGATGGGGACGACAGATCCAGAGTGGAGGCCAGCTCCGGACGCGGCGGATGGCGGGGTTCGTCGGTCGGCGGGGTGCTGGACATTGGTGCTGCTGGCGACGAACACAACACAGAGCAGAGGAACTCTGGTACCAGCAGCACAGTCCGCCACCAGCTTCTCTCTTTCCATGTCGCGGACAGCCGCATATTTTGCGGTTGGGCACGTACTAAGGACTCGAGGAGCGCACGCACGCTGCGGTCGTTTAGGACCCCACACCGGCACATTGTCGGGACACTTGCGGAGCTGGCCGGCAAAGGCGCAATACTGTGCGAGCACAGCCGCACGGCCCTTCTCGGTGGCGGTGGAGCCGGCATCGGCGAAGGCGTACATGGTGGCCATCTGAATCTGATAGTGGTATGTGATCCTGTTGAGGATGGACAGGGGATGTACTGACGCTTGACGAGACATCGACGGCCAGCGTTGTATACGGGTTTAACTCCATGCAATCAAGTTGAATCGTTGAATCGGTGACGAAGAGTTTGCTTGGTAGCTGCTTGTGGATTCTCCCGATCAGAGAGAGTAGGCTGGTAGTATGAGTTACTCTGTATTTTCATTGGACGCAGCATACGCGGGATGTTGCGACACCCGCCGGACAATGCGGCATGTCCGCTTGAACCCGTTTGTGATGATGCAGTCATCCTAGTGACAGCTTTGCGGACATTGTAAATTAAGCTTTCACTGCTTATGCTATTAGTGCTTCACCATATTGAAATGATGGGAATGTACCCGTGGAGTGTCTTAAGCAATTATTATTACGCCAAGGATTGTATTTCTCCCGTTGCAACGCACGGGCATGTTGCAGTACAGCTCAAGGCAGATCGTAGATTACATGGCTAAGTAGCCCACCTGTTTTTTGTAATTGTTTGTTGTGTTATTTATATTAAATTGGTTTATGTATTCTGCTGGCGCAGTCACATGTCATACTAATTTCAGAAGACCATTTTTCAATTTAATGGTTAATGTATTGTTGGTCTAAAATGAAAATCCCAAACAAAAACAGAGTCACGATTTGTATTTATGCGACGAATAATGAATGTTTCAAATGCTAAATTTAAACTAAGATTTTTGGAATAAACTGTTGTCTCTAAAGCTTGTCTCATGTAAGCCATCAACTAAATGTATTATATTAGCATGAATAATTGTTAAGTGCAACCAGTGGTCAGTTTTATTTGATTTTGAATGAACAAGGTGGCCTATACATTATATGATCTCAGTAGATTGATGTGAACCTCAATGCAACGCACGAGCCCATTTGCTAGTAATATATTAGTGTATAACAAAGCCCATTAAACATCCAAAACATCATAAATAATAGCATGGAACAATCAAAAATTATAGATACGTTGGAGACGTATCAAGATGCCACTAGCAAAACTATGGCCCTAGCTATGTCTATTCTCCTTTACTAGACACAAGAGGCTTGACAACACCCTTGTCATGTTGGGGACAAACATTTTTGTGTGGTGTGTGAAGGTGCTGCTTACTTTGCTACTAGGGGAGAGCTCCTATTGGATTAATAACCCTTGTTCTCTTACACTTCTGGGAATGGCTTGGACCAAGCGTGTGGCATTGTGCGGTGCAACCACGACGACATGCAACCTTAGCCTCACGGCCAGAACAGGGAACTTTTTCGTGTGTTGACCGCTTCCTGTTGACGGCAAAAGCCGCGTGAGCACCGACCCAGAATGCGACATGGGGCAAGAGAGATGGGACCATGTGTGTGACGTGGTGCTGAGGTGACGAGATCAAAGGTCGTTACCTGATTTACGTGAGCCCAAAACTAGTGGCCCGAGGGACAAAAAGTATTTGGCTTTGAAAATTGAGGTAGAGTTGAGGAACTATTTACTTTTGAAAGAGTCGAGGGACAAAAAATATACTCTCTTTTGTGAAATTATTGCTGAAGTTACTCTCACTCACTATGACTAGTCTTAACACCTGTACAAGGTGGAGCATTGGGGAGGGCCTGCACGGGAGCAGATTGATCACCCCTGCCCGGGATTCTATGAGCCTACCTATGAGAAACGTAGGGTAGCTCGCAAACCATCGCCAAGGTAGCACCACCCCTATCTCAATTCTCACATCATTTAGGAGTCCCTTAACCAAATTTATCTTTGAATAAAGAAATTTTAACAGGACAAGTTCACAATATTGCAATGACCAATATTTTTTTACATAATGTAACCAACAAAAGTGAGCAAAGAAAACAAAAAAACCATGCAGAACTTAACACCCTCAATTTCTCACATTGACACACCTACACCGATCATGACGGCCTATAGCATGAAACCATATCACCCCTTCGGATTAAACGAATGGCCACATGGACGCACAATTTGGACGCAACAATGATGCCATCCAGAAATGGCTGCATGGGCAGGAGATGACACGTTTGCCGCAAGGATGGTGTCGTTGAGCTTCATGCCCATCTTGCAGTGGTTCCCCATGGTGGAAATAAACCACCTCCTCTCTACATCGCGGAGGTGGACCTGATCGGCGCCGGAGGTCCAAGCAACGGTGCCCCTGCTGTTCCTACACGCTTTGAAGTCCAGGCCACTCACTTCAACCATGTAAGGCCTTTTTGTAATTGAACATTGTAATCATGTGTGTGGACGAATTAGTCAATTAGCTTGAGCCTTTTACAGTTTTCTGATATAGGATCATGAGTTTGATATAAGAACTTATGGTAAATGCAGATTAGCAACAAAATTCCATTTCTTTGCAAAAAAATTGAAGCAATAAACAGTATATATGTTTGTATAAGATTTGGAGTGATTGATCATCTAGCTCTCGGTCCAGATCGTGTAGTCAAACCCGAACGTCCACCGTGTGCCGTCGCCCACGGGGGTGCTGCTCTCCTCTGTTTTAATCAGGTGTATGGTGATTCCAAGGCGGCTCGTATATTAACCGGTGGAAATCGGTTTTAAATAGTGAGGTGAGACCATGTATTTTTTTTCTCAGACCGAAAACCGTTTCTAGCATCTGCGGATCTATCAAGCCATGAATGACCAACATGGAAGATCCCAAGTAAAAGCCATCACGTTCCCGACACACAGCAGCAGCCATACCCACATTATTATTTTTTCAGAAAAGGAGGAGGACCTCCGGCCTCTATATCTGGACGATGCATGGGGCCACTTTATTAATTATTCACAACAAGCAAATAATCATGAGTGGACATGGTGGCACGCAGGGTGGGTATCAGGCCCGTTCATTCCCACGTGATTCGTGCCATCCTAATACGATTGACATGTATACTGAGATCCATGCAAGTGGTATAGTAGGAGTATTACCTACGCCCTGGCCAGCAGATGGCCCACAAGTCAACGTCAAGCGTTCAAACGAGGAGCGCATTAAGTATACGGCAATTAAGCCGGGCTTGCACAACCCAGAAACCTCCTTACCCTATCAAGTCAGCCAGGAAGAAATTAATGCAAACATTTCAGGGTTTTTTGTCTTTGACATCACCCAACGGATACCCCTTGGCTTAGTTTAACAAGTGAGTCTGATTTTGATTGTAGCGAACTTATTCTTTTAAAATGAGAGAAACATGTTCCTTGACAAGGAGTTGAAGTTTATTAAAGTAAAATTAGTTTTATAGAAGAACGATTTTTTAGAAGAGTGCAAGGGTACCGATATCTAACTAATGTTTCAATCTTCTTTTCTAAACAAGTGAATTATAAAAGAGTGAAATGTGTTGTATTAAACGGGCGAATCGCTATTTTGTTTTTAAAATGATTGAAATTATTTGTTTTGAATTGATTGAAACGAGTGTAATATGTTTTGTGAAACAAGTGAAATCATTTGTTGATTTTTTTTTTGAAATTCTTAGTTTGAAATGACTGGAATCTGTTTTTGAAGGAGTGGAACGAACGACTGAAGTATGTTGTTCTCGGAGAATGAAATCGTTCTTTTTGAAAATGATTGCAATTATTTACTTGAATGAAGTGAAATGAGTGGCATCGGTTTTGTGAAATGACTGGAATCGGTTTTTTGAAAAGAGTGGAATCGGTTTTTTGAAATGAGTGGATGGAGTATGTAGTTTTAAACGAGCATAAGCATTTTTTAATGATTGAAAATATTTGTTTGAATCGAATGAAATGGGTGGAATCTTTGTTTATTTTGAAATGAATGCAATAAACGAGTGAAGTATCATTCTAAAAAATTATTGAAAATATTTGTTTGAATCGAGTGGAATATTTTTTTTGGAAGGAGTGAAATAAACGAGTGAAGTGTGTCGTTCTAAACTAATAAAAAAATCATTTTTGTAAATGATATAAATTATTTGTTTGAATTAAGTGAAATGAGTGGAATCTGTGTTTTGAAACGAAAGGAGTGCAATCGTTATGTCTGTAAATCAGGTTAGGGGCAGTTTCCAGTGCTTATTATTTGCTCGTCATGCATCGCTGCTCTCATTTTCCGGCATGCATCGGGCAAAAGAAGGATATGTGAGACTAAACTGACAGACAAATTCTAACACATGGTACAAAGTGGCCAGCTTGGTAAGCTACCATCAAAAAATTGCAATAAAAAAATTTCTAACACATGGCATAATCAAATCATCCCATTTAACTCATCCAACTTTATCATCAAGGGCTACATATCTGTTATCCACCCTTTGATGTTTAACCTCAAATCCTCAACTGAGTCAACCAGATTTGTTGCTGGAATAGCCTCCACAGAATCCAACAAATCTGCGAGTTTGTCGGTTTGGTCATCTTCAGTTACCTCTCGCACGGTGTCAAGCCTCCCCGAATGGCTACGCGCCCTAGCACCCCGATCCAGTACTCTCTCCCAAAAATACGGACATGCTAAGGGACGAACATGACGGATATAAGTCAGTGCGTTTGTGCTTATATACACAAGAAGAAAAAGGCAGGATCAAGCTCAGTGTCAATAAGCTAACCTGTGCATCTCCGTTTCTACTCTTCTTGTTCTTCTGCTTATCCACAAGACACAGCTTGAAGAAGAGCTAGTACAGTGCACCACGTCCAGAGCAGTTATGACTGACCAACCCTGCAAGCTAGTATTTAAAATTTTCAACATCAAGTCCATCAGCAACATTTACTCGATAAGTAATTGCAGAGAAGTTAATGAAGAGAGGTTTGGCGGTATCCAACTTCATTTAAGATGCCCAACTACCTACTCATATTCATGTATTGTCGAATTAACCTATCGTAGTGTCCAGGTATTCATTTAAGCGCTATATTAAGTGTTAATCTCATAGCATACATGGACTGCCCGGATATCATCCTCACGTGGAACTATGTCCCAAAAATCCGCGTCGTCACACAAGACCTTATAAAGTCATACAATAGTAAGATTAAAGCCACCGTCTAGGCAACATCTGTCGCTACTTCTATCCGAATGATGAAGTGATGCTGATAGTCTCGGCCTAATACCAAAAGACCTCGCAGCCAAACCTAACATCTAAGGCCTGAGGTCCCAACCAGGTCACCTGCCGGATATGGGGCACCCACCAGTCCGGCGCACACCTCAACTAGGACGCATACCGGGTATGAGGCCGCTGTAGCCACCTGTCACCAATCCATCCTCAGTGTTGTACTGCTGCATCTACCTTGCCCGATCTAGCTGCCGTCGACGCCACCACGACGCCACACAACGCCACCATCCTGTGCTCGTCCATCATCACACGCCCACCGGCGAGACCCCGCTGCTCCATGCCGCTGAGACCCGCCGTTGTCGACGTGCCAGATGCCACGCCACTCCTCCTTCTCGAACACAACCTGCTACCACTGGTCCCATCCCCTCCGCCTAAGTGCTCTCCTGAACACCCAAGCCTCCCCAGACGACACCTCATGAAGGGTACGATGCACAAGTCATCGCCGCCGTCCAATCACGCGAATTTTGGACTTTCGTCCGGGAGGGGGGAGGGCGGTCAGGGGACGGAATTAACCACATGGCACCACACACCAACTTCTCCTAGCCAAACGGCGCCCCCATGGAGGTAATGACACCGAGCACCGCCGCATCCGCATCCGCAAGGGATAACAGGAATTAACCTTGGGTCGAAGATGAGGGGGTGGGGAGAAGGGATCTCGCCGATGCCTCCAGGGAGGGAAGCAGCGCCCGCATGCGGTGTCACCGACGTGGATGGCCAAGCCACCGAAGGATTTCTCCCAAACCCAACTCATACCACCGTGCCCAGCCACCATCAGCCCGGTGAAGATCATCGGCGCGAGATCCAGCGGGAAGTGGACCAGATGGAGAACTTCAGATATGACACCAGGAGAACCGCCAGAACAGACCGCCGGCCGCATAACAAACCATGCCTGTCGTCGCCGCCGACGCCAGCACCAGCGACGGACGAGGCCCGCCCAGGCCCATCGGCTCGCAGATGCCAGATCTGGATCTTGTAGGGGCCAGGCTCACCGGACGTCGCCTCGGAGCCCCATGGCCGGCCGGCAGCCACCGTAGGGCGGAGGGATGTTGACGGCTGCCTCGCTGCCAAAGGCGCCGCTACGCCGGGGAAGACCACCGCGGGCCAAAGCCCATATCGCACCCTCTTCCAGGGCGAAACGTCTCCGCCGCCGCCGTCCTTGGCTGCGGCTCGGACTTGGCTGGCGCCAGCCTCAAGCGGTGGCGGGGGATCGAAGATGAATGAGGTCCGGCGGCGGCGCTCGCTTCGCCCTCGAGTCACCCGCGCAGGGCGATGTGAGGGTACCGGTTACCCGATACCCACATTATGATTGATGGAATTGCAGCATCGACATTTATCTTTACTGAACCCTCAGCCGGCTGGATCCATTTGAAGTTCTGGCATGCTTGTTCAGGAGCCGTCCATAGGGCAGGTTCTGGCTGCACATTTAGTTGATCCAGTTCAGCTATGAAGTTGACAACAAAATTGTTCGTTGCATAAATTGTGTTGTAATCGACAGTCGGAAAGTCGTCATGCTAAGGCCATATAGGATCTGTGCAAAAGAACAATAAAGATATGTACCTTAGTTGGTTATTTTTTTGTTGCGGAAAAACTTTCAATCTATTCATCATCAATCGTGATAGTACAATGAATACTAGAAATAATAAATATTACATCTAGATTCATAGATCAACTAGCGACGACTACAAGCACTGAAAGGAGCCAAAGGCGCACCGCAGTCATCGCCCCTCCCTTTCTGGAGCCGGACAAAATATTGTACTAGTAGACAATCGAGAAGTCAACGTGCTCATGCCCTATAGGACCAGCGCAGCAGAACAACAACCGCCGCCGTTGTAGAGAAGCGTATGTCTTGTACAATGCAAGACGGTTAGAGAAGGCGCTTAGAGAAATAAATCTACCTTTCTTTAAGCACCGGTGCTTGCTTGTAGATGATACTTTTAATTAAGCGTCTCTCCTATTGGAATAGACATCAGTGCTCCAGAAAAACCCGGTTTATTTTTCTAAGCATCTCCCTTAGCACCTAGCATTGTACAAGGCATTTGATTGGAAGGATCCAACTTGCAGGAACACGAACACACACAAACAAAGACCAAATTCACGTGGATCCACTGAAGACAAACGTCGACCGAATCCCGCGAGATCCGCCGAAAACAAACCTCCACATGCCCTTCGATGACGCTAGGAGCTTCACCGGGACGGGGGCTAGACGGGAGAGAATTTATTCCATCTTCAGAGAGCTGTCATCATTCCGTCTCTATGAGTAAGACCTAAACCCTAAGAAAACTCAGATGAAGCATCCAAAATTAAAATCATCCGGCGGCAAGCGCTAAGACCAACCCACCTCCATGGCCCTAACGGCACAGAAAATGAGGCAGGCCGGCACCAGCGCCGGGGGAGGCAGGAGGAACCCTGGGCTGGGTACGAGCGTTCTTTTTTTTGTGGGGTAAAGGGATTGTATTGATTAAATAATAGTCACATTACAATCCCGTAGGATAAGGTCTAATATTTCATCAGGCCCTGATCCTAACCAAACTAATGTTCGTTCCTCTAAACGACCAAAACGAGCAAGCAGATCGCTCGCTTGGTTCATTTACCGGGAGATTTTATTGACAATGAAACGCCTCCCTTGGTTCATTAGATGCTTCACGTGCTCAACTAGATGACTCAGCTGTGAACTATTTGGAGTCGGATTATTAATCATCTTAGTGACCTCCATGGAATATGTTTCAACAAAACAAGGACATCCTGTTGACTCCACTCCAGTGCAAGGGACATGCCTTCCATACAGGCACTTAGTTCCGCCTCAAGTGCTGATCCGCAACGACTAAAAAACGGCAGGAAGAGAAAACAATTCATCCATGCTCATCACGAAGAATCATACCTACCCCTGCCGCCCCTGTAGTCTCACTGTATGACCCATCAATATTCAGCTTCAGCATGCCAGCAGGTGGTCTCTCCCAACTATTGGGAGTAGCATGTGTTATATGTGAACCTACAGCCAGGGTGGTCCATTCAGTACACCTTTTCCTCTGATAATTTGCTCAGTAGTTTGGTTCTTGACCTGCGATAAACTTGCCATGTAACTGCATAAGAACCGTCGGGAACCTTCCTCAGATGGGAAAGGCTTGTCATGAGTAAGCTCATTATGTCCATGCCATACTCTCCAGAGAATCATCAGTATACGAGCACAGACTTGGTCAGTGTGTCGAAATAAGAGCTCTAGGATCCACTCAGTTTGTAGATGCTCCATAATCGCATGCGAGGGAAGGTCCCAAACGTCACCCATGGCGTTCCACAAATCCCGAGCCGGCGGGCAGCGATAAAGAGCATACTTTACATCCTCTTGTTCCTGCCCATAGATCGTGCACACTCTGGTAACTGGGATATGATGATTTTTCTTGTTCTCCTCTGTTGCTAATGAATTAGGAATTGCACGCCATCCAAAAGTACAGACTTTGGGAGGAACCGGCAAACTCCACAACTTCTTCCAAATCTCACGATCACCATTCGGCCTAGTACTTGTGGCTGGAACATTACGAGCATGCTCTGTCAGGCTGAGACCAAGCTTATAAGCACTCTTAACAGTGAAGATGCCATTTTTTCGGCTGCCAGGCAAGGAAGTCTGGTTCACGTCGTGGTGAAGTACGGATGGATAAAATGGCCCTAGCATCGATCGGTAGAAAGTTAGCCCACACAGCAGCTATATCCCATGTACCACGTTCATCAAGCATGCTCGAAACTCTGATAAGTCTAGACCGGCCTCGGACGCTAAACGGATTGAGCGAGGACGAGCATGGTATCCAATTGTCACGCCAGATGCAGACCGATTCACCATTACCAATGCGCCATATCATGCCTTCCTTGAGAAGTTCCAGCCCATAAGATATAGCAAACCAAGTTGACGAGGGTTGCCCATGTAAACACGGTGTCCAATAGGTTGCCTTGTGGGTAGTATCGGGCCTTCAGTACGCGTGCACAAGGACTATCCGGTGTTTGTAGCAACGGCCAAGCTTGACGAGCCAGTAGTGCCTGATTAAAAATCCGCATATCTCGAAATCCCATTCCACCTTGCCCTTTTGATCTGATCATTTTATCCCAACTGAGCCAATGTGTTTTGCGCTTACCATTTTCCACTCCCCACCAAAAGTCTCGAATCAACTTGGATAGGTCATCACAAACACAGAATGGAAGTTTAAAAACTCCCATAACATATGTCGGTAGTGTTTGCGCGATCGACTTGATAAGGATTTCTCTCCCACTCTGTGCTTGATTATTGTCACCCCAAAGCAATATACACTGTGTGAGTTTGGCCTGAAGACTCAGGAATTTACCACGACTCATGCGACCTTCCTGAGTTGGTAGACCCAAGTATTTTGCTTCAAACACTTGTTGCCCACATGAAGGATTGGGCGTGTTGCTTCATGATCTGATAGTGGACAAAGCTTGCTAAATTGGATTGAGCACTTGGTTGGATTAATGAGTTGATCGGTACTTGCAGCATAAGTATCAATGACATGTTTAACTCTCAAAGCTTGCTCCGCATTTGCCTTCAAAAAGAGGAGTGTGTCATCGGCGAAAAGGAGGTGAGAGACTCCTGGTGCCCGACGACACACCTTCACGGGTGTAAGACCTCCAGCTACTACCTCAACTTGTAGAAGAGCCGAGAGACCGTCAGCCACAAATAAAAATTGAAACAGAGAGAGAGGGTCACCTTGACGGAGGCCTCGAGTTGGGGAGAATGCTTCCAATAGAGCTCCACTAAATTTCACTGAATACCTCACCGTGGTAACGCATTGCATAATCCATTGCACCCACCGATGAGCAAAGCCCATTTTTTTGCATTACCTCCTGTAGAAACTTCCAGTCGACACGATCATATGCCTTTCATAGATCCACTTTATAAGCACAAAAAGAAATCTGCTGTGATGCCCCATGTTCCAGAAAGTGCAGACACTCAAATGCAAGTAGAACATTATTTGTGATTAGTCTACCTGGAATGAAAGCGCTTTGGTTTTCAGAAATTATCTCTCCCATGAACGGTCGCAATCTGTTAACCAAACACTTTCACACAATCTTGTATAGGAAATTACATAAACTGATTGGTCTAAAGTCCTTTAGCTCAGAAGGGCTGTCAATCTTGGGAATAAGCACAATTGACGTACCATTCACGCCCATTGGCATAATTCCTGTACGAAAAAAATTAAATTACTACTTTGACAATATCTGACTTCAATAAATCCCAGTTACGTTTGAAGAAACGGGCAGGGAGACCATCATGTCCTACCGCTTTGAGAGGGCCAATTTGAAACAACGCATTGGATATTTCCTCCTCCGTGAACGGTTTGCAAAGTTGTTCATTCATTCCATCTGTCACAGGGGTCTCAAATAAATTGATAACTGGACCAGCCGAGAGGGAGGGATCTCTGGTATACACAGATTTGAAATATGAGTCCGCCATCCGTTCCATCTCCAAGGGTGATTCATGGACAGCACCGTCCCCATCCTACAACCGAGCAATTTTATTTCTGCGTGCACGCCAAACAGCTCGCTGATGGAAAAATTTAGTGTTTCGGTCACCCTCCTTAAGCCACGTTATGCGTGAACACTGCAGCCACAACATTTCTTCTCTGTAGAGGATTTCATTCATACGATCCATAGTATTCCTAACTACATCAGCGGATGCATTTTTTCCCCTTGATCCTTTAACAACCAGCGAAGCTGCGCCAACTCACGCTTGGCATCGCCAAACTTACGACCTCCCCATGCATGCATCCTATTCATTACCTCTTTGAGCGCTATATGAACCCCACCCAAGTCGGCCTTTTGAGGATCACTTTGCCGGGCGTCCTTGATGACTGTCGGAAGTGCTTCATCTCTCTCCCAACAAATCTCATACTGCCTACACTTGCGGGTGTTTAGAATTCGCACTTCACGCTCCAGCGAGACTAGAACTGGGCAGTGGTCAGACCCCGGGGAAACCAAGTGCACCACAGACACCTCAGAAAAAATATCACGCCAACTATCATCCGCTAGAGCTCGGTCCAAATGGACTCTGACATTTGCACTCCGAGCTCTTGCATTATCATAAGTATATGGAAGCCCTTTGAACCCCAAGTCCTTCAGCCCACACACCAACATCATGTCCCTGAAAGCAGCCATCAAATATTCAGACCGGGGTGTAAGCGAGAAGTGCTCAAATTGCCGAAGAGCTTCGTTGAAGTATCCCATTGCCATCCAAGCGAGAGATGAGGACGCGCGGAGATTGCACAACAATGACCACATGCGGTGCCAATTTTCGGAACGTGGCTCTCCGTACACGAAAGTAGCATGCCATAAAGGAGCCGAGGGGTACACACGCAAGTAAACATCAATGAATCTTTCATTCAAATCCTTGACTTCAACAGACAGACTCTCATGCCAGAACAAGGCTAAACCACCACTTAAACCATCACTATCAACTCCAGCAAAACCAGAAAGATCTAATCGACTCCTAAGATGATGCATACGGACACACTTTTGATGAGTTTCAGAAAGAAAGATAACTTTTGGATGGTGTGTCTCTGCCAAGACACAAAGTTCACGAATTGTCGCAGCATTCCCATAGCCACGACAATTCCAACTGATGCAATTCATGGCTCCTAACGGGGCACCACACTTGGCCCCGTCAGTTTACCGGTAGCCCCAAGACCGGTTGCTTCCAGAAATTTAACATCTCCCTCCACCTTCTGTTCTGTATCAGCCCCCTGCACAATCACCTTGCCGCGCTTCTGGTTACCACCGGCTTGCTCTGCAACATACGGCACCAGTGCCTTGATTTCTGCTGGCACCACCTCCTGGCCATCCTTTTCTACTGTTGTGCGCTTCCCAAGTACCGAATCTGCAGCGGTCATGATGGTGTCTGAATCACCATAGATACCCCCAAATTATTGAGGTTTCTCAGCGTTGGAATCATGTCAACTGTGTAAAAAGGTTTGCTTTGCCGAGAGGAGGGCGTCGTGCGCTTGATGACAGCTTGCTTCCCCCACTCTTCTTTCCCTTCCCAATTTTTTGTCCTTGCCTGTCCTTTATCTCAAGCTGCTTATTTATTTCATCAACGTTGTTAGACTCCGTCTGTTCTTTTGCAAGGTGCACATTCAGAGCATTTATTTGAGCAGACAACTCACCATCAACCTCTACATTCCCAACAGACCCTACCTCCTCAAACCCATCATGTGCACCAATCGGCATACCATACTGAGGACACCTACTGTTCATCTTAGCTGATGCCTCTCTTCTCGGGCGACCCGAGCTTGCAGAATCTTCCCGTCCAAACGACGAAAAATCCAGCCCTCTCTGCATCGCCGGATTAGCTGGTGAAGGGAAGTGTGTCGGCCTGTGTTCAAATTTCTTAAATGGAGGGCAACGGAGCCCATCATCATAGTGCTTCACCCAGCCTCTTATTCTCACATGTATCCTTATCATGCCCCATGCAGCTGCAGTGGAAGCAGTAGAATGGAACCCGCTCATACTTCAGTTTAAAACTCTTTCCCACAGGCCGGCCATTCTTCATTGGAATGATCTCGTGCTGCAACCTTCTACTGTATGGTAACTTGATGCGTACCCTTAGAAATTCATTCATGTTTGATCCAGTAGGGGGTACATCAACCTGTAGCACTTCTCCTAAGGTAGACCCCAAAGCAATACCAGTAGCCTCGTTCTGCTTCTTCCATGGAACATCATAGATCTGAACCCACACACGGAATGCATCCAGCATCGATTCAGAAGGATGGGCATCTCCATTGAACGGCGCAACTAGAAGTGCATGAGTTTCATACATCCATGGCCCACCTCGGGCCACAAACTCATAATCACCGACGGAGAATAGGGTAACCACAAAGTAATTCTTTTGCCGAGGGGTTACAGTCACCCCGTTCTCAACTGCCAGACACCTTCAAAGTGTTTGAACATGGCCTTCATGTTAGGCTTCCTCGGTCCACGCTAGATAGCAAGGAGGTGCCACTCCTTTTTCTGGGCGTCATCTTCCTCCCGTTCATCATCAGAGTCTAGTTCCACCGCTGCCACATCTTCCATATCCACAAACCCACCATTATCATCGGTCGCATCACTATGCGGTTCAGAAGCTTCAGGCGCTACCCACCTCTTTTCGTTTTCGCGCACCAGCATAAGAACGCCGCCACCAGATGACTTCGGGTGGGTGGGTGGGTGCCTCAGCAACACCCCCTTGATCACCCCGATCACCGGCGACAGACAACAGATGCGCCATGGCAGGGAACGACAGCGACGATCGAGATTTAGGTGTCGAAAGCTTTAGCCAAACACGATGACGATCGTTTAGGGTTACACCCAGCGATCCTTTTATTGAAGGACCCGCGCACAGACCTAATCTGATTCCTGTGGGTTCCAGATCCGTAGACAACAAAGACTCCGAGGAATTCCCCGATTGGACCTCGTAAGGGGTTTCTGGCGTCGGGCGAACACCCATAATCGCCATGAGCGGAAACCCTAACGAGCGTAGGCCTTTATGATCACCCTTACTCTACATCTACTGGGTATGAGCGTTCTTTCCTGGCGGCTCGTGAGATCAGATCGTAGTGTCCTCAGTTTGATTCCTCACAGAGGGCACCTTATTTTTCAAGGTCTCTAAGAGCATCTCCAACAGGCGCCGAACGCGCCGCGCGCTAAAAACTGCTTTGCCGCGCACCCATCGCATGATTTGGCACGGCGCGCAGCGCTGGCTCCAACAGCCGCGCTAAAATGCAGCGCGCACGCAGCTCCAGCAGTGCGTAAAAATGCAGCGCGCGTGAATTCTACAACATTTTTTTAAAATTGCATAGATAATAAAAATGATACAAAGGTATTTTACATCGGTGCAACTAGATAGATAGTTCGAAAGCATAGATAGATAGAACTACGATGCAACTAGATAGAAACTACTACGGCATACATAGATAGAAACTACTCCAAGTCGCTACCATCATCATCATCATCATCCTCGTCGGTGTTGTCCAAGGTATCGAGCCACATGTCGTCCCAACGTTCATCGTCTGACGTGAAGATCGACCTCCCACCCGCTGCAACGCGCACTGCGCATTCGCCAATGCCTTCCGCCGACGCCGGTCCGCCCGCTCCGCGCGGCGCCTTGCCATCCTCTCCGCCCAGTAGGCATGCTCGTCGGCGACGTCCTCTGGGTAGCGACGGCGCCACTCCGCCATGGCTCGCTCGTCCTCCTTGGCGACGAGGAGGCGGCGTTGCCGCCGAGCGTGATCGGCACGGTCCATGCCGGTGATGAGACGCGGAGAGGGGCGACGCGCTGCGCCTGCTCGAGCGTGAAGACGTCTCGGAAGTTCATCTGCGACCGGGGCCTCTCCAAGCGCCACGCCGCCGCGTCTTACGCGCGAGCCGCCTCGTGCGCGCTCCGGAACGACCCGAGGCCGAGCCGGACGTCGCCGGACCGGATCTCGACGGAGTACCAGCCGTTGGGCGGACGCCGCGGTAGCCCGAAGAACCCCGGTGGCGCGGCGGCATGATGGCGCGGTGGTGGTGCGGAAAGCGGCGAAGCGGCGAGGTGGCGAAGCAGCGAGGTTGCGAGGGGAGGGCGCGTGGCTGTGTTCTGTGCGCGTGGCGAGCGCGGGATTTTATAGGCGTGCGCGAAGGGGCATGCCAAATCTACCGCGCGCGCGCAAACGCTTTCCGCGCGCGGTAAGTTCCCGCTACCACTGGAGCGCGCGGAACCAGCCGGCGCGCGCTAAAACCAAACTTTAGCGCGCGGGCGCGCCTTTTGCCGCGCATGTTGGAGATACTCTAAGTAAGAGACGCGTAGGCCCGGCGACGCACAGTTACTAGTCTAAAGTCCAGACTAGCTATGTAAGAAACTTTATGAATGGATGGACCAACTTAAAAAATCAAGGATGAGAAAGTTAGATATGAGATAATATCTTACATTTAGATGTGAAATAGCAAACCTGATATAAGAATAGTGATAAATGCTCTATTTCTCTACGGTGAGAGTATATATATAGATAGATAGATGATGTGGCCTTATAAACGGGCCCTTTATTAATATTTCTTTTATTATGCGAACGGGGCCGGCTGGGGAGTTGGTGCAGCGGTCTCGAGGACGGTGATATTGAGCTTCATGCCGTTCTGGCAGTGCTGGCCGACGGCGCAGAAGAACCACCTGCGTCCGGCCTTGTCGAGCGTGACGCGGTCCTTGCCAGAGCTCCATACGACGGCGTTGGGCGGCTGGGTGCACGAGAGGAAGTCCGGCCCGCCAACCTCCACCAGATTGTGGTCGCCGCTGTTGTACTTGAACACTGTGATCAATATAGTTAGCACGAAATTAGCTTCGCGTCGCAGAGAAAATGGAGCGATCAAGGCATCAAGCGTACGCGTGGGCGGAATGGATTAATGGGGGTATGTCATTACCTAGCGTGTCGCGGACGATGAACTGCTTTGTCTCGGCCCAGGCCGTGTAGTTGAAATTGAGGGCCCAGCCCTTGTCGTCGCCGACCATGTACTCCGTGGCAACGGAGAGCCCCGGGAGGAACGCCACGGCCAGGGCGGCCGCGGCGACCACGGCGACGAACATCTGCTTGGAAGCCATCACTGAGCAAGCAGCAAACCTGAGCTCTCCTGGCTTGTTGCTGCTAGATGGATGCAGGTCGATCGTGTGTTGTGCTTCTAGCTTTGGCTTTGCATGTATATATATAGTAATCAGGTACGTATGTATACGTAGTAATCACCGTTGTCATGTCTCTAACCTGAGCTTGCTGATGGCGGCAATGGTGTCAGGAGTTGAATGCGTCAGTGTGGCGCCAAATGTAATATTGCATTGGCTTCATCGAAACAAAGGATACGCAGCATCACTCACACAGATGCTCATTGTTTAGGTGTGTAAAACTAAGGGCGTGGTCTTAGTTTGATGCATGTTTTCTGTTTAGCTTTTCTTTTCTTTTCAGTTACTAGGACAAGTGCATGTTCAGACAACCGGCTTTAATTATGCAGTTATTGTTCGAAATATAAACACATTTTCGCTTAGAGTAATCCACGAGTAAATAGTTGGCATGGCACTCACAGTATGCAACTCATATACCGATACCTAAACATGTGAGCATGTATAGTACATAGAACCGAAATATCTATGAATAACTCCCCCGCGTCGCCCTCCCCTGGCGGCACGGGGGGAACCCTAGCCGCCGCCGTTTACAGCCCCCGCCGCCGGCCTCCCCCGCATCGCCGCCGCCGGAGGGTCGGCCGGCGAAGCAGCGCCGGACCCCAGGAAGGCGGCGGCGGGGTGCATCTTGATCCCGCTCGCCTCCAACGCCCCCACCCCGCACCCCGCGCCCCAATCTCGCGGCGGCGGCGGCCTCGTCCCGCACGTCTCCGGCCAGCGGCGGGCCCCATCCCCCCGTCTTCATCAGCCACTGTGGACTCCTCCCCACACGCCTCCATCCCCTCCGCCCGTGACCCGGCGCCTCTCGGGCTCCTCCCCCCCCACCAGCTGCTGCTCGACCCTGCCTGCCGGCGGCGCGGCCGGTCGCGGGGCGCTCGCGGCCTGCCTCCCGTGCAGGCGGCCCCCTCGTTTCCGGCGGCCCTCCGTCCAGCTGTGCTCGGTGACGGCTCCTGCGGAGGCAGCGATGCGTCCGTGGTTGTGGCTGGCTCGGGACCCCTCGCGACGGGTCCTTGTTGGCGCTGCTCCGGCCCCGGCGGCTGCATGCCCGCGTCTCTCCGGTGTCCTTCGCTGCTAGCGTCCACCACCGGGCAGCTCCGTCCCCGGAGACCAGGTAGCCGCGCCCCTTCCGGCTTCCCTGGCTCGCTGACGCCCCGACGGTTACGGCAACGGCAACTCGGATCTGCGTCTCTCCAGTCCTTGCTTGCCTGCGTTGCTGGACGCTGTTGCGCCAAGACCCACGTGTGGTTCGCCTCTTCGCCCGCCCTACCCTGTATGCCCCAAAGCCCCCTCTTTGCCAGATCCAAGCCCATGGTTCGAAGGCGGTGCCACCTCCGGCGGTGGGTGCAGCCCCGCCAACCCCCTGACTTGGCGGTTCCGACCAGCTTTGGCCTCCCCACCTGGGATCCCTGATTCGGCGGCTATGGGATTGCTCAGCTTCAGGCCAGGGAGAGATCCCCGCTCGGTTCGCCGGTGCTGGCAGCGACGGCGCCCGCGGGTGTCGTTTTCCTTCTTGGAGGCGCCGCCAAGGTCTTTAGCTGCGCCCCTCTTCGAGCTCGGGGGAAACCCTAGGTCCGGGTCACCCGGACCGGATAGTGACGGAGTCTCAGCGTCGTCTTCCTTCTTGAAGGCACTATCTTGCTCGCTCGTGGTGTCCTCGATTTTTGTCTCGCGCCGTGTTGGAGTCCCCGTTTGGTTTGGCATCGTCGTTCTTGTCTCGGGTTTGGTAGGTTTAGCTGTGATGTCCCCTCTGTTTGGGCCGAGCATCCCTTGTCTCTCTGTTTCGGGCACCATGTTTACGCCTGTCTGCGTTCGTGTCATGTGTTGTACCCATGTACTCGTTCTTCTCTTTCTATCAATGGAATGATACGCAAGCTTTGCGTATTCGAGAAAAAAAAATATGTACGGCTAACATAAACGAGCAAATAGGGGGATGAGCATATCATACCCTCCGGTAGATTAGGCTAACGCGGTGGCGACAACAGCAGCCTCGGCGTCGTCCGTGGCCTTCTTCTTGGCGGCGGCAGCGGCCATGGGGTCGATGCAGTGGAAGTAGAGTAGGACGGAGATGGTGACAGATCATGAGCAGTCGCGTCGAGACGCTTCCCGAAAACCTTATTGCCGTTCTCCTCTTGAACGACAGGATTTCGGAGGCACCTGCTTTCTCGACCAACCGTGCATGCGGTAGTCGGGGTGGGATCGCCGGAACCAACACACTAAGAGAAACAGTGAATAACGACCAGGGTTGTGCAAGCGGGAGTGAGTGATTTAGGGTTCACTCCACAGGCCAGCGCCTCCTTGTATAGATTGTCGGGTATATGGGCCTGGGCTTAGGCCCACGACCAAGTCCACAAACAGCCCACAGTCGAACGTCTTGGACAGTAGCACTTCCGTTAATGACTCCTTAATTAATCTGTAATTAATTAGCCATTCTTGACATGCAAAAATAAGGCTCAGTTCGGCTCAATCCCGCAACTCGCGACACACACGTCGTTACGAGGCAAAGGAGGAGGAGCGCGCATGTACAACTCCACTTTCCAAGCTTTCAATAGCATGTGGTAGAGCATCCCTTATAAAGGGTTCCCACTCTTTTTTTACTGTAGCAGTATGATACTAAACTTCCTACCACTTGCCATGCACGTAAATAGGCCTTAGGGATTAACCAGCGATTATTGTTGTCACAGCCTGATTTTTGGCCCTTTCTTTTTCTTTGGATTTTCTGAGATTTTTGCCTGAGTTTTCTTTTTCCGTGGCTATGTGGTCTGAAGCTGAAGAAGATGACCTCTTATTTCTTTCCAGAGTGGCTTGTCATCCTCATAATCATCCCAAGACCCTGCCATTTCCATCTTAACCCAACCCCAATATTCTTTTTCCAAGGAATATTCCTTTTCTATTAAAGGAATAATTCTTTTTGTCCTAGGTTGTGAAGCAACCTATATTTCTGTCATTCCAAATATTCCCAGGTAATTCTCATAAATTTCTTGGGTCATATATTGCTCAAATATGGCAAAACATTTCATTGCCATGTTAAAAAATAATCCTCCAAAAATCATTTTTCTAATCTGCCCTAAATGGCACTTTGTGAAGCAAGTGCTATTTATATTTGCCCAATTGACCCCAAACTTGGTGGACTTCTTTTCATGTCCATATAATTGCCCTGTGCCAACTTTCACACTCATTTGCCTAGTAATTATTTGCCAGTGAGTTTTCAAAGTTTATGTCCAGAAAGAAACTTTGTGAATGAAGTATATTTTAGGCATTTCCAAATGAGATGAAACTTGGTCACATCCTTCATTTGGTCAAATAATGAGCCTCTACCAAATTAGAGCTCATGGAGATCATCTATGAGAGCTCAGCTCCAAATCTTGATTTCTGGTAAAATTTGCACTTTGTGAAGCAACACTATTTTGCCTTGCTTCATTTGAGCTGCCAATTTACCAGGCCTTTATTACATCTACATCTACCTTCAACACCAAGTCTTGGCTCAATCTTGTTATCCTTCCACCCTCAGTAAATTTTCCAAGATTCTTCCCAGATTGGAGTGTTGTGAAGCAAGTGCCACTTTGGTAACTCCAAATGGCATGATCTTTTTACAGCATCTTCATATGATCAAATAAGCTCCCTCCGCCAAATATCAGCTCATTACTCTTAAGTGTGTGAGTGCAACATCATCTTCCCCAAATCTGGCCAGTTTGACACTTTCTACAGCAACCCTAAGCTAAACTCCTCCTGTTAGTCTGGTTTTCAGTGATCTAAATCATCTTGGTGTAAGATCATTGCCAGAGAACCTTTCTACCAAGTTACCCAGATGGTTTTACCGCAGGGAGTTACAAACACAGTGTTGTTGTTTTACCATGGAGCCATCTGCAAATCTCTTCTTTGCCCCTGGATCAATTGCTTTCTGCATTCTTACTAAGGGCACTGAGTTCCATCTACCGGACATGGCTGGCCACGCCAGAGCTTGCCTCTTGCACCAATGCGCATGGTGACCGCACCTGCGTCATGCACAGTACGCCCTCTGGAACGGTCGGACCTCTGTGCTCGTCGCCTCCCTCCTCGTCTGGGCCTCAAACGTTGTCCAGGAGCGCCCCCGTGCCACTGCCGTGCTCCGCCTCTGACCTCCATTAGTACCCTGTTGGAGCTCTCTTGTGGGCGTTCAAAGACCTCCTCCGCGCCAATATATGGACCCCCGAGCTCCTCCGCACCTCACCAGCCACTCCTCGCCCCTCCTCGACCACCAGAGCCCTCGTGCTCCTCTTCTTTCCGTCGGCGTCCGCCATGGCCGCCTCGACCTCGGCCTAGTTCCGGCGAGCCTAGCCCTCCTATCCTCCTATCATCATGTCCAGTGGCTCTCCCTCGTCCCACTCAGCCGCCCCACCCCCTTGCCCCCTCGCCGGAGTGCCCGCATCGCCGAGATCCGTCGTCGCCCGAAGCTTCCTGCGCTCTCCAAGGCGCCGCCCCTCCCCTCCTTCCCGCGCCTCCCCGGCGGCTGTTCTCCCCCTGTATGGGTGCGGTTGGCCTCTGCGGTCCCGCCGGTGCCCTCGGCCGGGCCGGAGACGGCCGGAGCAGGCCGGCCCCTTGGCCCCGTCCCTCCCCTGCTCTGCCTCTGTTCACGCAAGGAACAGGGCGGGCGGGAGGAAGAGGACGAGCGCCCGTGCCCCCTCGCCCTGCGCCTAGGACCCACGCGCCAGTGGCCCAGCCCCTTGCCACGTGGATAAGTGGGAGAACGCATGTTCTGCAAAATGCACTTTCAGTTTTTGCGTCCAGGGACTTGTTTGTTGAAGTTTTATTCACATATTGGTCCCTGATGTTCAACACTTCACATCTTCTCACCCGTAACTCCGAATCAAGTGATTCCAAAGCCCACATCTTCGTCTCGACGAGACCTTTCTGTTGGTATCATTTTCACTATGGGTTGACATTCTGAAAATGACCATTTTGCCCTTGCCGTAAACAGCCCCCTCCGAGAGAGAACTGTTTCCGGCGATTCTTTTCGCGATCGTTCCGCAATTCTTCCTGGAGACTCCGTCACCCCAGGCAAGCCAGAATACCCACTTGCATGATAGTCATGCAGTAGCCATGGTTTTCAACTTGAATATTTATTAAATGTTTGCTTGTTTAAAATATGATTATCCTTGTTTCGGTAATGCTTCGGGGTTATTGTTCATTTTCTTGCTATGTTGTTATGCACCCTGTTTTATCGTGCCATGCTAGTTGCTAGTATTCTTTTCATATGTTTATGCTTGCTAGTAGTGCATGTTGACATTAGTGAAGGTCTTCGGGGCATGACTGCCGTCTGTCCCGAGTACCGTTGTTATACATGTTCCGTTGCATCCAGTTAATTAAATGCTTGCATGTATTATTATTGATATGTTCTTGCATGATATTTATTGTTGATGTTAGTAGTCATGTTATGCTTCGGAGAAGTATGTACTTATGATGTTCATGCTAGTTATTATGCCATCCTTATTATTCATTGTTGATAGGGTGGATAGTTCTCTCATGATTATGTTGATATTCATGCTCATGCATTGTAGTTGCATCATGTATTTTATCATGACTCAGCATATTTGCATTCAAGTTTAACCGGATTAAATTGAACTTGAACAACTGTTGTCTGAGTCATGGTGCCACCATATCGAACTGGCCAGTGCAACCACATTTACCTTTATGGGAAGGTCCTAACTGGGTCTATTGTGATGCCTCTCACCGGTGCCTCCAACGAGGGAAGGTTATGGGCATGCGGTACCTTGGCCAGGTAAGCAGTCATAACCTTGTGTGCCCGTTGTTGTCGTTATGGATCCGGGTCCCCGTTTGGGACCATTTATGTTTAGCCACGACGGTGGCCGTTGTGTCTTTGGTAGACACGGGGCCACCTAGGACTAGCCCAGTAGGGCGTGAGTCGGAGTGGCCGGGAGAGTGTCATGATAGTAGATCGGTTTTATCGGAACGCCGTTGGTCCACCCGAATGGAGAACGAGGCAATGGGTTCCGTGGTGTGGGTACAGTGCGCTACCTCTGCAGAGTGTATAATAATTCTATCGATAGCCGCGCCCGCGGATAAGGGCCCAGTTCGTGTCGGTCACACTATGAGTCAACAGTAATAATAATAACTTGATTAATAACAACCCCGGTTTGATGACAAGTTAAGTTGATGGTGATCGCCGGAAAGATCACGTTTGGTTTTACCAAGCTTGATTTGATCCTGAGATGATCGTATAATGTTCAAGGTTGGTAAGTGATGCATCTGTTGGTTACGAGGTAACCCGAACAAAATAAATGGTGCATGTAGTGTCATCATGTTGCATGCTAGTATCATTAGATTTATATGTTCATGCCATGCTCATATTGTTTAGCTGTATCATGTTCATGTTGTTCATGCTATGTTATCCTGATAATCTCATGATAATTAACCTGTAATTGCCTTGCTGTTGTTTGTCTTGAATGCTTCTGGTTTATTGTGAGCTTGCAAGTACATTCAATGTACTGACCTGGCGTGTCATGCCAGCTTGCAGGTCGTGCCAGGATTGCTTGCTTGTTTGGTGTTGTTCCCGTGTTCGCGAGGTAGGATAAACGTTCTAGCCAGAGTCCCTGCGGATTGGAGTTCATCACCATCGTTCGTTGTTCCGCTGCCAGTAGTTGTTCCGCTGCTTCGAGTTGCTATGCTTCTTGTATAGAGCAACCGTGTTGGCGTAGTGTCGCCGTGCCGATGTTGTTCATTGTAATATCGGGACCCTTGTAATCATATTCGTGTTGTAATAGAAAGCTGGTTTGTTCTATACTAAGCAGTGCCGTATTCCAGAAGACTTCATCTCGATCTCTGGGCTGGAATACGGGGCGTTCCGGTTTTCTCTGAGCAGGGGTGCCACAGGCTTGGTACCAGAGCAGGTCTGTCTGTAGAGCGTCCTAGTCCACCGGAACGTTAGAAAATGGTAGTATAGGGTCTGGTTGTTGTCCTTGATTGCTGCATTTGGTGGTTGCATTTGTTTGCTGCAAGTAGTCTTACTTCGGTTACCATTAACCCCTGTTTTCATGCGTAGATGGCGGTCAACTTCCATGAGTTCAGTGCCCTTCCCTTAGCTCCCGGTGCTGTTCCCATTGAGTTCAGTCCCACTCCTGCACCTCTCAGCCTTGCCGCCCTCCTCGACGACATGTGGCGTAGTATTTATCCCCTCGGAGATCCACCTCATTATCAAGTATTCCAGTTTTCTTCTGGAGGAAGAATTCGGGAATATGTTGCTCATGTTCATCTGTCAGCCCCGATTCCTGTCGGTAAGCGCACCTACAGTTTCCACGGTGGTTACGGCGCTACTCCTGAGCGTGCCGTTCAGCTTGCCGCAATGGCAGGCGTCACCGGTCTTCGTCATCAAGAGAGCATGGTGCAAGAGAACCGTGCTTATCAATATTATCCCACCATCGTTGAGAATCCTAGGCGAATCCAATTTCCCTCTGTCAACCCTCAAGATGACCCGGCTATCCTCGCCATGTCTCGTTACATGACGGCCGAGTGTCTTCTTATTTCCGAGTTAGTCCGAGACACCCTTCGGGCCAGGAGATTGCTTTGTGTCGCTTTACCCCAGTCTCCGCCAGTTTCTCCAACTCCTCCACCTCGTCCATCCGAAGTTTCAGAGTCAGCGGTTCCACTCGCTACTCCCTCAGCTTCCTCATCAGTTCGCTAGCGTTTGCTCAAGCGTAGGATGTAATCATTTGTGTAGTGCATGTGCATCTGCTGTAGTATCTTGCTTATTTATGCTTGTGTGTGATTGTGTGTGCCTGTGTGGATTAGTTTTGTAGCTTGTTGGCTGTGTGCTTTATTTAGCTCGTTTGCTGTATGATTTGTTGTAATCGTTTTTCTCGTGCTTTTTCTGTTTTAAATCCTCGGTGTTACCCCCTTATGGAAATTTCCTCGACCGACACCGGATCAGAAGAAGCCGTGAGCAGTACAGATATACACCAAGGAATTCAGATTTTCAGCCGACAACATGGTATTACATCTGGTCTGAATACAAGTATATTCTGCTCAAACTTTCAGCAACAGGTACTTGTCAGAGATACATGTTATTGCAGCAATGATTAAATCAGCAAGAGAACAAAGCTGGATCAACAGTGCATTCCCAATCAAGGGTATGATCCGTACGCAATGATTAAATCTGCCATAAGTCAAATTTAAAACATTGCGACACCCAGAGGTTAGTCCAAATGCATAGTGAATTTAGTAAGGACAGTCAGACAATTCTTGCCATACAACTAATCAGCCGCTTCATCCCACAATACCGCCGAATCAAGATTGACTAGTAACGGTAAGAAAGTTGAACAAGATCATACGCCCACAACTGCTTTGTGTTCTACTCGTGCAAGATGCTACGCATAAAACCCAGGCTCAGATGCCACTGTTGGGGAACGTAGCATAAATCAAAAATTTTCTACGTCTTCACCAAGATCCAACTATGGAGACATCTAGCAACGAGCAACTAAGAGTGCATCTACATACCGTTATGAAGATTGCGTGCGGAAGCTTTCAACGAAGCAAGGATGAAGTAGTCGTACTCTTCACGTTCTTCGTCACCGATGATCTAGCGCCGAACGGACGGCACCTCCGCGTTCAACACACGTACGGTGCAGCAATGTCACCTCCTTCTTGATCCAGCAAGGGGGGAGGAGAAGTCGTCAGAGATCCGGCAGCACGACGGCGTGATGACAGATGCAGTGGAGATCGCAGCAGGGCTTCGCCGGGCGCCCTGCGTGGGAGTTGGGAGGTGTGACGGGAGGGGGAGAGGCGCCAGGGCTTGGGTGCGGCTGCCCTCTCCCCCCCCACATATATATAGGGGCCAGGGGGGGCGCCTGGACCCCCTGCAGATCCAATCTGCAAGGGGGCGGCGGCCAAGGGGGGTTCCTTGCCCCCCAAGGCAAGTGGAGCCCCCCTCCCCTTTAGGGTTTGAACCCTAGGCGCAGGGGAGGTGGGCCCCCTTAGTGGTGCGCCAGCCCAGAGGGCTGGACACATCCCCTCGCGGCCTAGGGGCCCCACCGGGATGGGTGGCCCCACCCGGTGGACCCCCGGGGCCCCTCCGGTGGTCCCGGGACGCTCCCGGTGGCCCCCGGAGATCACCCGTTGGCCGAAACTGGACTTCCCATATATCAATCTTTACCTCCGGACCATTCCGGAACTCCTCGTGACGTCCGGGATCTCATCCGGGACTCCGAACAACATTCGGGTTTCCACGTGCATTAATCTCTACGACCCTAGCGTTACCGAACCTTAAGTGTGTAGACCCTACGGGTTCGGGAGACACGTAGACATGACCGAGACCACTCTCCGGTCAATAACCAACAGCGGGATCTGGATACCCATGTTGGTTCCCACGTGTTCCTCGATGATCTTCATCGGATGAACCACCGTGTCAAGGATTCACTCAATCCCGTATGTTATTCCCTTTGTCCATCGGTACGGTACTTGCCCGAGATTCGATCGTCGGTATTCCCGATACCTTGTTCAATCTCGTTATGGCAAGTCTCTTTACTCGATCCGTAATCCATCATCCCGTGACTAACTACTTAGTCACATTGAGCTCATTATGATGATGTCTTACCGAGTGGGCCCAGAGGTACCTCTCCGTCATACGGAGTGACAACATCCCAGTCTCGGTTCGTACCAACTCAACAGACACTTTCGGAGATACCCGATGCGTACCTTTATAGCCACCCAGTTACGTTGTGACGGTTGGCACACCCAAAGTACTCCTACGGTATCCGGGAGTTGTACAACCTCATGGTCTAAGGAATAAATACTTGACACCGAAAAGCTTATGCATTACGAACTATACGATCTCGTGTTATGCTCAAGTTTGGGTCTTATCCATCTCATCATTCTCCTAATGATGTGATCCCGTTATCACTGACATCTCATGTCCATGGTCAGGAAACCGTGACCATCTGTTGATCAACGAGCTGGTAACTAGAGGCCTACCAGGGACTCATTTTGGTCTATGTATTCACACATGTATCGCTATTTCCGTACAATACAATTCAAGCATGAATAACAGACAATTATCATGAACAAGGAGATATAATAATAATGCTTTTATTATTGCCTCTAGGGCATATCTCCAACAGTCTCCCACTTGCACTAGAGTCAATAATCTAGTTACATTGTGATGAATCGAACACCCATAGAGTTCTGGTGTTGATCATGTTTTGCCCGTGAAAGAGGTTTAGTCAACGGGTCTGCGACATTCAGATCTGTATGCACTTTACAAATATCTATGTCTCCATCCTGAACATAATTCCGGCTGGAGTTGAAACGGCGCTTGATGTGCTTGGTCTTCTTGTGAAACCTGGGCTCCTTGGTAATAGCAATAGCACCAGTGTTGTCACAGAAGAGAGTCATCGGGCTTGACGCACTTGGAATGACTCCTAGGTCGGTGATGAACTCCTTCATCCAGACTCCTTCCTGTGCCGCTTCAGAAGCAGCTATGTACTCCGCTTCACATATAGATGCTGCCACCACGCTTTGCTTGCAACTGCACCAGCTGACTGCCCCTCCATTCAAAATATACACGTATCCGGTTTGTGACTTAGAGTCATCCAGATCGGTGTCGAAGCTAGCATCAACGTAACCCTTTACGACGAGCTCTTCGTCACCTCCATAAACGAGAAACATATCCTTAGTCCTTTTCAGGTACTTCAGGATGTTCTTGACTGCTGTCCAGTGTTCCGTACCGGGATCACTTTGGTACCTCCCTACCAAACTTATGGCAAGGTTCACATCAGGTCTGGTACACAGCATGGCATACATGACAGAACCTATGGCCGAGGCATAGGGAATGACACTCATCTTTTCTCTATCTTCTGCCGTGGTCGGCGACTGAGCTTTGCTCAATCTCATACCTTGCAAAACAGGCAAGAATCCTTTCTTGGACTGATCCATACTCAACTTCTTCAATATTTTGTCAAGGTATGTACTTTGTGAAAGACCAATGAGGCGTCTCGATCTATCTCTATAGATTTTGATGCCTAATATGTAAGCAGCTTCTCCAAGGTCCTTCATTGAAAAACTTTTATTCAAGTAGGCCTTTACATTTTCCAAGAATTCTATATCATTTCCCATCAGCAATATGTCATCCACATATAATATGAGAAATGCCACAGAGCTCCCACTCACTTTCTTGTAAATACAGGCTTCTCCATAAGTCTGTATAAAGCCAAACGCTTTGATCACCTCATCAAAGCGAATATTCCAACTCCGAGATGCTTGCACCAGCCCGTAAATCGAGCGCTGGAGCTTGCATACCTTGTCAGCGTTCTCTGGATCGACAAAACCTTCCGGTTGCATCATATACAACTCTTCCTTGAGGAAGCCATTAAGGAATGTTGTTTTGACGTCCATTTGCCATATCTCATAATCATAGAATGCGGCAATAGCTAACATGATTCTGACTGACTTCAGCATCGCTACGGGAGAGAAAGTCTCGTCGTAGTCAATCCCTTGAACTTGTCGATAACCCTTAGCGACAAGCCGAGCTTTATAGATGGTCACATTACCATCCGCGTCTGTCTTCTTCTTAAATATCCATTTATTTTCTATGGCGTGCCTATCATCAGGCAAGTCCACCAAAGTCCATACTTTGTTTTCATACATGGATTCTATCTCGGATTTCATGGCTCCAAGCCATTTATTGGAATCTGGGCCCGCCATCGCTTCTTCATAGTTCGAAGGTTCACCGTTGTCTAACAACATGATTTCCAGTACAGGGTTGCCGTACCACTCTGGTGCGGAACGTACCCTTGTGGACCTTCGAAGTTCAGTAGTAACTTGATCTGTTTCTTCATGATCATTATCATTATCTTCCTCCCTTGTCGGTGCAGGCACCTCAGGAACAGTTTCCTGCGCTGTGCTACTTTCCGGTACAGGAGGGGTGACTGTCACCTCATCAAGTTCTATTTTCCTCCCACTCACTTCTTTCGAGAGAAACTCTTTCTCCAGAAAGTATCCATTCTTGGCAACAAAGACTTTGCCTTCAGATCTGTGGTAGAAGGTGTACCCAATAGTTTCCTTTGGGCATCCTATGAAGACGCATTTTTCCGATTTGGGTTCGAGCTTTTCAGGTTGAAGTTTCTTGACATAAGCATCGCAACCCCAAACTTTCAGAAACGACAGCTTCGGTTTCTTGCCAAACCAAAGTTCATATGGAGTCGTCTCAACGGATTTTGACGGAGCCCTATTTAAAGTGAATGCGGCAGTCTCTAAAGCATAACCCCAAAAAGATAGCGGTAAATCGGTGAGGGACATCATAGATCGCACCATGTCCAACAGAGTACGATTTCGACGTTCGGACACACCGTTACGTTGAGGTGTTCCGGGCGGTGTCAATTGTGAAACAATTCCACAGCTTCTAAGATGTGTGCCAAATTCATGACTTAAATATTCACCCCCACGATCCGATCGCAAGAACTTTATTTTTCTGTCACGTTGATTCTCAACCTCATTCTGAAATTCCTTGAACTTTTCAAAGGTCTCAGACTTGTGTTTCATCAAATAGATATACCCGTATCTACTCAAGTCATCCGTGAGGGTGAGAACATAACGATAGCCTCCGCGAGCCTCAACACTCATTGGACCGCACACATCGGTATGTATGATTTCCAACAAGTTGGTTGCTCGCTCCATTGTTCCGGAGAACGGAGTCTTGGTCATCTTGCCCAAGAGGCATGGTTCGCACGTGTCAAATGATTCATAATCAAGAGACTCTAGAAGTCCATCCAAATGGAGCTTCTTCATACGTTTGACACCAATATGACCAAGTCGGCAATGCCACAAGTATGTGGGACTATCATTATCAACTTTACATCTTTTGGCATCTACACTATGAATATGTGTATTACTACGTTCGAGATCCATCAAAAATAAACCATTGACCAGCGGGGCATGACCATAAAACATATCTCTCAAATAAATAGAACAACCATTATTCTCCGATTTGAAAGAATATCCATCTCGCATAAGACGAGATCCAGAAACAATGTTCATGCTCAAAGCTGGTACTAAATAACAATTATTCAGGTTTAAAACTAATCCCGAGGGTAGATGTAGAGGCAGCGTGCCGACGGCGATCACATCGACCTTGGAACCATTCCCGACGCGCATCGTCACCTCATCCTTCGCCAGTCTCCGTTTATTCCGCAGCTCCTGTTTTGAGTTACAAATGTGAGCAACTTCACCGGTATCGAATACCCAGGAGCTACTATGAGTGCTGGTAAGGTACACATCAATAACATGTATATCATATATACCTTTGACGTTGCCGGCCTTCTTGTCTGCTAAGTATTTGGGGCAGTTCCGCTTCCAGTGACCCGTTCCCTTGCAATAAAAGCACTCAGTCTCTGGCTTGGGTCCATACTTTGGCTTCTTCCCGGCAACAGGCTTGCCAGGCGCGGCAACTCCCTTGCCATCCTTCTTGAAGTTCTTCTTACCCTTGCCTTTCTTGAACTTAGTGGTTTTATTGACCATCAACACTTGATGTTCTTTCTTGATGTCAACCTCCGCTGATTTCAGCATTGAATATACCTCGGGAATGGACTTCTCCATCCCCTGCATATTGAAGTTCAGCACGAAGCTCTTGAAGCTTGGTGGGAGCGACTGGAGGATTCTGTCAACGACCGCTTCATCTGGGAGATTCATTCCCAGCTGAGACAAGCGGTTGTGCAATCCTGAAATCTTGAGGATGTGCTCACTGACAGAACTGTTTTCCTCCATCTTACAGCTGTAGAATGCGTCAGAGACATCATATCTCTCGACTCGGGCATGAGCTTGGAAAACCATTTTCAGCTCTTCGAACATCTCATATGCTCCATGGTGCTCAAAACGCTTTTGGAGCCCCGATTCTAAACTGTAAAGCATGCCGCACTGAACCAGGGAGTAATCATCACTACGCGGCTGCCAGACGTTTAAAACGTCTTGGTCAGCATCGGGAGCAGGTGCATCACCTAGCGGTGCTTCTAGGACATATGATCTCTTGGCAGCTATGAGGATGATCCTCAGGTTACGGACCCAATCCGTATAGTTGCTACCATCGTCTTTCAGCTTGGTTTTCTCTAGGAACGCGTTGAAGTTGAGGGAAACTGGAGCGTGGGCCATTTGATCTACAAGAGATATTGTTAAGAATTTAGACTAAGTTCATGATAATTAAGTTCATTTTAATCAAATTTTAATGAACTCCCACTCAGAATGACATCTCTCTAGTCATCTTAAGTGATACACGATCCGAATTGAGTAGTCCGTGTCCGATCATCACGTGAGACGGACTAGTCAAAAACGGTGAACATCTTCATGTTGATCGTATCTTCTATACGACTCGTGTTCGACCTTTCGGTCTTCCGTGTTCCGAGGCCATGTCTGTACATGCTAGGCTCGTCAAGTCAACCCTAAGTGTATTGCGTGTGTAAATCTGTCTTACACCCGTTGTATGCGAACGTTAGAACCTATCACACCAGATCATCACGTGGTGCTTCGGAGCAACGAGCTTTAGCAACGGTGCACAGTTAGGGGAAACACATTACTTGAAATTTTAGTGAGAGATCATCTTATTTACTACCGTCGTTCTAAGTAAACAAGATGCAAAAACATGATAAACATCACATGCAATCAATTAAAGTGACATGATATGGCCAATATCATCTTGCTCCTTGGATCTCCATCTTCGGGGCACCATGATCATCTTGTCACCGGCTCGACACCATGATCTTCATCATCATGATCTCCATCATCGTGTCTTGAGGAAGTCGTCACGCCAACTATTACTTCTACTACTATAGCTAACGTTTAGCAATGAAGTAAAGTAATTACATGGCGTTTATTCAGTGACACGCAGGTCATACAATAATTAAGACAACTCCTATGGCTCCTGCCGGTTGTCAAGTTCATCGACATGCAAGTCGTGATTCCCTATTACAAAAACATGATCAATCTCATACATCACATATATCATTCATCACATCTTCGTTCTTGGCCATACCACGTCACAAAACACATGCTGCAAAAACAAGTTAGACGTCCTCTAATTGTTGTTGCAAGTTTTACGTGGCTTCTATAGGATTTCTAGCAAGAACGTTTCTTACCTACGCCAAAACCACAACGTGATTTGTCAACTTCTATTTACCCTTCATAAGGACCCTTTTCATCGAATCCGATCCGACTAAAGTAGGAGAGATAGACACCCGCCAGCCACCTTATGCATCTAGTGCATGTCTGTCGGTGGAACCAGTCTCATGTAAGGGTACGTGTAAGGTCGGTCCGGGCCGCTTCATCCCACAATACCGCCGAATCAAGATTGACTAGTAACGGTAAGAAAGTTGAACAAGATCATACGCCCACAACTGCTTTGTGTTCTACTCGTGCAAGATGCTACGCATAAAACCCAGGCTCAGATGCCACTGTTGGGGAACGTAGCATAAATCAAAAAAATTCTACGTCTTCACCAAGATCCAACTATGGAGACATCTAGCAACGAGCAACTAAGAGTGCATCTACATACCGTTATGAAGATTGCGTGCGGAAGCTTTCAACGAAGCAAGGATGAAGTAGTCGTACTCTTCACGTTCTTCGTCACCGATGATCTAGCGCCGAACGGACGGCACCTCCGCGTTCAACACACGTATGGTGCAGCAACGTCACCTCCTTCTTGATCCAGCAAGTGGGGAGGAGAAGTCGTCAGAGATCCGGCAGCACGACGGCGTGATGACGGATGCAGTGGAGATCGCAGCAGGGCTTCGCCGGGCGCCCTGCGTGGGAGTTGGGAGGTGTGACGGGAGGGGGAGAGGCGCCAGGGCTTGGGTGCGGCTGCCCTCTCCCCCCCACATATATATAGGGGCCAGGGGGGCGCCTGGACCCCCTGCAGATCCAATCTGCAAGGGGGCGGCGGCCAAGGGGGGTTCCTTGCCCCCCAAGGGAAGTGGAGCCCCCCTCCCCTTTAGGGTTTGAACCCTAGGCGCAGGGGAGGTGGGCCCCCTTAGTGGTGCGCCAGCCCAGAGGGCTGGACACATCCCCTCGCGGCCTAGGGGCCCCACCGGGATGGGTGGCCCCACCCGGTGGACCCCCGGGGCCCCTCCGGTGGTCCCGGGACGCTCCCGGTGACCCCCGGAGATCACCCGTTGGCCGAAACTGGACTTCCCATATATCAATCTTTACCTCCGGACCATTCCGGAACTCCTCGTGACGTCCGGGATCTCATCCGGGACTCCAAACAACTTTCGGGTTTCCACGTGCATTAATCTCTACGACCCTAGCGTTACCGAACCTTAAGTGTGTAGACCCTACGGGTTCGGGAGACACGTAGACATGACCGAGACCACTCTCCGGTCAATAACCAACAGCGGGATCTGGATACCCATGTTGGTTCCCACGTGTTCCTCGATGATCTTCATCGGATGAACCACCGTGTCAAGGATTCACTCAATCCCGTATGTTATTCCCTTTGTCCATCGGTACGGTACTTGCCCGAGATTCGATCGTCGGTATTCCCGATACCTTGTTCAATCTCGTTATGGCAAGTCTCTTTACTCAATCCGTAATCCATCATCCTGTGACTAACTACTTAGTCACATTGAGCTCATTATGATGATGTCTTACCGAGTGGGCCCAGAGGTACCTCTCCGTCATACGAAGTGACAACATCCCAGTCTCGGTTCGTACCAACTCAACAGACACTTTCGGAGATACCCGATGCGTACCTTTATAGCCACCCAGTTACGTTGTGACGGTTGGCACACCCAAAGTACTCCTACGGTATCCGGGAGTTGTACAACCTCATGGTCTAAGGAATAAATACTTGACACCGAAAAGCTTATGCATTACGAACTATAAAATCTCGTGTTATGCTCAAGTTTGGGTCTTGTCCATCACATCATTCTCCTAATGATGTGATCCCGTTATCACTGACATCTCATGTCCATGGTCAGGAAACCGTGACCATCTGTTGATCAACGAGCTGGTAACTAGAGGCCTATCAGGGACTCATTTTGGTCTATGTATTCACACATGTATCGCTGTTTCCGTACAATACAATTCAAGCATGAATAACAGACAATTATCATGAACAAGGAGATATAATAATAATGCTTTTATTATTGCCTCTAGGGCATATCTCCAACACCCAGTCCATGCAAGTCTCTCGCGCAAGGAAGAATTCACGGTAGACATCCAACAACTTCACCGGTTATTCAAGAAACAAAAACTAGTGGGTGATGCCATGCTCAACCAGTCTTGAAGGAAAGACAACACTGAGACAATAATCTTGGCAGTCATTGTCAAGATCAGTCCCGCACATCCAACAATATGATGTTATTAACCCTGTCACTATCCGGCATGAACATTATTGAGATCTGTATAACCACATGTGAGCCGGATAAATATACCGAGGCTCAAAATATGAACTAGACCAAGGTATGATTGCCAGATATTGTATGTAACCATATTCAGGTTCGCAAAAATAATCAAGAACCTATGTAAGGCCTCACTCTTTCAGTTGAGGATCCAGATGAATAAAATAATAATGAAAGAGCAAGACCAACAATATAGGTATGCCGATTATTATGTGAAAAATGTGGATGCCCAAGACAGTTTTATTCGACGGTGAACCCAAGCAAAGGTCCACCTAAGAGGTATACTCCATTGTGGTAAGGACCTCATAGCGAGGCAACCAGTTCAGTCCACAGTATGCTCACAACTGTCAGCATTGAATATCCGAGTCTGTCCGGTTAGACTCAGGGACAACTCAATATATTGACCTCAACACCTACGATGGAGCATCGCACCGACTGTTATTCCCAGGGAGATACTGGCAAAAATGAAGAATCAGTGTGAAAACATATACTTTGAGGATTGTTATCTCTCGCATAGGGGAAGCAAATAAAAAGAACTGCCTGTGTGAATGGGATTCTTTGCCAAGATCACCGCCAGTCAAGACTGCAAATTTTATTATCAGAGGATGGCGCATTTTTCTACCAGTCACGACAAGCGACAGTCAAACCTTTTGGTGCAACTTGGATACTCTAGACTAAGAAGACAGTCCAGATAATTCAGAAACTCCTGCAAGATGACAGCATCCGTTAGCAAAAACAGATATGATCCACATCACTGTTTTGGAACCAGAAGGCAGGCCTATATTCGAGAAATCCTATGCCTGGATAAAAGAGATTCTTTGTTCCACGGGAAGATATGTTCCCCAACTCCGTGGAATATTCTCGGTACTCGATACGAAGATAACATTTCCAGCAAGGATCAATATCAAGAAGGACAAGTATGTCCGTCAAAATAATATTTTGGATGCTAGCTCGGCCAGCAGATATGAAAGAAAATTGGAGTCAATATAAACAGGAGCATATAAGGTACATCCTGTCAGAATGTCAGATACAACAAAGCAAACCACCCCAGATCGAGACAGTCAGTCAGATCCAATTTAGTGGAAATATTATGAATAAAAGAAACCTGTGTTGGAAACAGTTTCTTCAAGTCAAAAACTTATTTAACCCGGAACAACCAAATCTCGAGGACGAGATTTGTTTAAGGAGGAAAGAGTTGTCACAGCCTGATTTTTGGCCCTTTCTTTTTCTTTGGATTTTCTGAGATTTTTGCCTGAGTTTTCTTTTTCCGTGGCTATGTGGTCTGGAAACTGAAGAAGATGACCCCTTCTTTCTTTCCAGAGTGGCTTGTCATCCTCATAATCATCCCAAGACCCTACCATTTCCATCTTGACCCAACCCCAATATTCTTTTTCCAAGGAATATTCATTTTCTATTAAAGGAATAATTCTTTTTGTCCTAGGTTGTGAAGCAACCTATATTTCTGTCACTCCAAAAATTCCCAGTTAATTCTCATAAATTTCTTGGGTCATATATTGCTCAAATATGGCAAAACATTTCATTGCCATATTAAAAAATAATCCTCCAAAACTCATTTTTCTAATCTGCCCTAAATGGCACTTTGTGAAGGAAGTGCTATTTATCTTTGCTCAATTGCCCCCAAACTTGGTGGACATCTTTTAATGTCTATATCATTGCCCTGTGCCAACTTTCCCACTCACTTCCATAGCAATTATTTTCCAGTGAATTTTCAAAGTTTCTGTCCAGAAAGAAACTTTGTGAAGGAAGTATACTTTAGGCATTTCCAATTGAGATGAAACTTGGTCACATCCTTCACTTGGTCAAATCATGAGCCTCTACCAAATTAGAGCTCATGGAGATCATCTATGAGAGCTCAGCTCGAAATCTTGATTTCTGTTAAAATTTGCACTTTGTGAAGCAATACTATTTTACCTTCCTTAATTTGAGCTTCCAATTTACCAGGCCATTCTTACATCTGCATCTACCTTCTACACCAAGTCTTGGCTCAATCTAGTTAACCTTTCACCCACAGTAAATTTTTCCAAGATTCTGCCCAGATTGAAGTGTTGTGAAGCAAGTGCCACTTTGGTAACTCCAAATGGCATGATCGTTTTACAGCTTCTTCATATGATCAAATAAGCTCCCTCCGCCAACTATCAGCTCATTACACTTAAGTGTGTGAGTGCAACATCATCTTCCCGAAATCTGGCCAGTTTGGCACTTTCTACAGCAACCCTAAGCTAAACTCCTCCTGTTAGTCTGGTTTTCAGTGATCCAAATCACCTTGGTGTAAGATCATCGACAGACAACCTTTCTAACAAGTTACCCAGATGGTTTTACCACAGGGAGTTACAAACACCTTGCTGTTGTTTTACCATGGAGCCATCTAAAAATCTCTTCTTTGTCCCTGGATCAATTTCTTTCTGAATTCTTACTAAGGGCACGGAGGTCCATCTACCAGACATGTCCGGCCACGCCAAAGCTCGCCTCTTGCACCAGTGCGCATGGTGACCTCAGCTGCATCATGCACAGTACGCCGTCTGGAACGGTCGGGCCTCTGTGCTCGTCGCCTCCCTCCTCGTCTCGGCCTCAAACATTGTCCAGGAGCGCCCCCGTGCTCGTATGCACCGCCCTGCGTCGCTTCTTCGTCGTCGCTCGCCGGCAGCGCGCCGTCATAACCGTGCCACTGCCGTGCTCCGCCTCTGACCTCCATTAGTGCCCTGTTGGAGCTCTCGGCCGGGCCGGAGACTGCCGGAGCAGGCCGCCCCCTTGGCCCCGTCCCTCCCCTGCTCTGCCTCTGTTCACGCAAGGAACATGGCGGGCGGGAGGAAGAGGACGAGCGCCCGTGCCCCCTCGCCCTGCGCCTAGAACCCACGCGCCAGTGGCCCAGCCCCTTGCCACGTGGATAAGTGGGAGAAGCCGTGTTCTGCCAAATGCGCTTTCAGTTTTTGCGTCCAGGGACTTGTTTGTTGAAGTTTTATTCACAGACTGGTCCCTGATATTCAACACTTCATATCTTCTCACCCGTAACTCCGAATCAGGTGATTCCAAAGCCCACATCTTCGTCTCGACGAGACCTTTTTGTTGGTATCCTTTTCACTATGGGTTGATGTCACACCCTGCATTTTGTAACATGTCATTTGCATCAGTAAAGCATGAAAATTTGGACCAGCAATTTTTTTTGGCATCATTTGGCTTTTATTTGGAATCAAGTTTTTCTCCCTGTGTTTTTCAAGTGCTCTTTAAAGTCAACTACTCCCTCTTGTAGATTTCATCTCCTTACCCAAAACTTCTGCCCAATGATCATACCAAGTGTTTATAGCAGTATAGTATTTTCTTATAAAATTAATTTGGCCAAAATGTATTTTCAAAAATTAGTTTTCCAAAAACCCCCTGAATTGAGGTTTGCACTGCAAGTGCTTGATTTAGGGTGATAAAAATATTTCAAAGAGTGTATTTGAAACCTAGTAGATATAGGACTCCCATAAACCACAAAAATATAATTTTAAAAGTTATTTTCCTATTTTATTTAAAGGCTTTTTCTTAAGGCCAGAAATGGTCTTTAATAGGGAAAAATTATTTGATTATTTCAAAAATATTTGCCAAAATTCAGGGAGACTCATAGGACATATATTGTCCATATATAAGAGTTTCAACACTTGGTCATGTTCAAAATATTGGACAAATCCCTCAGAAACCCTTTCTGGATATTTCAAGCTTTTGAAATATTTACAAAGGAAATATTCTCTAAAAATTCCAGGGAAATTCTATCATGTCATATATGACATATTTGATGATCTTGCCAAGCCCCATGCCTTGGGAAGCAAGTAAACATCCTCAAAACCCCTCAAAACCATTCTGTCCATATCTGAAGTTTGAGAAACTTTACATTGCCAAACTTGTCCAAATGCTCCCAGACTTGGTACACATGCTAGAATGGTCTAAAAAGGCATCTAGACCAAATGGCACAAGCTTTGGAGAAGGGTAACTTGATCAGAGTACCCCAAAACCATTTCTGTTCAAATTCAAATTTGAACAACTTTACATTACCAACTTTTTACTTGGGGCATCTAACTTTGTGGACATGATCACAACCCCAAATGATGACACTACACCAAGTGGTGCATCAAGGGGAGATGATTAGCTTGACTCAAACATGGTGAAACCATTTCTGTTGATTTATAGGGTTCACCAAAGTTACATTGGCAAGTTTCTTCAAATAAGCCCAAACTTGATGAAACACCCTATTTCCATATGCCATTTAATCCTGTTAAGTGTCATGGCTAGTGGAGATCATTTGATTGCTCAAAACCACATCAAACACTCCAAAGTTACCAATTTCACCTCTTCTCCTGTTCTCCTTGAGCCCAACTTTCTACCACAGCTTCCCCAGGTCCCCTTGCACCTCCAGTAACTTCCCCATGGCCAGAGCTCAATAATTGAGGGATGAAAACCCCATTTTACTCTGCTGGACAGCCCAGTTTTCACCTTCCCTCAACCTCCCTCCTCTTCCATTGGATAACCAAGGCATCCAAGGCCACATCCCACTTGTTTACTCCATACCTGACCCCCCAGACAAGGTGGCCACGTCCAACAAGCCAAAGGCATGCCCTGGCATGCAATAGGCGTGCTCCAGAGCGCGCTACAGTGCACACCCGCACTGTAGCTTCGTCCAATCAGCCGCCCCCGATCACCTCGTGGTTCCCCCTCGCGCCACTCGATGCGCCTCGACGTCTGTAACACGCCCCGGCGCTGTCCCCCTCCTCCTTCTCCCCCCTGTGGCTGCCCTCGCACGCGCGCCGGCCGCTCGCAAGCTCCAGTCCTCGGCCTCACACGTGCGCGGCTCTGGAAGCTTCCCCCGCTCTCTCTCTTCCTCTCCCCAGCCCTGGACCGCATCCAGTAACTCCGTGTTGGGGAACGTAGCAGAATTCAAAAAATTTCTACGCTTCACCAAGATCAATCTAAGGAGTCATCTAGCAACGAGCATAATGGAGTGCATCTACATACCCTTTGTAGATCGCGTGCGGAAGCGTTCGAAGGAACGTGGATGAAGTAGTCGTACTCTTCGTGATCCTCGTCACCGATGATCCCAGAGCCGAACGGACGGTACCTCCGCGTTCAACACACGTACGGTACAGCGACGTCTCCTCCTTCTTGATCCAGCAAGGGGGGAGGAGAGGTTGATGGAGATCTAGCAGCACGACGGCGTGGTGGTGGATGCAACAGGAAAAGCTGCAGGGCTTCGCCGGCGCCCTGCGAGAGGAGTAGGAAGTGTGACGGGAGGGGGGAGAGGCGCCAGAGGCTTGGGGTGCGCTGCCCTCTCCCCCCCACTATACATAGGGGCCAGGGGGGGCCGCCGGCCCTAGGAGATGCAATCTCCTAGGGGGGCGGCGGCCAGAGGGGGGAGACTTGCCCCCCAAGGCATAGGGGACGCCCCCTCCCCCTAGGGTTTCAACCCTATGCGCATGGAGGGGGGCCCATATGGGTGCGCCAGCCCACCAGGGGTTGACCCCCTTCCCCTTGCGGCCTACGGGGCCCTCCGGGATGGGTGGCCCCACCCGGTGGACCCCCGGGACCCTTCCGGTGGTCCCGGGACACTCCCGGTGACCCCCGAAATTCATCCGATGACCGAAACTGGACTTCCTAGATATCATTCTTTACCTTCAGACCATTCCGGAACTCCTCGTGACGTCCGGGATCTCATCCGGGACTCCGAACAACATTCGGGTTTCCATGTGCATGTATCTCTACAACCCTAGCGTCACCGAACCTTAAGTGTGTAGACCCTACGGGTTCGGGAGACACACAGTCATGACCGAGACGACTCTCCGGTCAATAACCAACAGCGGGATCTGGATACCCATGTTGGTTCCCACATGTTCCTCGATGATATCATCGGATGAACCACTGTGTCAAGGATTCACTCAATCCCGTATGTTATTCCCTTTGTCTATCGGTACGGTACTTGCCCGAGATTCGATCGTCGGTATGCCCGATACCTTGTTCAATCTCGTCATGGCAAGTCTCTTTACTCGATCCGTAATCCATCATCCCGTGACTAACTCCTTAGTCACTTTGAGCTCATTATGATGATGTCTTACCGAGTGGGCCCAAAGGTACCTCTCCGTCATACGGAGTGACAACATCCCAGTCTCAGAACGTACCAACTCAACAGACACTTTCGGAGATACCCGTTGCGTACCTTTATAGCACCCAGATACGTTGTGACGTTTGGCACACCCAAAGTATTCCTACAGTATCCGGGAGTTGCACAACCTCATGGTCTAAGGAATAAATACTTGACACTGGGAAAGCTTTAAGCATCACGAACTATACGACCTCGTGCTAGGCTTAGGATTGGGTCTTGTCCATCACATCATTCTCCTAATGATGTGATCCCGTTATCACTGACATCCTATGTCCATGGTCAGGAAACCATGACCATCTGTTGATCAACGAGCTAGTAACTAAAGGCTTACCAGGGACACATTGTGGTCTATATATTCACACATGTATCGCTGTTTCTGTACAATACAATTCAAGCATGAATAACAGACAATTATCATGAACAAGGAAATATCATAATAATACTTTTATTATTGCCTCTAGGGCATATTTCCAACAGTCTCCCACTTGCACTAGAGTCAATAATCTAGTTACATTGGGATGAATCGAACACCCATAGAGTTCTGGTGTTGATCATGTTTTGCCCGTGGAAGAGGTTTAGTCAACGGGTCTGCAACATTCAGATCCGTATGCACTTTACAAATATCTATGTCTCCATCTTGAACATAATTCCGGATGGAGTTGAAACGGCGCTTGATGTGCTTGGTCTTCTTGTGAAACCTGGGCTCCTTGGTAATGGCAATAGCTCCAGTGTTGTCACAGAAGAGAGTCATCGGGCTTGACGCGCTTGGAATGACTCCTAGGTCGGTGATGAACTCCTTCATCCAGACTCCTTCTTGTGCTGCTTCGCAAGCAGCTATGTACTCCGCTTCTCATGTAGAATGCGCCACGACGCTCTGCTTGCAACTACACCAGCTGACTTCTCCACCATTCAAAATATACACGTATCCGGTTTGTGACTTAGAGTCATCCAGATCTGTGTCGAAGCTAGCATCGACGTAACCCTTTACGACGAGCTCTTCGTCACCTCCATAAACGAGAAACATATCCTTAGTCCTCTTTAGGTACTTTAGGATGTTCTTGACCGCTGTCCAGTGTTCCATACCGGGATCACTTTGGTACCTCCCTACCAAACTTATGGCAAGGTTCACATCAGGTCTGGTACACAGCATGGCATACATGATAGAACCTATGGCCGAGGCATAGGGAATGACACTCATCTTTTCTCTATCTTCTGCCGTGGTCGGGGACTGAGCCTTGCTCAATGTCATACCTTGCAAAACAGGCAAGAACCCCTTCTTGGACTGATCCATATTGAACTTCTTCAATATCTTGTAAAGGTATGTGCTTTGTGAAAGACCGATGAGGCGTCTTGATCTATCTCTATAGATTTTGATGCCTAATATGTAAGCTGCTTCTCCAAGGTCCTTCATTGAAAAACTCTTATTCAAGTAGGCCTTTATACTTTCCAAGAATTCTATATCATTTCCCATCAGCAATATGTCATCCACATATAATATGAGAAATGCTACAGAGCTCCCACTCACTTTCTTGTAGATACAGGCTTCTCCCCAAGTCTGTATAAAGCCAAACGCTTTGATCACATCATTAAAGCGAATATTCCAACTCCGAGATGCTTGCACCAGCCCGTATATCGAGCGCTGGAGCTTGCATACCTTGTTAGCATTCTCTGGATCGACAAAACCTTCCGGCTGCATCATATACATCTCTTCCTTGAGGAAACCGTTAAGGAATGCCGTTTTGACGTCCATTTGCCATATCTCATAATCATAGAATGCGGCAATTGCTAACATGATTCGGACGGACTTCAGCATCGCTACGGGAGAGAAAGTCTCGTCGTAGTCAATCCCTTGAACTTGTCGATAACCCTTAGCGACAAGCCGAGCCTTATAGATGGTCACATTACCATCTGCGTCTGTCTTATTCTTAAATATCCATTTATTTTCTATGGCGTGCCTATCATCAGGCAAGTCCACCAAAGTCCATACTTTGTTTTCATACATGGATTCTATCTCGGATTTCATGGCTCCAAGCCATTTATTGGAATCCGGGCCCGCCATCGCTTCTTCATAGTTCGAAGGTTCACCGTTGTCTAACAACATGATTTCCATGACAGGGTTGCCGTACCACTCTGGTGCGGTACGTGTCCTTGTGGACCTTCGATGTTCAGTAGTAACTTGATCTGTATCTTCATGATCATCATCATTAACTTCTTCCCTTGTCGGTGCAGGCACCTCAGGAACAATTTCCTGTGCTGCGCTACTTTCCGGTTCGGGAGGGGTGACTGTCACCTCATCAAGTTCTACTTTCCTCCCACTCACTTCTTTCGAGAGAAACTCTTTCTCCAGAAAGGATCCATTCTTGGCAACAAAGACTTTGCCTTCGGGTCTGTGGTAGAAGGTGTACCCAATCGTTTCCTTTGGGTATCATATGAAGACGCATTTTTCCGATTTGGGTTCGAGCTTCTCAGGTTGAAGTTTCTTGACATAAGCATCGCGACCCCAAAATTTTAGAAACGACAGCTTAGGTTTCTTGCCAAACCAAAGTTCATACGGTGTCGTCTCAATGGATTTCGACGGAGCCCTATTTAAAGTGAATGCGGCAGTCTCTAAAGCATAACCCCAAAAAGATAGCGGTAAGTCGGTGAGAGACATCATAGATCGCACCATGTCCAACAGAGTACGATTTCGACGTTCGGACACACCATTACGCTGAGGTGTTCCGGGCGGTGTCAATTGTGAAACAATTCCACAGTTCCTAAGGTGCGTGCCAAATTCATGACTTAAATATTCACCCCCACGATCCGATCACAAGAACTTTATTTTTCTGTCACGTTGATTCTCAACCTTATTCTGAAATTCCTTGAACTTTTCAAAGGTCTCAGACTTGTGCTTCATCAAGTAGATATACCCATATCTACTCAAGTCATCTGTGAGGGTGAGAACATAACGATAGCCTCCGCGAGCCTCAACACTCATTGGACCGCACAAATCGGTATGTATGATCTCCAATAAGTTGGTTGCTCGCTCCATTGTTCCGGAGAACGGAGTCTTGGTCATCTTGCCCAAGAGGCATGGTTCGCACGTGTCAAATGATTCATAATCAAGAGACTCCAGAAGTCCATCTGCATGAAGCTTCTTCATACGTTTGACACCAATATGACCAAGGCGGCAATGCCACAAGTATGTGGGACTATCATTGTCAACTTTACATCTTTTGGCATTCACACTATGAATATGTGTATCAGCACGATCGAGATTCATCAAAAATAAACCATTGACCAGCGGGGCATGACCATAAAACATATCTCTCAAATAAATAGAACAACCATTATTCTCGGATTTAAATGAGTAGCCATCTCGCATCAAACGAGATCCAGATACAATGTTCATGCTCAAAGCTGGTACTAAATAACAATTATTAAGGTTTAAAACTAATCCCGAGGGTAGATGTAGAGGCAGCGTGCTGACGGCGATCACATCGACCTTGGAACCATTCCCGACGCGCATCGTCACCTCGTCCTTCGCCAGTCTCCGCTTATTCCGTAGCTCCTGCTTTGAGTTACAAATATGAGCAACTGCACCGGTATCAAATACCCAGGAGCTACTACGAGCACTGGTAAGGTACACATCAATAACATGTATATCACATATACCTTTGACGTTGCCGGCCTTCTTGTCTGCTAAGTATTCGGGGCAGTTCCGCTTCTAGTGACCCGTTCCCTTGCAATAAAAGCACTCAGTCTCAGGCTTGGGTCCATACTTTGGCTTCTTCCCGGCAACTGGTTTACCGGGCGCGGCAACTCCCTAGCCATCCTTCTTGAAGTTCTTATTACCCTTGCCCTTCTTGAACTTAGTGGTTTTATTGACCATCAACACTTGATGCTCTTTCTTGATCTCCACCTCCGCTGATTTCAGCATTGAATACACCTCGGGAATGGACTTCTCCATCCCTTGCATATTGAAGTTCAACACGAAGCTCTTGTAGCTACGTGGGAGCGACTGGAGGATTTTGTCAACGACCGCTTCGTCTGGGAGATTCATCCCCAACTGAGACAAGCGGTTGTGCAACCCAGAAATCTTGAGTATGTGCTCACTGACAGAACTGTTTTCCTCCATCTTACAGCTGTAGAATGCGTTGGAGACATCATATCTCTCAACTCGGGCATGAGCCTGGAAAACCATTTTCAGCTCTTGGAACATCTCATATGCCCCGTGGTGCTCAAAACGCTTTTGGAGCCCCGATTCTAAGCTGTAGAGCATGCCGCACTGAACCAGGGAGTAATCATCACAACGCGACTGCCAAGCGTTCATAACATCTTGGTTTGCCGGGGCAGGAGCGTCACCTAGCGGTGCTTCTAGGACATAAGTTTTCTTGGCAGCTATGAGGATGATCCTCAGGTTACGGACCCAGTCCGTATAGTTGCTACCATCGTCTTTCAGCTTGGATTTCTCTAGGAACGCGTTGAAGTTGAGGGTGACATGAGCGTGGGCCATTTGTTCTACAAGACATATTGTAAAGAATTTAGACTAAGTTCATGATAATTAAGTTCATCTAATCAAATTTTTAATGAACTCCCACTCAGATTGACATCTCTCTAGTCATCTAAGTGATACATGATCCGAATCGACTAGCCCGTGTCCGATCATCACGTGAGACGAACTAGTCATCAACGGTGAACATCTTCATGTTGATCGTATCTTCTATACGACTCATGTTCGACCTTTCGGTCTTCCGTGTTCCGAGGCCATGTCTGTACATGCTAGGCTCGTCAAGTGAACCCTAAGTGTATTGCGTGTGTAAATCTGGACCCGTCGTATGCGAACGTTAGAGCCTATCACACCCGATCATCACGTGGTGCTTCGGAACAACGATCCTTAGCAATGGTGCACAGTTAGGGGGAACACAATTCTTGAAATTTTTAGTGAGAGATCATCTTATTTACTACCGTCGTTCTAAGCAAACAAGATGCATAAACATGATAAACATCACATGCAATCAAATAAAGTGACATGATATGGCCAATATCATCTTGCTCCTTTGATCTCCATCTTCGGGGCACCATGATCATCTTTGTCACCGGCTCGACACCATGATCTCCATCATCATGATCTCCATCATCGTGTCTTCATGAAGTCGTCACGCCAGCTATTACTTCTACTACTATGGCTAACGTTTAGCAATAAAGTAAAGTAATTACATGGCGTTATTCAGTGACACGCATGTCATACAATAATTAAGACAACTCCTATGGCTCCTGCCGGTTGTCATTCTCATCGACATGCAAGTCGTGATTTCCTATTACAAGAACATGATCAATTTCATACATCACATATATCATTCATCACATCTTCTTGGCCATACCATATCACATAGCACATGCTGCAAGAACAAGTTAGACGACCTCTAATTGTTGTTGCAAGTTTTACGTGGCTTCTATAGGTTTTCTAGCAAGAACGTTTCTTACCTACGCCAAAACCACAACGTGATTTGTCAATTTCTATTTACCCTTCATAAGGACCCTGTTCATCGAATCCGATCCGACTAAAGTGGGAGAGACAGACACCCGCCAGCCACCTTATGCAACTAGTGCATGTCTGTCGGTGGAACCAGTCTCACGTAAGCGTACGTGTAAGGTCGGTCCGGGCCGCTTCATCCCACGATGCCACCGAATAAAGATTGGACTAGTAACGACAAGAAAATTGAGCAAACTCAACGCCCACAACTTGTTTGTGTTCTACTCGTGCAAGATGCTACGCAAAGACCTAGCTCAGATGCCACTGTTGGGGAACGTAGCAGAATTCAAAAAATTTCTACGCTTCACCAAGATCAATCTAAGGAGTCATCTAGCAACGAGCATAATGGAGTGCATCTACATACCCTTTATAGATCGCGTGCGGAAGCGTTTGAAGGAACGTGGATGAAGTAGTCGTACTCTTCGTGATCCTCGTCACCGATGATCCCAGCGCCGAATGGACATCACCTCCGCGTTCAACACACGTACGGTACAACGACGTCCCCTCCTTCTTGATCCAGCAAGGGGGAAGGAGAGGTTGATGGAGATCCAGTAGCACGTCGGCGTGGTGGTGGATGCAACAGGAAAAGCTGCAGGGCTTCGCCGGCGCCCTGCGAGAGGAGTAGGAAGTGTGACGGGAGGGGGGAGAGGCGCCAGAGGCTTGGGGTGCGGCTGCCCTCTCCCCCCACTATATATAGGGGCCGGGGGGCGCCAGCCCTAGGAGATGCAATCTCCTAGGGCGGCGGCGGCCAGAGGGGGGAGACTTGCCCCCCAAGGCATAGGGGGCGCCCCCTCCCCCTAGGGTTTCAACCCTAGGCGCATGGAGGGGGGCCCATATGGGTGCGCCAGCCCACCAGTGGCTGGACTCCTTCCCCTTGCGGCCTACGGGGCCCTCCGGGATGGGTGGCCCCACCCGGTGGACCCCCGGGACCCTTCCGGTGGTCCCGGGACACTCCCGGTGACCCCCGGAATTCACCCGATGGCCGAAACTGGACTTCCTATATATCATTCTTTACCTCCGGACCATTTCGGAACTCCTCATGACGTCCGGGATCTCATCCGGGACTCTGAACAACATTCAGGATTCCATGTGCATGTATCTCTACACCCCTAGCGTCACCGAACCTTAAGTGTGTAGACCCTACGGGTTCGGGAGACACGCAGACATGACCGAGACGACTCTCCGGTCAATAACCAACAACGGGATCTGGATACCCATGTTGGTTCCCAAGTGTTCCTCGATGATATCATCGGATGAACCACTGTGTCAAGGATTCACTCAATCCCGTATGTTATTCCCTTTGTCTATCGGTACGGTACTTGCCTGAGATTCGATCGTCGGTATGCCCAATACCTTGTTCAATCTCGTCATGGCAAGTCTCTTTACTCGATCCGTAATCCATCATCCCGTGACTAACTCCTTAGTCACTTTGAGCTCATTATGATGATGTCTTACCGAGTGGGCCCAGAGGTACCTCTCCGTCATACGGAGTGACAACATCCCAGTCTCGGTTCGTACCAACTCAACAGACACTTTCGGAGATACCCGTTGCGTACCTTTATAGCCACCCAATTACGTTGTGACGTTTGGCACACCCAAAGTATTCCTACGGTATCCGGGAGTTGCACAACCTCATGGTCTAAGGAATAAATACTTGACACTGGAAAAGCTTTAAGCATCACGAACTATACGATCACGTGCTAGGCTTAGGATTGGGTCTTGTCCATCACATCATTCTCCTAATGATGTGATCCCGTTATCACTGACATCCTATGTCCATGGTCAGGAAACCGTGACCATCTGTTGATCAACGAGCTAGTAACTAGAGGCTTACCAGGGACACATTCTGGTCTATATATTCACACATGTATCGCTGTTTCCGTACAATACAATTCAATCATGAATAACAGACAATTATCATGAACTAGGAAATATCATAATAATACTTTTATTATTGCCTCTAGGGCATATTTCCAACACTCCGCAGACACCACCCCAGCTTCTCCCGAGCCCTGTGGCAACGAGCAGAAGCTCACCGGCGCACAGGTCCACGGCACCTCGCCGTTCGCCTATAAAAGGACCCTCCGTGCTCCTCCTCTCCTCACCAACTGCTCTCTCACCCACTCAATCTCCCCCCTGCGCCACACGCTCCACTCCAGACAGGCCCGAGCTCGAGATCGAGCTCGAGCTCCGCCGTGGCGGCTCGTCGTCGTCCGCTCGGTACAGGCCGTCCCCGGCGCTCCTCTCGCTCGATCTAGCACCACGACGCCCCACTGATTCTTTTCCACCTCTTTCCCTCTCTGCAGCTGCCGGAAACAGCCGGAACCACCACCACCCGAAGCTCCTCCGCCGAGTGACCTCGCCGCCGGCGAAAAAGGCCACTCCGGCGACCCACTCCACCTCCACCAGATCGGCGACACCTCGCTGATTCTGTCCCTGCCCTTAGCTCGCCCTGCCGTGCCCCGAGTCGTCGCCGGTGAGCTCGCCGGCCCTCTGCCGGAGGGTTAGGGATGACAGGCGGGACCCGCCTGTCAGCCTCCCCTCGCCCTTGCCCCTCTCTCCTCTCACTGACGCCGGGCCCCGCCCGTCAGGTTTGAAAACCTGGCGCACGCGCTGGCGCCCGTGCAGTGGACTGATTCGCCCTGGGCCTGCTGCACTGTGGCCGTTCTGGCCCAGTTGCACAGGACCCTTTTTCTTTTTCTTTTCTGTGGGATTTTCAAATAATTCCACATGATTAAATATTTATCCAAATGAATTAATTCCAGTTCCTAAAAACTTGTAAAAATCCAACCTATTTAATGATGTCACTTTCACCCATATCCATGGACCTTTTCCGTTCTGTTCAAATTTAAATCCATATTTGAACACTAAAACCTCTGTTCAAAAATTCATGTACCCCATTCTGTCACTCCAAAACTCAAACTAAGAATTTTTGCCATCTTAGTTTTCCCTCTAGTATTTGATAAAAATAAGTTGACATTTTTCTGAGCACTTTGGTTTTTCTGTTTTTATTATGGTCTTATTTTCCCGTTGTTTATTGCGACGATTAGATACCGTATTTGACGAGGTTGCTGAAGAAGAAGGAGGGGAAGGATTTGAAGACCTTGAAGACCAAGCCAATCCAGGCAAGCAGCCCTTTGACCATGAGCATGGAACCCCTTTTTATGCATGTCATATAGCACCATATTGTTGTTGCATCGGAATCATGAAGAGGTGGAAACCTCTTGTTGGTTTGCCACTACACTTCCTCGTTGATACTTACATTTGTGCATGACCCTACCTTCTTATGAGGGTTATGCCGGTGGGAGTAGATAGGTTGCTATAGTAGTGGCTATGGTAGTAGAACGGGATATGCATGATAATGAAAGCATAGTTCATTTGAGGAACTCTTTCAAAAGACCCCATCGGGTGCCACTTATGCCCAAGGGAAATGATGAGATGGGTAACCACTTGATGACGAAGTGGTGTATCAAGGCAAGTGTGCGTGATGTTTTTTCAAACGGATTGGTTTAAGTTGCGACCGTTATTCCAACTTTACATGCGCAACCACTCTACCCTTATATGGGAAAGGGCATTATTGATTACCTAGGTCGATACTAGCATGGTGCCCGCATTACCAGTGACGGGGGTGACATGAGGTCACTCTCAGGACGGGGTCGTGCTTGGATGGGCGGCCATGACTGTTTTCACAGGGCACCGAACACACCGTTGGTACCCCGTGCCCGTGGTATGTGAAATAGGAGCAAGGCTCCAAAAATCTTAAGATGTGAATGTCGGGCACGGGGGTTACTACCAATCGAGTGGACTCCATATTAGTGTCGCCTAGGGAAAGATAGTGATCGGGTGCTTACCCCGGGTACTTGAGGTACCGCGGGTCGTGGATGACACGGAAAGTTCCCCGGATCTAGTGGATAAAGTGTGCAACCTCTGTAGAGTGTAAAACTATTCGAATAGCCGTGTCCACGGTCAAGGACAGTTGGGTAACCACTCTTGGGCTACGTCCAATGTTTGCGAAACCCTGTGTGTGTGTGCGAAAGCTCCGTTTGGTTTAAGTCAAAAGGACTTGACAAGATGAAGAGGTCATAGCTTGGCTATGTTGATATCTGTAACCTATAAATTCTTATGATGCATGCCTCAAATAGCTCATGTCATTGCACTCTCAAATTTCTGCTTTCCGCAACATATCCTATCTAGTGCTATTTTATATCTTGTCATACTTGTTCCAAAAACATGGGTTGCTTGCGAGTACATTTAAAGTACTAACTGGCTTGCCACTGGTTATTTAATTGGCCAGGCATGGAAGAGCAGGAATATGAAGAAGAATTCTATGGAGACGAACATGCGAACTAGGACGCTTTCCCAGTCAGAATGCCTGTAGGGTTAAGGTAGATGGCATGGGTTCTACTTATCTACGAAGACTTCCGCTATTCGAGTTTATTTGCTAATTAGCCCTTGAGGCTTTATCTATGTAAGACTTGGCCATAATGGTCATAATTTGTGTAAGACGGTATGTATGGATGTAAGACTCTTGTTATTCAGCTTCTGTGTGTTCAGTGAGCATTGATCTCTGGGATCACTGTACACGTGCATTCGGTGATCTCGACTCTTAAGTCGGGGTTCCCACAGAGCTGGTATCAGAGCCATCCTGACTGTAGGAAGCCTTAGTTAGCATGGGCGTTAGTTAGACGAGACCCTTTTCAAAAACCTTCTGAACCTCTCTTCTTTTCTAAACCTTACCAACCTGAGATATCATCGGCTTATTAACCTCTCCTATTCAACCTTTTGTCGGAGATATTGACCATGGGTACCCTCAGCGCCTACCCTTGGTATTTTAAGACAAATAACAGCCACTTGGTCTACCGCGGCCGTCTGCTCCTCGAGCCGCCTCCTAGGGAGGCCTGCCCTAGGAGCCGGCTGCCAGCAGGCGGCAGGGGCCCAACAGGCGGCAAGACCAAGCACCACCAGCCAGTAGACGGCCCCGCACTCCTCCCTCAGGGAACACGCTGAGAAGGGCCCCGGCGTGGCGGGGGCATGGCTACAGGAGAACATGTCCTTAGAAGATCTATAGGGGCGTGGCTACAGTGACCATGTACTTTGGGAATATCTCTTAAGCGGCGGGACACTGTAGCCACGAGGCTCGTGACCAAGCAGTGGTTAGAAGAGGCCATGACCCCACTACCCACAAACGGCGGGGCCAGCAAGCGGCTGGCCCCATCGGTCAGTGAGCAAGCTCAAGAACAAACCGCCTCTAGCAGGCGGCCGGGGGAGACGGACGTCTGGTAGCAGACGGCACCCCCCGCCCTAGAAGTCCGAGCCTCATCAAGATGACGGGACGGGGCGAGGCGGCAGTGTACGGCGAGGGACGATGACACTGTAGCCATCTCCTTCCCGATGAGGCTGTCGTCAGCAAAGCACCCCCATAGTGAAAGACAATCACGAGGGGCCCGCAGGCGGCGGGCCCCAGCAGACAGGCAGCAAGGCCGGCGCCAGAAGACTCTGACGGCTGGGGACCACGCTATCGAGATTACCATTGTACCCCTGGGGGGTAGGCCTATATAAACCCCCTAGGGTCCTCCATGTCGAGGGCTGGAGGGTTGGCTATTAGAAGTTCACAAGACAAGGGCCCTAGAGAGGAGAGAGAGGAGGTGAGCTAGCCTTGCTCATCTTCTTCCTTTAGACATCACAGCTCAAGGAGCAATCCTGTAGCTACTCTAGTGCTATCAGTGATGACGCGGAGTCCCCGCAGAGTAGGACTAGGGGTGTTATCTCCCCGGAGAGCCCCGAACCTAGGTAAGATTCGTAGGCGTCCTAAGTATCACCTTATCTCGCTTCCCTAGCCCGGCGACGTTCTTTTGACCTCATGCATGATAAGCCATCCTTTGGCATATGTCGTCCCAAAACCCCGACATTTGGCGCCCACCGTGGGGCTAGGTGCACCGTCGTCCGGAGACATGTTCTGAACGGGAACCTTGTTCCTTCCTAGCGAGAGTAGCCAGCCCGGCACGCCCACATCCACGACGAACCCTGTCCGGCGGCCGAGCCTGTGGCGCCGGAGAGCTTCCTCGTCGAGCTCCTCGACAAGCTCCACCTCATTGAAGAGTGCGCCTCTGACGTGGAGTCAGTGGGCTCTTCTAACCCACCAGTAGACATGATCGTCGACCTCGACGACTCCTTCCCCGAGCACGTGGAGATCGTCAACGACCCTCTTCCCGTTCTTCCGATCTGCGGCACCGTCAACATCGTCACGCAGGTGCTCGTCACCGACCACGGCGAACCATCGTGCCGGATGGGTCCAGACCCGCTCGAGGCCGCTCTACAGCGCCTCGCCGCCCCTGTCGCGGCAGGGGCAGACGGCGCGGAGTTGGAGGCACTCCGCGTCTCGCTCCTCGACAGCGCCAACAAACTGGCCGCCTCTCGACGCCTCACTGAAGCTTACCATCGCGAAATGGACCGCGCCATCTATGGCACGCCGGCTGCTGGCGAGCCTAGCCAAGCCGGCGTTGTCCGTGATCGCGGCGGGCTGCTAGCGGATATGCTAGGAGCCCCGCGGCCTGTGTACCTCACTCCGTCGGAGAACCTAAGGGCTGCCCAGGCGGCAGTCGATGAGATGGGCCACTTGGAGGGAGACGAGCTCCGTTGCATGACCCAGTATGCCCGCCACCTCCTCGACGCTGCTGCTACGCAACAGGAGGCCCGTCGCCGGGTATCAGAGCTGACCGCGCACGCCGACAACCGCCCTCTTCGGCGGGAGCAGGGAGCAACGTCCCGCTCTCCAACAGTCGGCGCCACCAATCGGCGAGACTCAGAGACCGCTGCCAGCCGCAGCTGGCAGACTCGCTTCACCATCGAGCGCGACGAAGACGGCCGCCCAAGGGCCGTAGAATGACGAGGAGAGCAGCCGCCTCCTCCCAGGCGGGAGAGGCACGTGTCTCCTTCGCCTGTTGACCACCCCTCTCTGGCGGGCCGCTTGGGCCGCCGCGAGGGGGTCGGGGAGAACGACGCCCGCCACCGCCTGGACCGTCTGGCTCGATCCCAGGCGGTTGAAGAAGAAGATGACCTCGTTCCGGCCTGCTTCGGCCCTCGCATCCGCAACGAGCCTTTTCCCAAGGGCTTCTCACTCCCCAGAGACACCCCAAGTACAACGGATCGGTGAAACCAGAGGACTGGCTGGTGGACTACTCCACGGCTGTCAGCATCAACACAGGCAACAGACGTGTTGCGGTGAAGTACGTACCCCTCATGCTCCAGGGCACGGCTCGGACGTGGCTGAACAGCCTCAAGCCCAACAGCATCAACGGCTGGCTAGACTTCACCGACGCCTTCACCCACAACTTCACCAGCACCTACGAGCGCCCTCCCAAGCCGCGTCAGCTCTCCCTGCGTGTCCAAGGCCCGGACGAGTCGGCCCGTGACTATCTGACGCGCTGGGCGGAGCTGCGAAACTCTTGTGAGGGAGTGCACGAGGTACAAGCCATTGAGTATTTCATGGCCGGGTGCAGAGAAGGCACCTTGCTCAAGCACCGGCTCCTGTGGGACGAGCCGTCCACGTTGGATGAGCTGCTAAGCATAGCGGACAAGTACGCCACCGATGACTCCTCCATGAAGACCGAGTTGCAAGTAGATGCTTCTGGCAAGATGACCCCTCCAACTCCCAAGACGCCGGCAGGAGAATCCAGCCGGTGCCAGCAGACCAACGACCAGAAGCGCAAAGCCCAAGCGCCGGCTGCCAATAGCCGGCTGGTGGCAGCGGTCGACGGACAGCAGCCAGAAGCTCAAGCAGGGCCCAAGCGCCAGAAGGGCGGCAAACCGGTGTGGCAGCCGACCTTCTCCTTTGATCAAGCCTTGGACGCCCCCTGAAAATTCCACAGCGGCGCGAAGCCCTCCAACCACACCACACGAAAGTGTCACTAGCTCACAAGGATTGCGAGGGGAGAAGCACTGCCCCCGCCGCCTGCTGGACAGCCGGCTCCGCCTCCTAATCTGCCGGCTGCTCGTCCTGGCAGCCAGGTCCAGGATGAGTTCCCAGAAGAAAATGGAGCCTATGTTGTCTTCACCAGCCAGACTGATGATAGGCACAACCGGCGCCATCAGCGCAAAGAAGTCAACACTATTGCCGTCAAGAGCCCGGAGTTCATGCACTGGGCTGAAAGGCGTGTCAGCTGGAGCCGAGAGGATCATCTGGCTGTCATGCCGTCTCCAGGGGCCTATGCCTTGGTCCTGGACGCTACTCTCTCCACTGACAGGCGGGCCTGCCGTTTCTCCCGGGCTCTGGTAGACGGCGGCAGCATCATCAACATCATGTATCGCGACACCATGGAGAAGCTGGGCATCAAAGAGAAGCAGCTTCAGCCTACCAGGACCGTGTTCCATGGCATTGTGCTAGGCCTCTCTTGTTCACCAATCGTCAAGGCCAGGGTCGATGTCCTGTTTGGTGACAAGACGCACTTCCGGAGGGAGCCGGTCTGGTTTGAAGTGGTAAATCTGGAAAGTCCCTATCACGTGATCTTGGGCCGGCCCGCTCTTGCAAAGTTCATGGCAGTTCCCCATTATGCCTGCCTCAAGATGAAGATGCCTGGTCCCAAGGGAATAATCACCATAATCGGGGACTACGAGAAGTCTATTGCATGTGCAACGGCCAGCAGTCGCCTGGCAGAAACCCTTGTTGTGGCTGAGGAAAAGCGCCGTCTGGAGCGGCTGGTGGCAATGGCTGGCGAGCAGCCGGCCATACCAGCCGATCCCAAAGAGGCGGAGCCACAAGGCTCGTTCCAGCCCTCCAAGGACACAAAGAAGATTGCCTTGGACCCATCTCACCCGGAGTGATTTGCTGTCATAGGGTCAAGCCTAGACATCAAATAGGAAAGCGAGCTCGTCGATTTCCTCCGTGAGAATCGAGACATCTTTGCATGGTCCCCCAAGGACATGCCTGGTGTTCCGACGGAATCGTCAAGCACAAGCTACACGTGAGAGAAGATGCAAAACCTTTCAGGAAGCCGCTGCGCTGCCTGTTGATAACCCTCAACCGTAAGGGATCGAGATAGTCTTCGCGGGTAAGAATAACCCAATTTATTGATTCGACACACGGGGAGCCAAAGAGTATTTATAAGCTTTAACAGTTGAGTTGTCAATTCAACCGCACCTGAAATATACTTACTTGCAACAAAAGATAAGTGGTAACAGTGATATGATAGTGATTATAGTAATAGTAAAAGTAAACAGCAAAAGTAAATAGCAACAGTAGATAGCAAAGGTAAATAGCAAAAGTAGCGACTAGTAACAAGCAGGATTTAAAATACTGTAGGCTAGGGAGATGGATGGTTGGGCGCTGCATGGATGAGATAGATTCTAACTTGGGGCACGGCACACGGAAAAGTAATGATCATCTAGGCAAATATCAAACATTAGGCATGTATCCCGTAGGTAGTTGTACGTGCTTGCAATAAGAACTTGCACAACATCTTTTGTCCTACCATCCCGCTACGAACGGGGCCAAAAGGAACTAATGGAAATTAAGGTGCTCCTGTCAAAGAGCACCGGAACAAAGCAATGAACTCAATGGATACATGTAATCCTCAAACTACGGACCATCCCCTTTGGTGTCCCAAGCTGTCACTTTTGGGATCGCCGGTTCCGAACCGTAACAGGTACAAACAACTCATAGATAGGATCACGAACACAAATATATTCATACAAACACATATGGTTCAGATCTGAAATCATGGCACTCGGGCCCTAGTGTCAAGCATTAAGAATAACAAGTTGAAGCAAAGATGATAAACACCATAGTAGATGATAGGCAACATGCCCCCAACAATCTGACGAACTATTACATGATCTAACTCATCCAATCCCTACCATCCCCTTCACCTACAGCAGGGGAATTACTCACACATGGAGGGAGAAGTCATGGAGGGATGATGGAGTAGTGATGATGATGACGATGGCGACGATCTCCCCTCTCCGGAGGCCAAATCAGCCTCCAGATTAGCCCTCCCGAGGAAGAACAGAGGGTGGCGGCGGCTCCGTGACGAAAAACTGCGAAAGAACTTCTGATCTGGGGTTTCTGCGTCGGGAGTAAAAATACGGGATAAAGTAGGGCACCAGGGGGTGTCGGCCCCACCCAGGCGCCCCCGGCGCGGCCCAGGGGGGGGGGGGGGCGCCCACAGGGCGCCTGGGCACCCCCTGGCCCCCCTCTGGTCCCACTTCTGGCATCTGGTTCCTTCGGGTGCGTGGATTTTCTGTGATATTTCGTGGATTTTTCTGAGACACTTAAAAATCCGTTTTCCTGCACACAAATAAACCATACAGGCAGCTCTGCTGAAAACAGCGTCAGTCCGGGTTAGTTTAGTCCAAATCATGCAAGAATGAGGTCAAAACAATATCAAAAGTGTTTGGAAAAGTAGATACGTTGAGACGTATCAACTCCCCCAAGCTTAGCATATTGCTTGTCCTCAAGCAATTCAGTTCCACGAACTGGACGCGACAAAGAAAACTTTGACAAACTCTTTTGCTTCATTAGATGTATATAAGCATGTACTACGAAAAGAGTTTAGCAAGTATTGAAACAGTACTTATGAGGACAATGCAAGGAGCAATCCTTCTTTCAAGTGACCAGTCACAAATACTTAAAAGTAAATAATATATTACTGAAAATCAAGACAAGATTACATTGCACATAGCTTGAGCATATTAGGGTGGTATCTCGCTAGCCTCCATGAGTGAAGCAAAACATAAATGCAGAGACTCCTCCAGAGTTTTAAAGGAGACTAGAACTAAGAATTTCAGAATAAATCATATCACAAGTATGCAGAAGACAATGTAATACTTTGTGACAATGCACATTACACTCAGAATGACAATTATGCTCTCCTAGTCGGTGCTTTGAAGAAAGAAGGTGAGACTCTCGAACCGTGGCTTTTATTGGCAAAGTTGAAAACCCGTGATCGGAAACAAAAACTAAACATGTTCCAGAGCTCTTGGTTTTAAAAACAGAAGTAAATATGTTTTTGAGAGGTGCAAATTTCGTCGAAGAATGCTAGCAGAGAACTCAATCACCTTTTAAGCTAGACAAGTCTCGAGGAACGGTTCCCGCATGAGGATGATCACATCCTCTTAATCTCCTTTGTTTATCACTGCCAAAGTTTTCTGATTTCTCATGAACAAAGCGTGAAGGAGGGTTTGTTTGTTATATTATCTTTTTGAGCCGGGCGCACTCAATGCCAGTTCCTTTTCATATTAGGGGTTTGCACATTATACATGCAATCCAGGGGTGAAACTTGTCCAACTTAAAAAGATTATGAATTAACTACTACTTCCTCATGAGCTAAAACATAGGCACAAAAAGAGAAATGCTTTTGATTAATTTCGAGATGGTACATGAAAGTCTTTGTTAGGAATGGCAGGTAAATACCATGTATAGGAAGGTATAGTGGACTCATATGGCATAACAGGTTTAAAGGGTTTGGATGCACAAGCAGTCAGTCCGCTTAGTACAGGTGGAGGTTTAGCAAAAGACTGGGAAGCGACCAACTAAATAGCAATAAGGGTCATAATCATGCAGAGCGACAAAGCAACATTGAATCGGGCATGAAAGTGATATAACTATTCTAAAACTCAAAGATCATCAAGGCAGAGTAGACTTTTTAGTCTTAAACATGTGTAAGCATGTGCCAAGTCAATCCAAAAATTCTCTAAAGGGAAATACCACCTTAATATACCAGACTATGAACAGTGCGATGCATGTAGATCATTTCAATAACACATTATATACTCTAGTTATTCGGGACTAGCCACAAGGAAAGCATGAACTACTGGAAGAGCATTGTAAACATAGCACTATGTCGCTACAAGCTGGTCTCTAGATCATAAGTACAGGCATATGTACAAAAGTAGAAACAATAAGAGTTCATACCGGTCTTCCTTGTTGCTTCCTTTTAGTCGATCTTCGTCATCACTGCTTGTCACTTGCACGATCGAACGTAGGAAATATAATCAAATGCCATCATGGACTCGAGCTGATCTCTGAAAACAAAGCAAACTAAAGAGAGAAAGGAAATCTTTTTGGGTTTTTTTTCAAGGGTTGAATAAAAGCAAAAGAAAGAGAAAATCTTTTTGTTGTTTTTGCAAAGAGAGAAATAAAGAAGAACGGGCAAAAACTTCGAAAAGATTAAAGCGAATAAAACGGATAATACAATGGAAAAGTGAGAAGGGCACGTACTCCCCCAAGCTTAGGCTTTTGGCCTAAGTTGGTAGCAGCTACTGCCCCCAGGAGCCTCCTGCTCCAGGGGTATGGTGGTGAGACCAAGGGTCGTAGAAGGATGCTGGCGCGTACAGCGAACTCCTCGGAGTCTCCCACGAGGAAGGTTCCGAACGCCAAACAGAGGAAGACCCTTCACCAAACTCGGTGGCGGTCTCTTCCTGAAAATGTGGTATCTCACCGTGCCTCTCCTCGTCGGGCACAACCCCCTCCATGGGGTTATGAAACTGATGCTGGACCATGAACTCATCGAACTGGACAACATCAAAGGACCATCCGTTCCTGCGAAAAAAATCAAACAAAAGAGGTGCAGGTAGACGGATCTCGCGTTCCGCGGTAGTTCCGAAACGCAAGATATAAACAAGATTATCAAGCTCAAAACCCATGGTAACAAACTTATGCCTTTTCATAGCAGCAAGATCAAAGCTTAAATAAGTAAAAGGAGTATCATCAGGGTGTGGGGTGCCTCCAAGATGCTCTAAGATAAGTGTGGCGTAAACGCCACCATATAAGTCCCCCTTGTTACCGTTAATAGCAAGGCGTCGAGCAATTAAGGTACCCAAATTATAATCGGACCTCCCTGAGAGGGCTGCTGCCAGGATAGCAATATCCGGAGTAGAAATGCTGCTCGTGTTGTCACGAGCTAACGCCCCTCTAGCAATATAATATGCAAAATACCTGAGGTGAGGAAATAAGATGCTGGAGATCTTCGACCGATGAATATCCCTCGTACCCATGCTGCAGAGTGAGTTGATGACGGTTTTCAGCTCGGAGGGCTGAGTGGCCATCCTCGCCGTCCTCCCAACATTCGGCACACCTATTATTCCACAAAAATTCCCCAAAGTCATGGTGATAAGATCATTATAAATTTTAAACTCAATAGCACCTGAATCAGGATTATATCTAAAAATGTTAATGAAAATGGAGGTGAGTTTTTGATACTGAGTAACACGGCTCGTGACGAGTCGTGTCAAACCTGCATTAGCACAAAGATTATAAAACTCATCCTTGATTCCCGCAGCTTCCATGAATTCATCACATGGAAATGTCATCGCACGTGCTGGACTTGTGTCTTCCAACAACTCCAGGGGCACATGATCTTCATTATAGCTCACCCTAGCAGTCGATGGTGAAGCTGCGGCTCTAGTGACTCGATCGGAGTGTGCGGGCCTCCTCTTCTCAAGCCACCCTTTTGCCCTTCCTAACAAACTCATTTCTGAAATTTTTTACAATTTACAAAAACGAGTATTAAAACAAAGTGAGCTAAGGCAGACTACTCAACTCACTTGCCCAAGGCATAAACTTGCATCAAAACTTGAAAAATAACTTTCTACACATGCATGCAAGCTCATCTCTACAGCACCAAGAACTACTAAATACTCACAAATGAGGCCACCAATCAAAAATCTAATTGGAAGGGTGGAGGAGTCACATACCAGGGAGTATTTGCTCAAAATTTCAGCTCAAATGAGGGGCTGTAGAGAGAGATCGAAGAATCGCCTCCAAGAACAGCAAGAACACAAGAACAACAGCAGAACTCGCGTTTTTGGAGAAAGAGAGAGAGGAACGAAGAAGACATACCTAGAGGAGGGGGGGGTCCCGTGGGCCCCAAGCGCCCTGTGGGCGCGGCCAGGGGCTGGGCCGCGCCAGCTGGCCGCCTGGGCCACTGGTGGCCCCTCCTGGCTGGCCCCAGGACTTCCTGGGTCTCTCCCGTTGTGGAAATTTTTATTATAATTTTTCTGGAATTTTTCTGAAAACTTCACTGTTGAATTTTTTTCGAAGTTCAAAAGGCTGCGAAACTCTCTGAAAACTTGAAGCAGTTAGTAGTATTGTGAAGCTTCAAAAACATAAATACTTGGTACAGCAAGTAGGACAACACTAAAAACAAATGAAAACATAACAAGCTCAACTTTTTATCCATATAAAACATGTTCACTAGTAAGGTTGATCAAGTCTTACCAACAAACAAGCGATATATAGAGCAAAAAGTCTCACCTCCTACGAAGTAGTTACTAAACCTTTACTTTGATGGACATTGTCCCCACCATGATAGTTTTATATTTGTGAGGCACATGTAGTGGACAGTCCCATTCTCCAATTTTCACGGTCTCGATATTCTCTATAGAGTTGAGGGCATGCCTCCTGTCGGTCTTCTTCGGAAAATATACCGTGTGTTCTTTATCATTCACATGGAAGGTAACCTTCCCTTTATTGCAATCAATAATAGCACCTGCGGTGTTAAGAAAAGGTCTACCAAGAATAATGGACATGCTCCCATCCTCGGGCATGTCAAGCACAACAAAATCAGTAAGAATTAAACAATTAGCAACTTCTACTGGAACATCCTCACAAATACCTATCGGAACAGCGGTTGACTTGTCAGCCATCTGAAGGGAGATATCTGTAGGAATTAGTTTCTCTAAACAAAGCCTCTCGTAGAGAGAGAGAGGCATAACACTCACTCCTGCTCCAAGATAGAAACTTTTCTTTCATTAGTGACAATATCTTTCATATATTTTGAATAAGGAAGTAACTTAATAGCATCAGTCAAAGGGATTTGAAGAAAAAGAGGTTTAATCCACTCACAAAACTTATTATAATGCTCTTCTTCCTTAGATTTGATAGACTTACCTGGAAAGGGCATGGGTTTCTGTACCCATGGTTCTCTCTCCTTCCCATGTTTTCTTGCGATGAAGTCTTCTTTAGTGTACCTCTTACGTTTGTCAGGTGCTTCTTCTTCTCGAACTTCAGGCGGATCATTCTTCTCATTATCATTACCTTCAGGTTCAGCACCGTCTTCAGTCTCAACATCGGAGATAGATACACTGTTGGGATCAATAGCTGGCTCTTCATCTGCAATAGGATCATTAGAATTGTCAGTCTCTTTATGTTTCTTCTTCTTCTTTGGAGAGACAACAATTTCTTCTTCCTGCATTTGAGAATCTTGCTCGATTCTCTTCGAATGTCCCTCTGGATAGAGAGGATCTTGAGTGCTAGTTACTCCTCGGGTCTTAATCCCAAAAGCCTGCAAATTATCTTGTTTGGCATTGTTAGCAAGCAAATCTCTTTGCACATTAGAAATTTGATCAAGCTGAGTTTGAACCATATGAAAATGCTTCACAAGACATTGAACATCATTAACTGTTCTATCTAAAACATCAAGCAGTCTTTTGATAGCAAGGGAATTATCATGCAACTGACTTTCTATCCTCTCATTAAAATGATTCTGTTTCATAATAAAATTATCAAACTCATCTAAACATTGATCAGGAGGCTTACCATGAGGGATGTCACTTGCGTTGAAATCTAAAAGAGAGTGTACCTCTACCATAGGAGGGTGAGTGGTAGGCTCACACAGCTTCTTAATAGGGGGTAGATTCTTCACGTCTTCAGCTTTAATACCTTTCTCTTTAATAGACTTCTTTGCTTCTCGCATATCCTCGGGGCTCAGAACAAACATGCCCCTCTTCTTTGTTGGTGGAGGTGGTTCAGGGACGGACCAATCTTCATGGTTTTTGGCAATCCTGCCCATCAAATCTTCCGCATCGTCCGGTGTTCTTTTCCTGAAAACACAACCAGCACAACTGTCCAAATAGGACCTAGATTCATCAGTTAGACCAGCATAGAATATATCAATTAATTCATTCTTAGGGATTTCATGTCCTGGTCTAGCCCGAATCAGACCGCAGTACCTCCCGCAAGCTTTAGGGAGGGACTCATCCTGCAACTGTTTAAAGTTATAAATTCTTTGTAAAGCAGCATGTTGCATGTGAGCAGGAAAGTACTTATCAACAAAAGAATGAGCTAAGTCCTGAGGACTCTTAATGGAACCACATGGGAGTGAATCATACCATGCTTTAGCACCCTCCTTCAACGAGAAAGGAAGAAGCTTGGTCACATAAAAGTATCGTATCTTTTCATCTGTGGTAAACAGGCTACCCAACTCACCAAGTTTAGTTAGGTGTGCAATAGCATCATCATTTTCTCTGCCATAAAAGGGGTCAGCTTCAACCATAGGTATAAGTGAAAGATCAACAGAGAAACTATAATCAGGATCATCAATGCATATAGGAGATGTAGCAAATTCAGGATTAGGAACGGTTTTGTTCTTCAGAGAGTGTTTTTCAAACAGTTTCTTAATAGCTTCAGGGTCAGAGCCGGAAAACTCTGTCAGTTCCCTGCATAATTCTTCATCTAGTATATAGTAATCATCATCAAGGAGACTCTCCTTGAGTTTACTCAAATCAGGATAATCATAAGTTTCACCAATAGGGTAGCGACTAACAGGGAGTTCAATTCCAGACTTTTTAGCAGCAGCAGCAATTTGTTTCTCAAGAGCATAACCAAGCGAACTAATATCATCAAAAGTAGTAGAAGCATCATCAAGAGTATCAGACATAGTAACAGATTCAGTAGGAGCATCATGTGGTGGTGGTGAGGCAAACTTACTCATAACGGAAGGTGAATCAAGTGTAGCACTAGTGCTCAGAGCAGTACCTCTTCTTGTAGTGGATAGTAAGATCGGAACCTTGGGGTCTCCTTTCTTACCCATAGTGGATAAAGTGCAGCAGGTAGGATACCTCAAGTAGACTTGTAAATATTGCTATGCTCCCCGGCAACGGCGCCAGAAAACGGTACTTGATAACCCTCAACCGTAAGGGATCGAGATAGTCTTCGCAGGTAAGAATAACCCAATTTATTGATTCGACACACGGGGAGCCAAAGAGTATTTATAAGCTTTAACAGTTGAGTTGTCAATTCAACCGCACCTGAAATATACTTACTTGCAACAAAAGATAAGTGGTAACAGTGATATGATAGTGATTATAGTAATAGTAAAAGTAAACAGCAAAAGTAAATAGCAACAGTAGATAGCAAAGGTAAATAGCAAAAGTAGCGACTAGTAACAAGCAGGGTTTAAAATACTGTAGGCTAGGGAGATGGATGGTTGGGCGCTGCATGGATGAGATAGATTCTAACTTGGGGCACGGCACACGGAAAAGTAATGATCATCTAGGCAAATATCAAACATTAGGCATGTATCCCGTAGGTAGTTGTACGTGCCTGCAATAAGAACTTGCACAACATCTTTTGTCCTACCATCCCGCTACGAACGGGGCCAAAAGGAACTAATGGAAATTAAGGTGCTCCTGTCAAAGAGCACCGGAACAAAGCAATGAACTCAATGGATACATGTAATCCTCAAACTACGGACCGTCCCCTTTGGTGTCCCAAGCTGTCACTTTTGGGATCGCCGGTTCCGAACCGTAACAGGTGCAAACAACTCATAGATAGGACCACGAACACAAATATATTCATACAAACACATATGGTTCAGATCTGAAATCATGGCACTCGGGCCCTAGTGTCAAGCATTAAGAATAACAAGTTGAAGCAAAGATGATAAACACCATAGTAGATGATAGGCAACATGCCCCCAACAATCTGACGAACTATTACATGATCTAACTCATCCAATCCCTACCATCCCCTTCACCTACAGCAGGGGAATTACTCACACATTGTCACACCCTGATTTTCATGTCACTTTGCTTAAGCTAATTTCCATGTTAAAAACGTGGATTTGCAAAAACTTTTGAGTGTTTTTGACTTTGCTTGATTTGACTTTTGTCTGTTGTTTGCTAGTGCTCTAAAAATCAAATAAATCCTCCAACTCTTATACTTCATCTCCTTGACCCAAAACCTTTTCCCAATGATCATGCCATGTGTATAGACCAGTATAGAATTTTCTTATAAAAATATTTTGGCCAAATGGTATTTTCTTAAATTAGTTTTCCAAAAACCCCTGAATTGAGGTTTGCACTGCAAGTACCTTAATTAGGGTGTGAAAAATCTTTCAAAAAGTATATTTGAATCCTATTAGGTATAGGACTCCCAGAAACCACAAAAGTATAATTTTAAAAGTTATTTTTATATTTTATTTAAAAGCTTTTTCTTAAGGCCAGAAATGGTCTTTAATAGGGAAAAATTATTTAATCATTTCAAAAATATTTGCCAAAATTCAGGGAGACTCATAGGACATATAGTGTCCATATATAAGAGTTTCAACACATGGTCATGTTCAAAATATTGGACAAATCCTTCCAAAACCCTTTCTGGATATTTCAAGCTTTTGAAATATTTACAAAGGAAATATTCTCCAAAAATTCCAGGGAAATTCTATCATGCCATATATGACATATTTGATGATCTTGCAAAGCCTCATGCATTGAAGATCAAGGAAACATCCTATAATACCCTCAAAACCATTCTGTCCATATTTGAAGTTTGAGCAACTCTACATTGCCAAACTTGTCCAAATGCTCTCAAATTTTGTGCACATGCTAGAATGGCCTAATAAGGCATCTAGACCAAATGGCACAAGATTTGGAATAGAGCAACTTGATCAGATCACCCCAAAACCACTTCTGTTCAAATTCAAATTTGAACAACTTTACATTGTCAACTTTTTATCTGGAGCCTCAAACTTTGTGGGCATGTTCATAACCCCAAATGATGATGCTACCCCAAGTGGTGCATCAAGGGGAGATGAATTGCTTGACTCAAACATGGTGAAACCATTTCTGTAGATTTCTAGGGTTCACCAAAGTTACATTGGCCACTTTGCCCAAATGAGCTCAAATTTGGTGTAGGGGCCTAATTATATGTGACATTTGATCCTGTTAAGTCCCATGTCAAGTGGAGGTCATTTGCCTCCCCAAAACCTAATCAAACACCTTCTGGTCATTTACCAAAACCAGTGTTTGAACCTCTTTTACTATTTCCCTTTACCCCAAATTTCTACCACACCTTCCCCTGATCATCCTCTACCCCCCAGTAACTCTCTATGGCCTCAGCTCAATCATTGGAGGGGGTAAAACCCCAATTCCTACTGCCGGACAGCAGTTTTTACCTTCTCCATCACCTCCCTCATCATCCCAGAGGCTCCCCAGAGCATCCAAGACTGCCTCCCCATTGTTTACTACTCCCTCTACCCTCTGGACACGGCTGGACACAAGAGGACACGCCAATGACACCGTGTGCATGTCATGGCATGCAAAGTTCGCGCTCTGGAGGACGCTACAGTGCCCTGGCGCACTGTAGCTACCTCCAATCAGGGGCACCCGACAGCCTTGGGCTTCCCCCTCGTGTCCCCCGAGGCGGCCTCGACGTCCACAGCACGCCGGGCGGTCGGCCCCCTCCTCTCTCCTCCTCCCTCGCCCCTGCTCGCACGCGCACCGGCCGACCCTGAGCACCAGTGAGCAAGCTCACGCGGGCGGCCTCTCTGGCGCCTCCCAGCTCCTCCTCTCTCTCCCTCTAAGCGTGGACTAACCCCACGAACGCCCCGGACGCTCTGCGGCAGGCTCGTGTGGCCCGTGGCAACGGCAACACGCTCGCCGGCGCACGGCGCCTCGGTGGACCAGCGCCCCCCTACTTAAAGGGCACCCCCGAACCCCCTTGCACCTCCTTTGGCCTCTCCCTTCTCTCCTACGCCTCCCAAGCCGTCCCACTCCTCCTCCCGTGCCTTCCAGCCATCACCCTGGCCGGAGCAGAGCCGCCGGCCGCCGCCTAAATACGGGCACCTCAGGCCCTTCCTCCTCCACCTAGCCGCTCCAGCACTACCTCAGCACCGCCCCAGACTCACCCCAAGCTCCAGCTCCTCCTTCCCCCGCCTCTTCCCCGCTGTGCCAACTTCACCGACAGTCGCCTCCGCGGTCTTCCAAGCCGTCGCCGCTTCAGCCCTCCCCAGCATGCGTTAAGCACACGGATGGATGCGGCGTGCCCTCCCGAGCACATCGGTGGGCGGAGCGTCGCCGGAGATGCCCTGCAGCGCCGGCAAGCCACCGTCGAGCATCGCCTCTGTTCCTCCCCGCCGCGTCGCGCGGGAGGAAGGGGATGAACCTGAGCGCTGGGCCCTGCGCGTCAGCGACCTGGAGGCTGGGCCCTCCGCTTAAGTGGAAGCGGGTCTGGCCTCGGCCGTTTTCCCCGCGCGAAAGCGCCTTTCCTGGCGGGCGTCTTCGACGTGGCCGGGTCCCTGCGCGCTGCTGAACAGATGGGCCGGCCCGGTGCACAGAAGCACTAAGCTTCGCCCTGTGCGCAGTATAGGGGTAAACCCTTATTCCTTTTTCCTTTTCTTTATTCTGTCAACTTCAAAAATGCCTAGAATATTCAAATGAACTCCAAATTGCATGATTCAAATTTCCTATGGCTCCATAAATCATGCTCTATCACATGGTGCAACATGCACAGTATTCCAGAGATTTTTCCTACACAAATATTTATCAAATGCCCATATTCCATTTTCTGTGATGAACTTTAGAAAATCACAGAGAGCTCATTTTTGATCCAAATGCAGTGATTCAAATTCCTAGATGCTTGTCATGTCCAAACTTAGTTTTGGAACATTTTTAATAATAGTTTCTGTACCCCACCAAATATTGAGCCATTTCTTCATATTTATCAGCTTTGCAAAATCCTAGGAGATTCATTTGAATTCCAAATCCAGTGAAACCAACTCCTAGATGCTTCTAAAATCATGACTTGTTGATGGGTGCCTTTGCTCATCATTCAAGAAAATATTTCTGTATACTTCTTTCAAATCCATAAACCCCTTGATTCCATCATATTGGAATGTTCCAAATCACCCATTGATCCAATGCCGATGGAACAACCTTGGTCATTTCTAATATGACCAGAGGTATCCTAGAAAAGTCCAACTCCTATTTTTAGAGCACTTTTATTTTTGCCTTGTTGTGTTGTTTATTATGATTGTTTCCATCGTTAGTTGACGAAATAAACGGAGTATTCGGAGATGGACCAGAAGATTTGAAGACTCGGAAGAACAAGGCAAGCAGCCCTTTGACCATGCTCAAGAAACCTTTTTTTGCATGTCTCATAGCACCTTATTATTCATTGCATCGGAATCATGTTGAGGTGGAGACCACTTTGGTTGCTACCTTTGTTACTTACTATTGATACTTGCATCAAACATGACCCTACCTTCCTATGAGGGTTATGTGGGTGGGAGTAGTTAGGTTGCTATATTAGTGGCTACGAAAATGGGACGGGTATATGCATGGTGACGGAGGCAGGATACTTTCAAAAGACTTTTCGAAAACCCCATCGGGTGCCATTAATGCCCGAGGGAGCTGGTGAGATGGGTAACCACTTGATGACGAAGTGGTGTACCGAGGCAAGTGTGTGGGTTGTTTTGAAAACGGATTGGTTTAAGTTGCGATCGTTATTCCAACCTTACATGCGCAACCACTCGACCCTTATATGGGAAAGGGCATTATTGATTACCTAGGTCGATACTAGCATGGTGCCCGCATTACTAGTGACGAGGGTGACATGAGGTCACTCTCGGGACGGGGTCGTGCTTGGATAGGCGGCCATGACTGTTTTCACAGGGCACCGGACACACCGTTGGTACCCCGTGTCAGTGGTATGTGATGAATATGGGAGCGAGTCTCCACAATTATTAAGATGTGAAATGTTTGGCACGGGGCTGCTACCAATCGAGTGGACTCTATGTTAGTGTCGTCTAGGGAAAGGTAGTGATCGGGTGCTTACCCCGGGTACCTGAGGTACCGCGGGTCGTGGATGACACGGAAGTTCCCCGGATCTAGTGGGTAAAGTGTGCAACCTCTGTAGAGTGTAAAACTATTCGAATAGCCGTGTCCGCGGTCAAGGACAATTGGGTAACCGCTCTTGGGCTACGTCCAATGTTTGCGAAACCTGGTGTGTGTGTGTGTGAGGAAACATCATGGTTCAGTGATGTTGATGATGTGATTCTTGAGGAAGTCACAATGAGCTTGAGCATGAGTTGATTACAACTCTTTCTTGAAAATGATGTCTGTGACCTCCTGATACTTGTTACAGACACATGCATGCCCTTGTTATATGTTGATCATAAATTGCATATGAAAAACTGGCTTTCCGCAAAACTGCCAACCTAGCAGTAGAGCCTTGCATAATTATTCTGTTATCACACTTGGGTTGCTTGCGAGTACATTCAATGTACTCATTGGCTTGCCACTGGTTATTTTATTGGCCAGGCATGAGAGAACAGGTTATGATGAAGATTTCTTGGTGACGAGTATGCGAGGTAGGACACTTCCCAGTCAGAATGCCTGTAGGGTTAAAGGCAGATGGCATGGGTCCAAGTTGTCATTGAAGATTTCCGCTGCAATGATTTACTCAAGACTTGACCATTATGGTCCTATTTGCGTAAACGGTATGTATGGATGTAAGACTCTTGTTATTCAGCTTCTGTGTGTTCAGTGAGCATTGATCTCTAGGATCACTGTACACGTGCATTCAGCGATCACGACTTATGAGTCGGGGTCCCCACAGAGCTGGTATTAGAGCCATCCTGACTGTAGGAAGCCTTAGTTAGCATGGTTGTTAGTTAGGGTAAAACTATTTCCAAAAACTACTACTAGTTTTCAAAACTATCTATACTTCTCTTCCCTTCTCAGTTTTTCGAAAACTAGGCTATACTTGATCTCTTCCCCTTCAAAACCTGGGTCGCTAAAACCCTTATGCCCCTGACCACTGGATTTTCTGTGATCCTCGTGGAGTGCACCTTGCCAAACACTCACCCACCACTTCTGAACGCAAGATTGGCGACACCATGACAAGACGGTACCAACAGAAATTACATCCTCGGTGAATGAGGACATGAAGACCCAGAAGATGGTGCAACCTTGGCCTATGATGACCAGGGTATAGGTTATGCAAAATCATGATATGCATCGCTAATAGAGTAATCCTGTCACTACCGTTGTTGTATCGACAACCACCGGTGGATGAGAACCTTGCCATTTGGTCCGCCTCACTATAGTGAGCAGGAAAACAGTTCTCTTCGTCCCTCGCTCTTGGTGTCGATGTTTTCATCAACGAAACCGACATGTTGGACCTCTATTATGCCTTGTTATTATCATTACATATGGATTGCCTACCTGGTACCCTCGACGCCCCAGAAGGCACAGGAGATCGTCATGATTAAAGAGACAAGAGAAGACCAAGTCAACGCCAGCTACAAGGAGGCACCTTCACCACCTCACCTCATCAGGCGAGAAGTTGTTGAAGATTCTTCAGGCTCAACCCGGATCATTCATCAAACAACTACAAGGGACGTAGCAACACCTGAGCAAGCCCAGAAGACTGCACGAGGCACAAGTCACGACACTGAGTCCGAGAACCCCTAGGGTAGGATGAGTCGTGTACCCCCTATGCGCAGTCGAGTCCATATGATGGTTCGAATAGAACCATGATTGTGTGTTGTTTGCTTTTATTCGTTTGTGTTTTGATATAAGTCGCGCTTTTGCCCCAGGCAACAAGTGCATGGCTATATCACCTTCCTTGCCTTGTTTCTTTTGTTTCGACCTTTTTACACCTGTTTGTTGCACCTGCACTATAGAACCCCCTTTAGGCATTTCCCTCCTCTACGCTGCTTCTTCCCTCTATTCTCTCTCTTCCCAATTGAAGACCCGCAAGACAAGATGCACCAAGGATTCTACCTCGGCAACCAACTGGCACTGAAGACTTCTGCTTCAACCTCCACGATCAAGTGCAACCCCGTAGAATTATGTTTAACCCTCCAGACCAGTAACCCTCTTCCCAGACCCTTTGAGACTTCACGAGACACTCCAGCACGAATCCTTAACCATGTGTCTAACCCATGGTAAAGCGAGAGAACCTGTTAAGCCTTTGCAACCTTGCACAACACTGGGTTCGTAAAGGAACTAGTGGACACGGTGAACAAGCACATTCTCATCCTAATATAGCACGAGAACTGACGATGCCATAGATAGACCAGTTCGAGGATATTGGACGGATGATTGGGTGGCTTTATATCAGTGACTTCGAGGAATTATCTGAGACCTTGATGGATTGTGAGATTTCATATTGGTGGGATCATGACTTTGGGGAAGCATGTAGGAGTACCCGTTAGACATGAGATTTGGATTTATGTAGGTGATTCTGGTCGGTATAATGCTGGATATGTCTGCATGGTTCGGAGTGAATTGGATTTAGACCTATGATCCTGATTATGATACCATGCTTCTCGGTGGACAATAGCCTAGGAGATTGGATTATTTGTCGGAGTTGATTTAGAGATCTATATAGTCGTGATCTTGGAGTTTACTTGACCCGGATGATGGGAATTTGGTGGACTTATTATCGTGATGCGTAGTCCTTCCCAGTGTTTGGATATCATAAGGACTTGAGATCTTGTGGAACACCGTAGACATCGGATTTGTAGAATTGTTGGATTATGTGGTGATTGATGGAGATTACCGGGCTATTGGAGTTGATGTATAGGAAGGAAACAAATCTTGGAGTGGCATATGACGTGTTTCCTTAGAATAGAGATGCATTATCTTGAGCCTTGCAATAATAGGTTGAGTGCTTGGATTGTGGAGTTTAATTTAAGCTCAGCAGCATGTATGATCTACCTTTGGATTTTAGAGGTAGACATACATATAGATTTGGGGATCATAGACAAGTATAATTTTGTGAGACCGTCTCTTGAGAATCATGAGGATATGTATGGCAATGAGTGGTGATTAAAGTTGGTCTATGCGAGAGGCCGCTTTTCCGTTCGGAGTACTAGATAGAGCTATTGGCATCTCAGAAAACGTGCTTAAGGATAAGATGATATAAGTTCACTCACTCACTAGAATCCTTGAAACCCTTAAGCCCCACCGAGCCACAACCTGGTCAGATTCTGACCACGGGCCTTCGCTCTAAGTCAGGAAGGCCTCTGCAAATACTCAGCCGAGACCACCACCAATACCCCAGCTTACCTTGCGTACCCCCATAGACCTCATGGAGTAATTGGACAAGTTGGGTAACATCATTATTTGATGGCCTACTTGTCTGCCCGAAGACAAAGAAGAGACGGACAGCTGGATAGAAGACATTTGAAGACCGCCCTGTCAAGAAGGAAGATCTACACCGACCACCGTCATCAAGAAGAAACTTCCGCGTTGAAGACCGGGCGTATCTGCAAACCACTCCTCTCAAAGGAGCCGAGCAATTCCGTGTCGAAGGAACGCTCACACCAAGTTGTATCAAGACTTGAAGGCACGATTCTGGTGGCACAGGATGAAAGAGAGATTGCAACCTATGTTGCAAAGTGTGATGTGTGCCAAAGGGTCAAGGCTGAACCTCAGCAACCCGCTGGATTGTTTCAACCACTCAAGGTTCCTGAGTGGAAGTGGAATAAAGTCGGAATGGACATCGTCACTGGGTTACCAAGGTCGGATGAAGGACATGACTCTATCTGGGTCATAGTCGATCATCTGACCAAGGTGGCCCATTTCATTCCTGTCAAGACCACTTATGATGGCAACCGGCTGGCAGCTCTCTACATCGACCGAATCGTAAGTCTTCACGGTATTCCCAAGGAGATTGTGTCAGATCGAGGAACCCAGTTCTCCTCAAGGTTCTGGAAGAAGTTCCGAGAAGCCTTGGGAACCAAGTTGTCTTTCAGCACGACTTTCCACCCACAGACCGGAGGTCAGACTGAGCGAGTCAATCAGATTCTCGAAGTCATGACTCCGAGCCTGTGTCTTGGCATATGAAGCCAAGTGGGAGGATTGCCTCCCTTTTGCCGAGTTCTCCTATAACAACGGTTACCAGTCGAGCCTTCAGATGGCACCATTTGAGGTGTTGTACGGACACAGATGTCGCACACCCCTCAACTGGTCATAGACTGGAGAAGGGCTAGTCTTTGGACCGGATATTCTCCGCGCGGCAGGAGAGCAAGTCCAACTAGTCAGAGAACGTTTGAAGGCAGCCAAGTCAAGGCAAAAGAGCTATGCTGACACTCACCGTCGGAACATGAGTTTCCATATCGGGGACCACGTGTACCCGCGGGTAACTCCTCTGAAGGGAACCAAGCATTTCCACGTCAAGGGGAAGCTCGCACCAAGGTTCATTGGACCCTTTGAGATCACTGCAAGTCATGTAGTAGACGACTCCCCAGCTAGATCTACCACCTGAGATACCCTCCGTGCACCAAATCTTCCACGAGCCCCACTCTGGAAGTACTTCTTACCTCCTAGCTAGCCCGATGCCCGCAAGGACATCGATCACCAAGCCTTTGACAGCTAACCCAACCTAACCTATGCAAGAGACCCCTCAGCAACCTCCATCAAGGAAGGCATCAAGCAAGAAGCCATACCATCAAGCACTTCAGGATTCCAAGGAGCACCACTCGGAAGCAGAACCAACAAGAAGAAGTGAAGACTACCCCGTATCCAAGACTCCGCCTTTCTTTCCACGCCTAGTCTGGGAATCTCGGGGACGAGATTCTTGTAAGGGGGGTAGGTCTGTCACACCCTGATTTTCATGTCACTTTGCTTAAGCTAATTTCCATGTTAAAAATGTGGATTTGCAAAAACTTTTGAGTGTTTTTGACTTTGCTTGATTTGACTTTTGTCTGTTGTTTGCTAGTGCTCTAAAAATCAAATAAATCCTCCAACTCTTATACTTCATCTCCTTGACCCAAAACCTTTTCCCAATGATCATGCCATGTGTATAGACCAGTATAGAATTTTCTTATAAAAATATTTTGGCCAAATGGTATTTTCTTAAATTAGTTTTCCAAAAACCCCTGAATTGAGGTTTGCACTGCAAGTACCTTAATTAGGGTGTGAAAAATCTTTCAAAAAGTATATTTGAATCCTATTAGGTATTAGACTCCCAGAAACCACAAAAGTATAATTTTAAAAGTTATTTTTATATTTTATTTAAAAGCTTTTTCTTAAGGCCAGAAATGGTCTTTAATAGGGAAAAATTATTTAATCATTTCAAAAATATTTGCCAAAATTCAGGGAGACTCATAGGACATATATTGTCCATATATAAGAGTTTCAACACATGGTCATGTTCAAAATATTGGACAAATCCTTCCAAAACCCTTTCTGGATATTTCAAGCTTTTGAAATATTTACAAAGGAAATATTCTCCAAAAATTCCAGGGAAATTCTATCATGCCATATATGACATATTTGATGATCTTGCAAAGCCTCATGCATTGAAGATCAAGGAAACATCCTATAATACCCTCAAAACCATTCTGTCCATATTTGAAGTTTGAGCAACTCTACATTGCCAAACTTGTCCAAATGCTCTCAAATTTTGTGCACATGCTAGAATGGCCTAATAAGGCATCTAGACCAAATGGCACAAGATTTGGAATAGAGCAACTTGATCAGATCACCCCAAAACCACTTCTGTTCAAATTCAAATTTGAACAACTTTACATTGTCAACTTTTTATCTGGAGCCTCAAACTTTGTGGGCATGTTCATAACCCCAAATGATGATGCTACCCCAAGTGGTGCATCAAGGGGAGATGAATTGCTTGACTCAAACATGGTGAAACCATTTCTGTAGATTTCTAGGGTTCACCAAAGTTACATTGGCCACTTTGCCCAAATGAGCTCAAATTTGGTGTAGGGGCCTAATTATATGTGACATTTGATCCTGTTAAGTCCCATGTCAAGTGGAGGTCATTTGCCTCCCCAAAACCTGATCAAACACCTTCTGGTCATTTACCAAAACCAGTGTTTGAACCTCTTTTACTATTTCCCTTTACCCCAAATTTCTACCACACCTTCCCCTGATCATCCTCTACCCCCCAGTAACTCTCTATGGCCTCAGCTCACTCATTGGAGGGGGTAAAACCCCAATTCCTACTGCCGGACAGCAGTTTTTACCTTCTCCATCACCTCCCTCATCATCCCAGAGGCTCCCCAGAGCATCCAAGACTGCCTCCCCATTGTTTACTACTCCCTCTACCCTCTGGACACGGCTGGACACAAGAGGACACGCCAATGACACCGTGTGCATGTCATGGCATGCAAAGTTCGCGCTCTAGAGGACGCTACAGTGCCCTGGCGCACTGTAGCTACCTCCAATCAGGGGCACCCGACAGCCTTGGGCTTCCCCCTCGTGTCCCCCGAGGCGGCCTCGACGTCCGCAGCACGCCGGGCGGTCGGCCCCCTCCTCTCTCCTCCTCCCTCGCCCCTGCTCGCACGCGCACCGGCCGACCCTGAGCACCAGTGAGCAAGCTCACGCGGGCGACCTCTCTGGCGCCTCCCAGCTCCTCCTCTCTCTCCCTCTAAGCATGGACTAACCCCACGAACGCCCCGGACGCTCTGCGGCAGGCTCGTGTGGCCCGTGGCAACGACAACACGCTCGCCGGCGCACGGCGCCTCGGTGGACCAGCGCCCCTCTACTTAAAGGGCACCCCCGAACCCCCTTGCACCTCCTTTGGCCTCTCCCTTCTCTCATACGCCTCCCAAGCCGTCCCACTCCTCCTCCCGTGCCTTCCAGCCATCACCCTGGCCGGAGCAGAGCCGCCGGCCGCCGCCTAAATATGGGCACCTCAGGCCCTTCCTCCTCCACCTAGCCGCTCCAGCACTACCTCAGCACCGCCCCAGACTCACCCCAAGCTCCAGCTCCTCCTTCCCCCGCCTCTTCCCCGCTGTGCCAACTTCACCGACGGTCGCCTCCGCGGTCTTCCAAGCCGTCGCCGCTTCAGCCCTCCCCAGCATGCGTTAAGCACACGGATGGATGCGGCGTGCCCTCCCGAGCACATCGGTGGGCGGAGCGTCGCCGGAGATGCCCTGCAGCGCCGGCAAGCCACCGTCGAGCATCGCCTCTGTTCCTCCCCGCCGCGTCGCGCGGGAGGAAGGGGATGAACCTGAGCGCTGGGCCCTGCGCGTCAGCGACCTGGAGGCTGGGCCCTCCGCTTAAGTGGAAGCGGGTCTGGCCTCGGCCGTTTTCCCCGCACGGAAGCGCCTTTCCTGGCGGGCGTCTTCGACGTGGCCGGGTCCCTGCGCGCTGCTGAACAGATGGGCCGGCCCGGTGCACAGAAGCACTAAGCTTCGCCCTGTGCGCAGTATAGGGGTAAACCCTTATTCCTTTTTCCTTTTCTTTATTCTGTCAACTTCAAAAATGCCTAGATAATTCAAATGAACTCCAAATTGCATGATTCAAATTTCCTATGGCTCCATAAATCATGCTCTATCACATGGTGCAACATGCACAGTATTCCAGAGATTTTTCCTACACAAATATTTATCAAATGCCCATATTCCATTTTCTGTGATGAACTTTAGAAAATCACAGAGAGCTCATTTTTGATCCAAATGCAGTGATTCAAATTCCTAGATGCTTGTCATGTCCAAACTTAGTTTTGGAACATTTTTAATAATAGTTTCTGTACCCCACCAAATATTGAGCCATTTCTTCATATTTATCAGCTTTGCAAAATCCTAGGAGATTCATTTGAATTCCAAATCCAGTGAAACCAACTCCTAGATGCTTCTAAAATCATGACTTGTTGATGGGTGCCTTTGCTCATCATTCAAGAAAATATTTCTGTATACTTCTTTCAAATCCATAAACCCCTTGATTCCATCATATTGGAATGTTCCAAATCACCCATTGATCCAATGCCGATGGAACAACCTTGGTCATTTCTAATATGACCAGAGGTATCCTAGAAAAGTACAACTCCTATTTTTAGAGCACTTTTATTTTTGCCTTGTTGTGTTGTTTATTATGATTGTTTCCATCGTTAGTTGACGAAATAAACGGAGTATTCGGAGATGGACCAGAAGATTTGAAGACTCGGAAGAACAAGGCAAGCAGCCCTTTGACCATGCTCAAGAAACCTTTTTTTGCATGTCTCATAGCACCTTATTATTCATTGCATCGGAATCATGTTGAGGTGGAGACCACTTTGGTTGCTACCTTTGTTACTTACTATTGATACTTGCATCAAACATGACCCTACCTTCCTATGAGGGTTATGTGGGTGGGAGTAGTTAGGTTGCTATATTAGTGGCTACGCAAATGGGACGGGTATATGCATGGTGACGGAGGCAGGATACTTTCAAAAGACTTTTCGAAAACCCCATCGGGTGCCATTAATGCCCGAGGGAGCTGGTGAGATGGGTAACCACTTGATGACGAAGTGGTGTACCGAGGCAAGTGTGTGGGTTGTTTTGAAAACGGATTGGTTTAAGTTGCGACCGTTATTCCAACCTTACATGCGCAACCACTCGACCCTTATATGGGAAAGGGCATTATTGATTACCTAGGTCGATACTAGCATGGTGCCCGCATTACTAGTGACGAGGGTGACATGAGGTCACTCTCGGGACGGGGTCGTGCTTGGATAGGCGGCCATGACTGTTTTCACAGGGCACCGGACACACCGTTGGTACCCCGTGTCAGTGGTATGTGATGAATATGGGAGCGAGTCTCCACAATTATTAAGATGTGAAATGTTTGGCACGGGGCTGCTACCAATCGAGTGGACTCTATGTTAGTGTCGTCTAGGGAAAGGTAGTGATCGGGTGCTTACCCCGGGTACCTGAGGTACCGCGGGTCGTGGATGACACGGAAGTTCCCCGGATCTAGTGGGTAAAGTGTGCAACCTCTGTAGAGTGTAAAACTATTCGAATAGCCGTGTCCGCGGTCAAGGACAATTGGGTAACCGCTCTTGGGCTACGTCCAATGTTTGCGAAACCTGGTGTGTGTGTGTGTGAGGAAACATCATGGTTCAGTGATGTTGATGATGTGATTCTTGAGGAAGTCACAATGAGCTTGAGCATGAGTTGATTACAACTCTTTCTTGAAAATGATGTCTGTGACCTCCTGATACTTGTTACAGACACATGCATGCCCTTGTTATATGTTGATCATAAATTGCATATGAAAAACTGGCTTTCCGCAAAACTGCCAACCTAGCAGTAGAGCCTTGCATAATTATTCTGTTATCACACTTGGGTTGCTTGCGAGTACATTCAATGTACTCATTGGCTTGCCACTGGTTATTTTATTGGCCAGGCATGAGAGAACAGGTTATGATGAAGATTTCTTGGTGACGAGCATGCGAGGTAGGACACTTCCCAGTCAGAATGCCTGTAGGGTTAAAGGCAGATGGCATGGGTCCAAGTTGTCATTGAAGATTTCCGCTGCAATGATTTACTCAAGACTTGACCATTATGGTCCTATTTGCGTAAACGGTATGTATGTATGTAAGACTCTTGTTATTCAGCTTCTGTGTGTTCAGTGAGCATTGATCTCTAGGATCACTGTACACGTGCATTCAGCGATCACGACTTATGAGTCGGGGTCCCCACAGAGCTGGTATCAGAGCCATCCTGACTGTAGGAAGCCTTAGTTAGCATGGTCGTTAGTTAGGGTAAAACTATTTCCAAAAACTACTACTAGTTTTCAAAACTATCTATACTTCTCTTCCCTTCTCAGTTTTTCGAAAACTAGGCTATACTTGATCTCTTCCCCTTCAAAACCTGGGTCGCTAAAACCCTTATGCCCCTGACCACTGGATTTTCTGTGATCCTCGTGGAGTGCACCTTGCCAAACACTCACCCACCACTTCTGAACGCAAGATTGGCGACACCATGACAAGACGGTACCAACAGAAATTACATCCTCGGTGAATGAGGACATGAAGACCCAGAAGATGGTGCAACCTTGGCCTATGATGACCAGGGTATAGGTTATGCAAAATCATGATATGCATCGCTAATAGAGTAATCCTGTCACTACCGTTGTTGTATCGACAACCACCGGTGGATGAGAACCTTGCCATTTGGTCCGCCTCACTATAGTGAGCAGGAAAACGGTTCTCTTGGTCCCTCGCTCTTGGTGTCGATGTTTTCATCAACGAAACCGACATGTTGGACCTCTATTATGCCTTGTTATTATCATTACATATGGATTGCCTACCTGGTACCCTCGACGCCCCAGAAGGCAGAGGAGATCGTCATGATTAAAGAGACAAGAGAAGACCAAGTGAACGCCAGCTACAAGGAGGCACCTTCACCACCTCACCTCATCAGGCGAGAAGTTGTTGAAGATTCTTCAGGCTCAACCCGGATCGTTCATCAAACAACTACAAGGGACGTAGCAACACCTGAGCAAGCCCAGAAGACTGCACGAGGCACAAGTCACGACACTGAGTCCGAGAACCCCTAGGGTAGGATGAGTCGTGTACCCCCTATGCGCAGTCGAGTCCATATGATGGTTCGAATAGAACCATGATTGTGTGTTGTTTGCTTTTATTCGTTTGTGTTTTGATATAAGTCGCGCTTTTGCCCCAGGCAACAAGTGCATGGCTATATCACCTTCCTTGCCTTGTTTCTTTTGTTTCGACCTTTTTACACCTGTTTGTTGCACCTGCACTATAGAACCCCCTTTAGGCATTTCCCTCCTCTACGCTGCTTCTTCCCTCTATTCTCTCTCTTCCCAATTGAAGACCCGCAAGACAAGATGCACCAAGGATTCTACCTCGGCAACCAACTGGCACTGAAGACTTTTGCTTCAACCTCCACGATCAAGTGCAACCCCGTAGAATTATGTTTAACCCTCCAGACCAGTAACCCTCTTCCCAGACCCTTTGAGACTTCACGAGACACTCCAGCACGAATCCTTAACCATGTGTCTAACCCATGGTAAAGCGAGAGAACCTGTTAAGCCTTTGCAACCTTGCACAACACTGGGTTCGTAAAGGAACTAGTGGACACGGTGAACAAGCACATTCTCATCCTAATATAGCACGAGAACTGACGATGCCATAGATAGACCAGTTCGAGGATATTGGACGGATGATTTGGTGGCTTTATATCAGTGACTTCGAGGAATTATCTGAGACCTTGATGGATTGTGAGATTTCATATTGGTGGGATCATGACTTTGGGGAAGCATGTAGGAGTACCCGTTAGACATGAGATTTGGATTTATGTAGGTGATTCTGGTCGGTATAATGCTGGATATGTCTGCATGGTTCGGAGTGAATTGGATTTAGACCTATGATCCTGATTACGATACCATGCTTCTCGGTGGACAATAGCCTAGGAGATTGGATTATTTGTCGGAGTTGATTTAGAGATCTATATAGTCGTGATCTTGGAGTTTACTTGACCCGGATGATGGGAATTTGGTGGACTTATTATCGTGATGCGTAGTCCTTCCCAGTGTTTGGATATCATAAGGACTTGAGATCTTGTGGAACACCGTAGACATCGGATTTGTAGAATTGTTGGATTATGTGGTGATTGATGGAGATTACCGGGCTATTGGAGTTGATGTATAGGAAGGAAACAAATCTTGGAGTGGCATATGACGTGTTTCCTTAGAATAGAGATGCATTATCTTGAGCCTTGCAATAATAGGTTGAGTGCTTGGATTGTGGAGTTTAATTTAAGCTCAGCAGCATGTATGATCTACCTTTGGATTTTAGAGGTAGACATACATATAGATTTGGGGATCATAGACAAGTATAATTTTGTGAGACCGTCTCTTGAGAATCATGAGGATATGTATGGCAATGAGTGGTGATTAAAGTTGGTCTATGCGAGAGGCCGCTTTTCCGTTCGGAGTACTAGATAGAGCTATTGGCATCTCAGAAAACGTGCTTAAGGATAAGATGATATAAGTTCACTCACTCACTAGAATCCTTGAAACCCTTAAGCCCCACCGAGCCACAACCTGGTCAGATTCTGACCACGGGCCTTCGCTCTAAGTCAGGAAGGCCTCTGCAAATACTCAGCCGAGACCACCACCAATACCCCAGCTTACCTTGCGTACCCCCATAGACCTCATGGAGTAATTGGACAAGTTGGGTAACATCATTATTTGATGGCCTACTTGTCTGCCCGAAGACAAAGAAGAGACGGACAGCTGGATAGAAGACATTTGAAGACCGCCCTGTCAAGAAGGAAGATCTACACCGACCATCGTCATCAAGAAGAAACTTCCGCGTTGAAGACCGGGCGTATCTGCAAACCACTCCTCTCAAAGGAGCCGAGCAATTCCGTGTCGAAGGAACGCTCACACCAAGTTGTATCAAGACTTGAAGGCACGATTCTGGTGGCACAGGATGAAAGAGAGATTGCAACCTATGTTGCAAAGTGTGATGTGTGCCAAAGGGTCAAGGCTGAACCTCAGCAACCCGCTGGATTGCTTCAACCACTCAAGGTTCCTGAGTGGAAGTGGAATAAAGTCGGAATGGACATCGTCACTGGGTTACCAAGGTCGGATGAAGGACATGACTCTATCTGGGTCATAGTCGATCATCTGACCAAGGTGGCCCATTTCATTCCTGTCAAGACCACTTATGATGGCAACCGGCTGGCAGCTCTCTACATCGACCGAATCGCAAGTCTTCATGGTATTCCCAAGGAGATTGTGTCAGATCGAGGAACCCAGTTCTCCTCAAGGTTCTGGAAGAAGTTCCGAGAAGCCTTGGGAACCAAGTTGTCTTTCAGCACGACTTTCCACCCACAGACCGGAGGTCAGACTGAGCGAGTCAATCAGATTCTCGAAGTCATGACTCCGAGCCTGTGTCTTGGCATATGAAGCCAAGTGGGAGGATTGCCTCCCTTTTGCCGAGTTCTCCTATAACAACGGTTACCAGTCGAGCCTTCAGATGGCACCATTTGAGGTGTTGTACGGACACAGATGTCGCACACCCCTCAACTGGCCAGAGACTGGAGAAGGGCTAGTCTTTGGACCGGATATTCTCCGCGCGGCAGGAGAGCAAGTCCAACTAGTCAGAGAACGTTTGAAGGCAGCCAAGTCAAGGCAAAAGAGCTATGCTGACACTCACCGTCGGAACATGAGTTTCCATATCGGGGACCACGTGTACCTGCGGGTAACTCCTCTGAAGGGAACCAAGCATTTCCACGTCAAGGGGAAGCTCGCACCAAGGTTCATTGGACCCTTTGAGATCACTGCAAGTCATGTAGTAGACGACTCCCCAGCTAGATCTACCACCTGAGATACCATCCGTGCACCAAATCTTCCACGAGCCCCCACTCTGGAAGTACTTCTTACCTCCTAGCTAGCCCGATGCCCGCAAGGACATCGATCACCAAGCCTTTGACAGCTAACCCAACCTAACCTATGCAAGAGACCCCTCAGCAACCTCCATCAAGGAAGGCATCAAGCAAGAAGCCATACCATCAAGCACTTCAGGATTCCAAGGAGCACCACTCGGAAGCAGAACCAACAAGAAGAAGTGAAGAATACCCCGTATCCAAGACTTCGCCTTTCTTTCCACGCTTAGTCTGGGAATCTCGGGGACGAGATTCTTGTAAGGGGGGTAGGTCTGTCACACCCTGATTTTCATGTCACTTTGCTTAAGCTAATTTCCATGTTAAAAATGTGGATTTGCAAAAACTTTTGAGTGTTTTTGACTTTGCTTGATTTGACTTTTGTCTGTTGTTTGCTAGTGCTCTAAAAATCAAATAAATCCTCCAACTCTTATACTTCATCTCCTTGACCCAAAACCTTTTCCCAATGATCATGCCATGTGTATAGACCAGTATAGAATTTTCTTATAAAAATATTTTGGCCAAATGGTATTTTCTTAAATTAGTTTTCCAAAAACCCCTGAATTGAGGTTTGCACTGCAAGTACCTTAATTAGGGTGTGAAAAATCTTTCAAAAAGTATATTTGAATCCTATTAGGTATAGGACTCCCAGAAACCACAAAAGTATAATTTATAAGTTATTTTTATATTTTATTTAAAAGCTTTTTCTTAAGGCCAGAAATGGTCTTTAATAGGGAAAAATTATTTAATCATTTCAAAAATATTTGCCAAAATTCAGGGAGACTCATAGGACATATATTATTGTCCATATATAAGAGTTTCAACACATGGTCATGTTCAAAATATTGGACAAATCCTTCCAAAACCCTTTCTGGATATTTCAAGCTTTTGAAATATTTACAAAGGAAATATTCTCCAAAAATTCCAGGGAAATTCTATCATGCCATATATGACATATTTGATGATCTTGCAAAGCCTCATGCATTGAAGATCAAGGAAACATCCTCTAATCCCCTCAAAACCATTCTGTCCATATTTGAAGTTTGAGCAACTCTACATTGCCAAACTTGTCCAAATGCTCTCAAATTTGGTGCACATGCTAGAATGGCCTAATAAGGCATCTAGACCAAATGGCACAAGATTTGGAATAGAGCAACTTGATCAGATCACCCCAAAACCACTTCTGTTCAAATTCAAATTTGAACAACTTTACATTGTCAACTTTTTATCTGGAGCCTGAAACTTTGTGGGCATGTTCATAACCCCAAATGATGATGCTAACCCAAGTGGTGCATCAAGGGGAGATGAATTGCTTGACTCAAACATGGTGAAACCATTTCTGTAGATTTCTAGGGTTCACCAAAGTTACATTGGCCACTTTGCCCAAATGAGCTCAAATTTGGTGTAGGGGCCTAATTATATGTGACATTTGATCCTCTTAAGTCCCATGTCAAGTGGAGGTCATTTGCCTCCCCAAAACCTGATCAAACACCTTCTGGTCATTTACCAAAACCAGTGTTTGAACCTCTTTTACTATTTCACTTTACCCCAAATTTCTACCACACCTTCCCCTGATCATCCTCTACCCCCCCAGTAACTCTCTATGGCCTCAGCTCAATCATTGGAGGGGGTAAAACCCCAATTCCTACTGCTGGACAGTAGTTTTTACCTTCTCCATCACCTCCCTCATCATCCCAGAGGCTCCCCAGAGCATCCAAGACTGCCTCCCCATTGTTTACTACTCCCTCTACCCTCTAGACACGGCTGGACACAAGAGGACACGCCAATGACACCGTGTGCATGTCATGGCATGCAAAGTTCGCGCTCTGGAGCACGCTACAGTGCCCTGGCGCACTGTAGCTACCTCAAATCAGGGGCACCCGACAGCCTTGGGCTTCCCCCTCATGTCCCCCGAGGCGGCCTCGACGTCCGCAGCACGCCGGGCGGTCGGCCCCCTCCTCTCTCCTCCTCCCTCGCCCCTGCTCGCACGCGCACCGGCCGACCCTGAGCACCAGTGAGCAAGCTCACACGCGCGGCCTCTCTGGCGCCTCCCAGCTCCTCCTCTCTCTCCCTCTAAGCGTGGACTAACCCCACGAACGCCCCGGACGCTCTGCGGCAGGCTTGTGTGGCCCGTGGCAACGGCAACACGCTCGCCGGCGCACGGCGCCTCGGTGGACCTGCGCCCCCCTACTTAAAGGGCACCCCCGAACCCCCTTGCACCTCCTTTGGCCTCTCCCTTCTCTCCTACGCCTCCCAAGCCGTCCCACTCCTCCTCCCGTACCCTCCAGCCATCACCCTGGCCGGAGCAGAGCCGCCGGCCGACGCCTAAATACGGGCACCTCAGGCCCTTCCTCCTCCACCTAGCCTCTCCAGCACTACCTCAGCACCGCCCCAGACTCACCCCAAGCTCCAGCTCCTCCTTCCCCCGCCTCTTCCCCGCTGTGCCAACTTCACCGACGGTCGCCTCCGCGATCTTCCAAGCAGTCACCGCTTCAGCCCTCCCCGGCGTGCGTTAAGCACACGGATGGACGCGGCTTGCCCTCCTGAGCACATCGGTGGGCGGAGCATCGCCGGAGATGCCCTGCAGCGCCGGCAAGCCGCCGTCGAGCATCGCCTCTGTTCCTCCCCGCCGCGTCGCGCGGGAGGAAGGGGATGAACCTGAGCGCTGGGCCTCGCGCGTCAGCGACCTGGAGGCTGGGCCCTCCGCTTAAGTGGAAGCGGGTCTGGCCTCGGCCGTTTCCCCGCGCGGAAGCGCCTTTCCTGGCGGGCGTCTTCGACGTGGCCGGGTCCCTGCGCGCTGCTGAACAGATGGGCCGGCCCGGTGCACAGAAGCACTAAGCTTCGCCCTGTGCGCAGTATAGGGGTAAACCCTTATTCCTTTTTCCTTTTCTTTATTCTGTCAACTTCAAAAATGCCTAGATAATTCAAATGAACTCCAAATTGCATGATTCAAATTTCCTATGGCTCCATAAATCATGCTCTATCACATGGTGCAACATGCACAGTATTCCTGAGATTTTTCCTACACAAATATTTATCAAATGCCCATATTCCATTTTCTGTGATGAACTTTAGAAAATCACAGAGAGCTCATTTTTGATCCAAATGCAGTGATTCAAATTCCTAGATGCTTGTCATGTCCAAACTTAGTTTTGGAACATTTTTAATAATAGTTTCTGTACCCCACCAAATATTGAGCCACTTCTTCATATTTATCAGCTTTGCAAAATCCTAGGAGATTCATTTGAATTCCAAATCCAGTGAAACCAACTCCTAGATGCTTCTAAAATCATGACTTGTTGATGGGTGCCTTTGCTCATCATTCAAGAAAATATTTCTGTATACTTCTTTCAAATCCATAAACCCCTTGATTCCATCATATTGGAATGTTCCAAATCACCCATGGATCCAATGCCGATGAAACCACCTTGGTCATTTCTAATATGACCAGAGGTATCCTAGAAAAGTCGAACTCCTATTTTTCGAGCACTTTTATTTTTGCCTTGTTGTGTTGCTTATTATGATTGTTTCCATCGTTAGTTGACGAAATAAACGAAGTATTCGGAGATGGACCAGAAGATTTGAAGACTCGGAAGAACAACGCAAGCAGCCCTTTGACCATGTTCAAGAAACCTTTTTTTGCATGTCTCATAGCACCTTATTATTCAATGCATCGGAATCATGTTGAGGTGGAGACCACTTTGGTTGCTACCTTTGTTACTTACTATTGATACTTGCATCAAACATGACCCTACCTTCCTATGAGGGTTATGTGGGTGGGAGTAGTTAGGTTGCTATATTAGTGGCTACGCAAATGGGACGGGTATATGCATGGTGATGGAGGCAGGATACTTTCAAAAGACTTTTCGAAAACCCCATCGGGTGCCATTAATGCCCGAGGGAGATGGTGAGATGGGTAACCACTTGATGACGAAGTGGTGTACCGAGGCAAGTGTGTGGGTTGTTTTGAAAACGGATTGGTTTAAGTTGCGACCGTTATTCCAACCTTACATGCGCAACCACTCTACCCTTATATGGGAAAGGGCATTATTGATTACCTAGGTCGATACTAGCATGGTGCCCGCATTACAAGTGACGAGGGTGACATGAGGTCACTCTCGGGACGGGGTCGTGCTTGGATAGGCGGCCATGACTGTTTTCACAGGGCACCGGACACACCGTTGGTACCCCGTGTCAATGGTATGTGATGAATGTGGGAGCGAGTCTCCACAATTATTAAGATGTGAAATGTTTGGCACGGGGCTGCTACCAATCGAGTGGACTCTATGTTAATGTTGTCTAGGGAAAGGTAGTGATCGGGTGCTTACCCCGGGTACCTGAGGTACCGCGGGTCGTGGATGACACGGAAGTTCCCCGGATCTAGTGGGTAAAGTGTGCAACCTCTGCAGAGTGTAAAACTATTCGAATAGCCGTGTCCACGGTCAAGGACAGTTGGGTAACCGCTCTTGGGCTACGTCCAATGTTTGCGAAACCTGGTGTGTGTGTGTGTGAGGAAACATCATGGTTCAGTGATGTTGATGATGTGATTCTTGAGGAAGTCACAATGAGCTTGAGCATGAGTTGATTACAACTCTTTCTTGAAAATGATGTCTGTGACCTCCTGATACTTGTTACAGACACATGCATGCCCTTGTTATATGTTGATCATAAATTGCATATGAAAAACTGGCTTTCCGCAAAACTACCAACCTAGCAGTAGAGCCTTGCATAATTATTCTGTTATCACACTTGGGTTTCTTGCGAGTACATTCAATGTACTCATTGGCTTGCCACTGGTTATTTTATTGGCCAGGCATGAGAGAATAGGTTATGATGAAGATTTCTTTGTGACGAGCATGCGAGCTAGGACGCTTCCCAGTCAGAATGCCTGTAGGGTTAAAGGCAGATGGCATGGGTCCAAGTTGTCATTGAAGATTTCCGCTGCAATGATTTACTCAAGACTTGACCATTATGGTCCTATTTGCGTAAACGGTATGTATGGATGTAAGACTCTTGTTATTCAGCTTCTGTGTGTTCAGTGAGCATTGATCTCTGGGATCACTGTACACGTGCATTCGGCGATCACGACTTATGAGTCGGGGTCCCCACACACATGGAGGGAGAAGTCATGGAGGGATGATGGAGTAGTGATGATGATGACGATGGCGACGATCTCCCCTCTCCGGAGGCCAAATCAGCCTCCAGATTTGCCCTCCCGAGGAAGAACAGAGGGTGGCGGCGGCTCCGCGACGAAAAACTGCGAAAGAACTTCTGATCTGGGGTTTCTGCGTCGGGAGTAAAAATACGGGATAAAGTATGGCACCAGGGGGTGTGGACCCCACCCAGGCGCCCCCCCGGCGTGGCCCAGGGGGGGGGGGGCGCCCACAGGGCGCCTAGGCACCCCCTGGCCCCCCTCTGGTCCCACTTCTGGCATCTGGTTCCTTAGGGTGCGTGGATTTTCTGTGATTTTTCTGAGATACTTAAAAATCCGTTTTCCTGCACACAAATAAACCATACAGGCAGCTCTGCTGAAAACAGCGTCAGTCCGGGTTAGTTTAGTCCAAATCATGCAAGAATGAGGTCAAAACAATATCAAAAGTGTTTGGAAAAGTAGATACGTTTGAGACGTATCACCTGTCAGAAGAGAAGAGAAGAGTCGTTGGGGAGGAGGTCGCCCGCCTGCTGGCAGCTGGCTTCATCATGGAAGTCTTTTATCCTGAGTGGCTAGCAAATCCAGTCCTGGTGCTGAAAAAGAACAACAAATGGCGCATGTGCATTGATTAGACCAGCCTGAACAAAGCTTACCCCAAAGATCCGTTTGCTCTGCCACAAATAGATCAAGTGATTGACTCCACAGCCGGATGCAACCTGCTGAATTTCCTTTATGCTTATTCAGGATACCACCAAATCAAGCTTGATCCAGCCGACTGTCTAAAGACTGCCTTCCTCACGCCGTTTGGAGCCTTCTGCTACCTGACCATGACGTTCGGCTTGAGAAATGCCGGTGCCACCTTTCAGCGTTGCATGCAGAAGTGTCTCCTCAAGCAGCTTGGCAGGAATGCCCATGTTTACGTAGATGATATTGTGGTGAAGACGGAGAAGAGAGGAACCCTTTTGGAGGATCTCCAAGAAACATTTGAGAATCTGCGCCGCTTTTGGATTAAGCTAAACCCGAAGAAATGCGTCTTCGGAGTCCCAGCAGGCCAGCTCCTTGGCTTCCTAGTATCCGAGCTCGGCATTGAGTGCAACCCTGCAAAGATCAAGGCCATCGAGAGGATGGAACGACCGACCCGTGTGCGAGATGTCCAGAGGTTCACGGGATGCCTGGCATCTCTTAGCCGTTTCATCAGCCAGCTGGGAGAAAAGGCACTCCCCTGTACCAATTGATGAAGAAAACCACTTGCTTCGAGTGGAATGACCAGGCGGATGAAGCCTTCCAGCAACTCAAGCGACTGCTGTCCACCCTGCCTGTCCTGGCGGCGCCAGCAGACAAGCACTAGTAGATAAAGGGTCTTTAGCCCCGGTTCATTTGGGCCTTTTAGCCCCGGTTCCAGAACCGGGACAAGAGGGTCGGTACTAATGCTCTGACCCTTTAGTCCCGGTTCAATCCAGAACCGGGGCAGAAGGGTGTCCACGTGTTCTGTGCACCGAGTCCAGGCAGGAGGGGCTTTAGTCCCGGTTGGTGGTACCAACCGGGACCAAAAGGCTTCCACGCGTCAGCATTTCTGTGGCTGTGGTTTTTGTTTTTTTTTGAAAGGAGAGGGGGGGTTTTAGGTTTTGGGGGGTTAATTTAGGTGTTTCATATATTGTGTTAGCTAGCTAATTAATAGAGAGAAGTGTCCTCTCTTATGTCCGTGCTTGGTCGATGCTACGTACTACACATACGTATAGAGAGGACTAGACACGCTAGCTAGCTAGCTAGTAAGCAAACGAAGGAAACAGAAGATCGTAATCAACATATATATGCATACAGAGAGAAGTAATATCGACCACCTCTCCTTCTCCGAGAGATTGGTCGAACAACAAGTTCTCGTATATCTATCCGACACTACCGGGCACATATATACAATAATTATCTCTTACAAAATGATCTCCTAACACATGGATGCATGGTCCACATAGTATTCTCTGTCTTCAGCGATCACGTGTTCAAGGAAGAATGCCGCCAATTCCTCTTGAATTGCTCGCAGTCGATCTGGTGTTAGGAGTTCATCCCGCATCCGAAACATCTAATTTGAAGTAGGGGGTCAATACATGAAATGATGCTATAAATTTGTGAATATTATTGATTTCTTACGCACTTCAAATTGTTCATTAGTGTAGCCCCGCTCACAGGTCGTGTGGCGGATGGACTCGCAAATGTAGTATCCACAATAATCATTCCCGGGTTCCTGCCACAACCACTTTACAAGAAATAGAGGTCAATCAAACTAATAAGCAAGAATGCCAAATTGGTATTGATGAAACTAGCGCTTGAATCAAGATATAGGAGATGCGCGCGCGGAACATGCTACTATATAGTACTTACTTTCGGGTATCTAAATTGTAGCTTCTTCGGCAGTCCCGGAACTTTTTTGGTGAATTTTTTCCAAGCCCTACCAGACAAAGAAAACAATTAGTTGATATCAGAAATGAAGTTGCTGATATATATGCATGGTGGATAATATTGATCGATTTAACTTACCTGGCTAGCATTTGAGTCATGTCCGCATACTCCTCGGGATCTTTACGTTTAGAGTCGAAGACAGTTACTACTCCCTTCTCAAGCTTAATCTCTAAGAGAATATAGTGGAAGCTGCGCACGAATGCATGAGATCATCAATTACATCACTATAACCTTGACTGACATATAAAGGAAACCAAATATGCACAAGACATTAACACTCACTTGAAGTTGTAAGGAAAGAGTATTATATCTTTGTTTTCATTTACCACCAACGATCGTAGCAAGTTGGTCTCGGTATCGTCGGGACGCAATTTAACCTCGGTTGCATCTATGAGGTATGTGTTAATAAACCCAATATCACCTACTTGTCTTTTCTTCAATTCGACGATCTTCAATTTGCATAATATAGTGAGGATAATTATAAATACATGCAATGAAGATCAGCTATATAGAGAAACTTAATGACAGAAGTAGTACTACTTACAGATAGTAGCAGGTGACCGTTGTTTTATCGAGGGCCAATTGATTGAAAAATTGATAGAACTCCTCAAATGGAACAGGTAACAGGTCAATTCCAACGAGGTCATGCTCCGGTTTAACTCTCAAATACAAGTTATTCCTCCCCCCAGACTCTCTGCAGATTTTCAAGTACCAATCATGCAATCTTCGCATATTCGTTGATAGAGATCTTTCATTTTTGATGAGAGGCTTTTTGTACTCGTATCTTTCTATCTGCACTTCCAAGAAATCATAGTGTACATCGTCGGACGCGTAATCTGCAAGATTGGTATAACCGGGCACCATCCTCGGATCATTAGCGACCATGTCGCTAGACACCTTGAGCGGGGGGCACGATTGGTCCGCTTGTTCACCGAGCTGGGCAATTTGTTTCCTAGCTCGCCCTTCTGCTAACCTCTGATCACTTTTAGTACTTCCCGACCGCTTCGCTGCTTGATATGACTTTTGGATCATGCGGTCATAGTTGTCGTGCGGCTTACTTTGCGCTGGTTGCTTCAGGGCAGCAAGAGTGCGCTTTGCTTTCACCGCATCTATCTTCTCCTCCGGAGGTGGATGTCTCTGTGCTTTCAACCCTTCAAAAAAGTCCTTCAATTGGCCTTGAGCGATCTTCGTGTTTTCCTCGTCGGACCTCTCGTACGGTAACTTCTCTAGAGGCGTGAGAGAAGGACCGAACCTGCATCGCCTCCCGCCTCTGGCTGTACTGGTAGACGTCGCCGGACCAGACGAAGCGGCTGTCTTTTTTACTTGCTTAGGCGCCGGAGCAGGAGCAGCCGGAGCGGCAGCAGGTCTCTTCCGCCCTTGCTGATTAGGCGGAGAAGGAGGAGCAGGCTGGCTGCTCGGGCGTGCCGGCGGCGAAGGAGGCGGAGTGCCGCCACGCGCCGGCGGCGAAGGAGGCGGAGTGCCGCCACGCGCCGGAGAAGGAGCCGGAGTGCCCTGATGGTCACTCGCCGGAGGAGGAGGCGGTGGAGGAGGCGGAGTGCCCTGACTCGTCGGAGGAGGAGGAGGAGGCGGAGGCGTCCAGTTGAGAATGTTGATTAGGTCCTTCCGCCATAGGCATGGAGTCTTCAGTGAAGAACCCAGCCGAGTCTCCTCTTCACCGGTAGGGTGGTCAAGCTGGAGCTCCTCAAATCCCTCCGTTATTTCGTCGACCATCAACCTAGCATATCCTTCAGGAATCGGCCGGCAGTGAAAAGTGTCGTCGGGTCCAGAAGGATAAACAGAGCCAGCAGCCGCCTTGACCTTCATATTCATCCATTGTGCCATAAGGTGGCAATTTTGTGCCTGCGTGATAGCATCCACAGGATTCCTGGCAGTAGCAGTCAAGGCAGGCTCTGGCTGAAGCAGCTCGGTGGAAGCCACGCTGCTTCTCCGCTGAGATGGCGGGGTAGCTTCAGGGGAAGCTTCGGCAATTATTTTCTCCCGATTTGCTTCCCGTTCCTCTATCGCTTGTATTCTGGCCCGCAGCGCCTGGATTTCGGTCTGCTCCATTTTCTTCCTCCTGTCGTGGCATTTGTAGCCTCCTGCGTCCGGAAACCCAGCACGCCATGGAAGGGAGCCTGGCGTGCCTCGTGTCCGTCCAGGGTGCTCAGGATTCCCGAGGGCCATTGTCAGCTCGTCGTTCCCTCTGTCGGGGAAGAACGTCCCTTCATGCGCTGCTTTGATATACTGCCGCATCTTCCTGAGTGGTGTTTCCAATTGCTTGTCCGTCCAAATGCACCACCCTGTTACAGGGTCCAATGTTCCGCCAGCCTCGACATTGATGGTTGGTCGGAAGAAATCGACGATGGCCCAGGTACACATTCTTCCTGCACTTGTCCAGGTATATACTTTCAGTGTCATCTAAACAGTGCGTGCATGCGTGGTATCCTTTGTTTGTCTGTCCTGAAAGGTTACTGAGAGCGGGCCAATCGTTAATGGTCACGAACAGCAATGCCTTTAGGTCAAATTCCTCCTGTATGTGCTCATCCCACGCACGTACACCGTTTCCATTCCACAGCTGTAAAAGTTCTTCAACTAATGGCCTTAGGTACACATCAATGTCGTTGCCGGGTTGCTTAGGGCCTTGGATGAGAACTGGCATCATAATGAACTTCCGCTTCATGCACATCCAAGGAGGAAGGTTATACATACATAGAGTCACGGGCCAGGTGCTGTGATTGCTGCTCTGCTCCCCGAAAGGATTAATGCCATCCGCGCTTAAAGCAAACCATACGTTCCTTGCGTCCTTTGCAAACTCCTCCCAGTACTTTCTCTCGATTTTTCTCCATTGCGACCCGTCAGCGGGTGCTCTCAACTTCCCGTCTTTCTTACGGTCCTCACTGTGCCATCGCATCAACTTGGCATGCTCTCTGTTTCTAAACAAACGTTTCAACCGTGGTATTATAGGAGCATACCACATCACCTTCGCAGGAACCCTCTTCCTGGAGGGCTCGCCATCAACATCACCAGGGTCATCTCGTCTGATCTTATACCGCAATGCACCGCATACCGGGCATGCGTTCAGATCGTTGTATGCACCGCGGTAGAGGATGCAGTCATTAGGGCATGCATGTATCTTCTGCACCTCCAATCCTTGAGGGCATACGACCTTCTTTGCTGCGTATGTACTGTCGGGCAATTCGTTATCCTTCGGAAGCTTCTTCTTCAATATTTTCAGTAGCTTCTCAAATCCTTTGTCAGCCACAGCATTCTCTGCCTTCCACTGCAGCAATTCCAGTACGGTACCGAGCTTTGTGTTGCCATCTTCGCAATTGGGGTACAACCCTTTTTTGTGATCCTCTAACATGCGATCGAACTTCAGCTTCTCCTTTGACTTTCGCATTGTGTCCTTGCATCGACAATGACCCGGCGAAGATCATCATTTGGTTCCTCTTGATCTTCAGCAGCTTCACCCGTTGCAGCATCATTAGGCACATCGTCTGGTTCCTCTTGATCTTCACCAGCTCCCCCCATTGCAGCATCACCGTATTCAGGGGGCACATAGTTGTCATCGTACTCTTCTTCTTCGCCGTCTTCCATCATAACCCCTATTTCTCCGTGCCTCGTCCAAACATTATAGTGTGGCATGAAACCCTTGTAAAGCAGGTGGGAGTGAAGGATTTTCCGGTTAGAGTAAGACATCGTATTCACACATTTAGTGCATGGACAACACATAAAACCATTCTGCTTGTTTGCCTCTGCCGCATTTAGAAACTCACGCACGCCCTTAATGTACTCGGAGGTGTGTCTGTCACCGTACATCCATTGGCGGTTCATCTACGTGCATTTATATATAATTAAGTGTGTCAAAAACCATTACAGAACATCATAAATAGATAATTAAGTGACCAAATGGATAAAAGTTCATCATCACATTAAAACCAAAGTACATACATATATAGTTCTCATCTAACAACATATAGCTCTCCATACACATCGAAACTATGTAAAACATTTCAACGCGAAAACAAATGCTATCATAATCGCAACCAAGGTAAGAATTGATCCAACGGCATAATGATACCAAGCCTCGGTATGAATGGCATATTTTCTAATCTTTTTAATCTTCAACCGCATTGCATCCATCTTGATCTTGTGATCATCGACGACATCCGCAACATGCAACTCCAATATCATCTTCTCGTCCACAATTTTTTTTATTTTTTCCTTCAAGAATTTGTTTTCTTCTTCAACTAAATTTAACCTCTCGACAATAGGGTCCATCTTGATCTTGTGATCATCGATAACTTCCGCAACATGCAACTCTAATTCCATCTTCTCCTCCTCCATTTTTTCCAATTTTTTCTTTAACGAAATGTTTTCCTCTTCAACTAAATTTAACCTCTCCACAAGAGGGTCGGTTGGAATTTCCGGTTCAACTACCTCCTAGACATAATAAAACATCTATGCATGTCAGGTTGGTCGGCATAACTATCATAAGCACTAAAACAAATAGTTATAAATTAAAGATAATATACCACATCCGAATCGTAGATCGGACGAGGGCCCATGTGGGCGGATATCAAAACCATCGCACTATATAATAACAAGCAATAATAAACGTAAGAAAATTAGACAAATATCTATCTAAAGCAATAATAAAAGTAAGAAAAGCATGGACATAACAAGAGGCTCACCACGGTGGTGCCGGTGACGAGATCGGCGGGGGCGATCGACGGCGGCGAAGACGGGGACGGGACGTGACGGACCGCTAAACCTAGACAAATCTCGGAGAAAATAGAGCTTCGAGAGGAGAAAAGCTTAACTAGTGTGGCTCGGGCATTCCACCGAACACGTTGTGTGCATAGGAGGTGAGCTAGAGCACCACTAACCCCTCTCCTCCTCGGCCAGAAAAAAAACAGAGCAGTGAGCTCTGCTCTTGAGTGAGGGGTTATATATAGGCACCTTCTTGGTCCCGGTTGGTGCTATGAACCGGGGCTAAAGGGGTGCCTTTGGTCCCGGTTCATATCACTAACCGGGACCAATGGTGGTGGGCCAGGACCAAGAGCCATTGGTCCCGGTTTGCCGCTCCAACCGGGACCAAAAGGTCCAAACGAACCGGGACCAATGGCCCACGTGGCCCGGCCGGCCCCCTGGGCTAACGAACCGGGTCCAGTACCCCCATTGGTCCCGGTTCTAGATTGAACCGGGGCTAATGGGCTGGACCAATGCCCTGTTTTCTACTAGTGAAGGAACCCATGTTCCTTTACATAGCTGCCACCAGCCGGGTGGTCAGCACTATCATCATAGTCGAGCACCCAGAAGACGGCAGAGCCTTGCCCGTCCAGCGGCCCGTCTATTAATTGAGCGAAGTGCTATCAGCGTCCAAGCAGAATTACCCCCATTACCAGAAGATGTGCTACGGCGTGTACTTCACTGCCAAGAAACTCAAACAGTACTTCCAAGAGCATTCTGTCACGGTCGTCTGCACGGCCCCGCTTGCTGAAATCATGGGGAACAGAGATGCCTCAGGAAGAGTGGCCAAGTGGACCATCGAGCTGGCCCCCTTCACCATCTTCTACCAGCCGCGCACCACCATCAAGTCGCAAGCATTGGCCGACTTCCTCGTCGATTGGGCCGAAACACAGTACCTGCCGCCTGTGCCAGACTCAACCCATTGGCGGATGCACTTTGACGGATCAAAGATGCGCACTGGCCTGGGAGCCGGCGTCATCCTCACCTTCCCCAAAGGTGATAAGCTCAAGTACACCCTGCAGATCCACTTTGCCGCCTCCAACAACGTGGCAGAATATGAGCCACTTATCCACGGGCTCCGGATGGCCAAGGAGATTGGCATCCGCCGAGTGCTGTGCTATGGTGACTCAGACTTGGTTGTCCAGCAGTCGTCTGGGGACTGGGACGTCAAGGATGCAAATATGGCAAGCTACCGCTTCCTCGTCCAGCAGATCAGCGGACACTTTGATGGCTGCGAGTTCCTCCATGTGCCACGAGCTGATAACATACAAGCGGAAACCTTGGCACGAATCGATTCCACCCACCAAGCAATTCCAGCCGGCGTATCTCTCAAGTGCCTGCGCAAACCGTCTATCAAGCCTTCACCAGAGTCAGAGTCAATCTTCATACCAGCCGACCTCGGGGCAGGCGGCCCCACGGTTTCGGCTGCTGGCCAAAAGACTGCCCCGGCAGGCGGCCACGACACTCCAACTCTAACAGACGGATCACCCACAGCCGCGCCAGCTCCTGGCCCGGGGACTGCTCCAGCAGACGGCCAGGAGGCGCCGGCTCCAGCAGACGGCTCGGGGACTTCGGAGACACAGTAGGCGGCTCAGCCCAGCCCTCCACCTCGCAGCCCAACCACCCTGGTGTCTCTGGCCGAAGCAACTAGAGTCTCAGCGCCGTCTTGGGCACAGCCAATCCTCACATTCCTGCTCAAAGGAGAGCTGCCAGCAGAAGAAACTTTGGCACGTCAAGTTCAACGCCGAGCCTCAGCTTACACCATTGTCAACAAAGAGCTCGTCAGAAGGAGTGCCACGGGCGTCTTCCAGCGCTGTGTAGAAGCAACAAAACGGCTGGCCATCCTGAAGGACATTCACCAAGGGGAGTGCGGCCACCACGCGGCCTCAAGGTCTCTCGTAGCCAAAGCTTTCCGCCACGGTTTCTTCTTGCCGACTGCTTTGGAGGATGCCAAAGATTTGGTGAAGAAGTGCAACGGCTGCCAATGCTTCAGCTCCAAGCAACATTTGCCGGCTTCTGCACTCAAGACTATTCCGATCACTTGGCCATTTGCCATCTGGGGTCTGGATATGGTAGGACCTTTCAAGACTGCCAGAGGAGGCCTGACACACTTACTTGTGGCAATAGATAAATTCACCAAGTGGATCGAAGCCAAGCCAATCAAGAAACTCAATGGCCCAACTGCTGTGACATTCATTGCAGACATCATAGTCCGGTATGGTATACCGCACAGCATCATCACCGACAATGGCACAAATTTTGCCAAAGGCGCACTTGCCCGTTTCTGCGCAACTCAGGGCATCCGGCTGGACCTAGCGTCCGTTGCCCACCCACAGTCTAACGGCCAAGTCGAGCGCGCCAACGGCCTTATCCTATCTAGCATCATGTCAGGACCCCGATCCTAAGTCACACAGGTCTAGCCTGTAACACATCATATCACTTTGCGGCCTCACGCACGGTATCCCCACGGGTGCCACCTTACCTGGCCCGGGACCGTTTGCGCATTTTGGCACACGTATATGATAGTGTCGCTAATATCCATATGACAGAGAACCCGGGCCGACATGACTAGTTATAAACCAAAAGTGGCACTAAATTATAGAGACATGCATACATGACCCAGCAACGAACGTGTCGGTCATCAACGTATGAACCCAAGTCGTAGCAAGCTACAAGGACTTAAAGGAACAACGCGTGACATTTCCCCTAAGGGACAGACACAGGAATGAAGAAGGACACATGCCGGCCAGCCTAAGTGTTCCGGAGCAGTAGCAAGCTACCAAGGCTCAGTGGAAGCACTAGGAGATATTTCCCTGTAAGATAGGCTACCAAGGGTAAACAACTAGGTGTCGGATCCCACACATAACAATACACATTACACGTACGCATAACATGCAACTATGTGCTGTACAACATGGCATCACAACATAACTCAACAACTTATATAGATAAAGGCCCAGAAAAGCCATCATAGCATTTATTACAAACAGAGGTCACATGACCCAACATACAGAGCATACAGGCAACGGAAGCATAACATGTCTGAGTACAGACAACTACAAATGAAAAAGGCTTAGAAGCCTGACTATCTACAAGACCCTCCCAAGGGCACAAGATCGTAGCTGAGGTAACAAGCTAAACGTCGAAGTCCACGCGGAACCACTAGCGAGACTGAAGTCTCTCTGCAAAACATAAATTAAGCAAACGTGAGTACAAAGGTACTCAGCAAGACTTACATCAGAACTAACTACATATGCATCAGTATCACAAAGGGGATGGTGGAGTTTGACTGCAGCAAGCCAGCTTTGACTCGGTGGCTATCCTAAACTATGACTGCAAGTAACTCTTTTGAGGTGGCGCACACGAGTCCACATATTCATCAATCAATACACCACTATGGGTCCACTCCCGTCTCCCTACGAGAAGGCCATCCATAGCACTCACGCTTATCTTGCGCATTTTAGAGTATCCACTTTCACTTGTCTATGAACTGTTATAGGCAACCCAGAAGTCCATTTCCGCGGACACGGCTATTCAAATAGATCATATATAACCCTGCAGGGGTGTACTTCTTCACACACGCTCTCGCCACTTACCGCCATGTACACGTCATGTATCTCGGCAACCATCAAGCGGAAGCCTGGCAAGGGTGTCGGCCACGACCTGACTAACCACACAAGTCTCTCGTCCAGGTTTATCGCCTATTTGGGTTCCATCCGTGGGGAGATCCGGCCGGGGTGTCGCTCATGGCCCCAAACGATGTGTACAGGGTTCCCGCATCACCAAACGGGCGACGGGTACACCGTGCCACATACCTGCCGCGTCACAGCCCACCCCGAGGGTCAGCGCTGCGCACGACCTCCAGTAAACTACAAACACCAGAAACTAATTGCAACTCCTGGACAGAGAACTTGGGCAGTTAATAAGTCGAGAGTGCTTGGACCGCCCGGAGCCCAATGCGTGGTAGTAATTGTTCATGGATCAACCAACACAGAACTCAGTTCCTGAGGACGGCTGCAATGAGACAACCCACCATGTACTCCTACATGGCCTCTCATCGCTACCTTTACCAAATCGTGTTCACACACTTAGCTCACACACATTAGGACATGTTCATCACCACTCCAATTCATCCCTGATGAATAAGACCTGACACAACTCTAAGCAATAGCAGGCATAACCAGAAAGCATGAATGAGTAGGCACAACATGGCTCAAACAACTCCTACTCATACTAGTGGGTTTCAACTATTTACTATGGCAATGACAGGTCATGCAGTGGAAAGGGGTTCAACTACCGCAACAGGTAACAGTTGAAGCGTTGTTGTCCTAATGCATTAAAAGAGAGTAAGAGCGAGAGAGTGGGATTGTATCGGAATGCTCAATGGGATTTTTCTTGCCTGGCACTTCTGAAGATAACATTGGGTCTTCATCGGTGTCATCGATCACATCGTTGGAACACGTCTACTGAAAGGGAACAAACACCGGCAACAGAAAAAGAAACACAATCAATGCAATGCGATAATATGATGCATGATCATGACATGGCAATATGCTGTTGATTGAGCTAATGCAACTAGCAACCATATTAAATGAAGTTGGTTTGAACCAAAGGTTCAAATTCAAACTCCATATGTGATTATTCAAATGCCATTTATTCATATTGTTATAAACAGTTGCTGTAAGTTATCCAAACATGCATGAAAATGCCATAAACAGATTCCCTGGATTTTTCTGATTAATTTTCATATATAAATTATTTTCATCTGAGCTACGGTTGATTTTATATGATTTTTAGAAGTTTTGAATATTTTCTGAAATAAATAAATCATTTTTGATTTATTTAAAATTCCAGAAAACACTTATTGCGTCAGCATGACGTCACTGTGATGTCAGCGGTCAACATCAGCTGGTCCAGGTCAAACCTGACCAGTGGGACCCACTGGTCAGTGACACTACTAGCTAACAGGGTTAGTTAGTTTTAAACTAACACTAACTAAACAGTTAGTGGGGCCTGGGCCCACCAGTCAGTGACTCAGCTAGACTAATTAAACGTAGTTAATACTAACCAAGGTTAAGCTAATAGATTTAAGCCTAAACTAGGTTAATTAGCCGTGTGGGCCCGCATGTCATAGACCCAGGGGGGGTCAAACCTTGGGTCAAAGACCCAAACAGGCCGGCGGCTCACCGCCGGCGACAGCGAGCACGGCGGAGGGCTCGGGATTTGGCTACGGTCGACCAAATCGACCACCGTTTGGTCCTGCGCGTAGCTGGGGCTCGCGCGCATCTGGCAGGGCAAGCGGAAGGAGCTGGGGCGGCCGGAGTTCGTCGGAATCGAGCTCGCTGCGGCGGCCGGAATCGGGCCTCGGTGGTTTCGGTGATACGGGGCACGGGAGGAGCAACAGGAGGGGTTTTTGTGCTTCTGGTATTGCTCTGAGCACGTCTGTGTGTTCGGTTGCCGCTCTGGGTGACGATGGCCATGGCTGCAACATCGTCGGCGGCGAGAAGCACACGGCTCCTGGCGGAACCACGGCCTAGGCGAGGGGGCGAGTTCAAAAATAAGGGGAAATGGAGTAGGAGCTCACGGCGGGGTCGACGAGGGTCTCAGGAGGCTCGGGGAGGCGCCAGCCACCGCGAATTCGACGGTGAGGTCGTCGGCGGCCGAAGGTTGAAGAAGACGAAGACGGCGACGTTTCAGGGCTTCCGGCGTCGCCTGGCTTGGTGATGAGGTCGAGGACGAGGTGGCCGAGCTACTGGGCACGCCGAGGGGTCGAGGGGGAGGCTCTGGGTGCGACAACGGCGAGCGGCAGCGACGGTGGCATTCGGCCGCGCGCGTGAGAGAGGGAAGGAGAGGAGGGAGAGGTCCAGCGAGAGAGGGGAGAGATGCAGGGGGTTCTGGGCGTCCAGGCCAGCTCCACGGCTCCAGACGAGGGCGCAGGAGGCGTCGACAGCGCGAGGCAGGAGGTGGCGCTCGGCGCTGGCTGCCAGTAGGCGCAAGGTTGAAGACAACCTTGCCCCTGGTGGGCTGGGCCTAAACAGGGATTGGGCCAGGCAGGCAAGGCCCAGGTGAGGCTCTCTCTCTCTCTCTCTCTCTCTCTCTCTCTCTCTCTCTCTCTCTCTCTCTCTCTCTAATTTCTTTCTGTTTTTTATATTTTCTGCATTCGTAAACTTTAGGGCTTTATTAAAATGCCAGGGCATTTCCAAAAATCATGAAACCAAGCATGGCTACTGTTTAGAATAAATCCAACAGTAAACATTTTAGTTTATGATTATTTGAGCATTTAAAATAATATATAATATTTAAATGCCCAAATGCAAATACTTTAAGATTTAATTCAAAAATCCAGAATGGTCATAGAAATATGTGCAACATTTTTGGCAGAGGTTTTTAATCAATCCAAAAATGATGAACTTTTCCAAAGGGCATTTTGGGTTCATTGAAAAAGATTTTTAATTTGACCATAGTTGAATTCATTTGGTGCTAGGGTTTGAACATCCCCATTTCAACTTTCTGTGAAAGTAAACATGATGCAACACCAGGAGCTAGCACTAGACAGTCACAGAGGCTAGGGATGTGACAACTCACCCCCACTAAACAAGAATCTCGTCCCGAGATTCAAGTGTAGGGTAAGATGAAGGGGGGGGGCGCAAACTAAGACAATCTTGATGATCCAACTGTCCTTCATATGAATGTTGATTGCTTGCCTCGTGTTGATCCTGGCATCCTTGCTTTCGATATCTTTGTCCAACACGGTGACGACGAAAGAAGATCTATAGAAATGATCTTCTAAAAGATGAAACGACTCAAGATCAACTCATGGAGTGAGACGTGGAACCATCTCTTGAGCTGAGACACGGAACACACATCCAAAGGGATGGAGTGAAACAAACGATGAAGATTCACTTGATAGGCAATAATGCCACACTTAAAGAAGATAGTGATCGATGTCACCATACGGGGTACCTTAGAGAAGGTGACTCGTAGAATTATCCCCTTAAGTGGCAAAAAGAATTACTTTTGATATAGAGATCATTGAGATTCCCTATACCAGCCTAAGGCAAACACAATCAATCGTTTGACGGAGTCCGAAGGAATGACATTCTCGGCCAGAATGGATGATGTGGACTACCTTGTAAAAGACAACACAAGGGATGATTTTGCTTATCATTGGAAATGGATGGGACCCATGGCAAGTCCACTACTAAGGATAATCCTGAACAGCAGTGGCGGAGAACGGTTACCCATGGAAAATTGGCACATTGGCGGTGCAAGCTGGGAACAAAATGCAAATGCTGGGAATGATTCTGGTAACTGGGAAGAAACCCAACAGTAGAGAGTAAATCTACTCTTGAGGGGTTATAGCATAACCAAGAACACTGGGAGCAATCCCGGTTAGTGCCAGTGATAACACCTAGTGCTGGTGCGTGCTCTCAAGAACTTGAGCATTCCCATATTCATCAAGGTTTTACCAATATCCGTGTCAAGGATCCTGGAAACACAACATACTACCATGATGAATAATGATTGATAGTGCAGATGCAAAGGAGGATAACACTTTCTCAGATTTCACCTTAGCGGGGTCAAAGGGGCAAAAATCTGGATGATCGACCGAGAGACATTTAGCACTCTGCTTCTAATGTTCTCCTTGATGTGCTAGCGCAACCCATTTATTAAAATGGTTTGGTACCTAGAATGTCAAGTAAAAAGGTCGGACTTCAGGAGCACAAAAATCCATAAGAAACAACTAGGGAGTAAATCCTACGAAATCCTTATGGGGAGGTGGCCAACTTCTTCAATCAAGATACTACAACAATAGGTCTTCCGACTGGGTGTGTTGGCCACGACATCCACTTTACCGGTTATCGAGAGACCAATATTATAGTTCTTGGAAAATGCTCCAACCATCATATCTGCCTGAGATTCAGTTCTGGTTGGTGTCAGGATATTCCAGACTCATCGAGTCTAGGAAGAAAAAAATGAAAGTTTGCAACCCAAATCGATGAGACAACGTTGCGAAATTCTCGGGATTGAACTACGATAGCAAGCTCCAAAACATGAGCTGGTTCTGCTACAAACCTGTGAACACGTTGTCTAGGACAAGCATGACCACGTAGTAGTCTTATGATAAAACACCACCGAGTTCTGGTTGGGAACCATCGTCTGGGATATCAAAGTCCTTACATAAGTCGTATGATTAGCTCTTATGATGGAACTTCTTCTCCTTGAACAAATCAATCAGTGGCTTGGTGTGCTAGGAATACATATGGAATGGAGATGATCAGTCTATCAAACCATAGAATACTTCACACATATGCATGACTGACTTGGGATGACTCCAGAGGAAGTAAAACAAGCTTTCTCAAATTCACGGTGACAACTTGCACCAAATGCACATGAATTGGAGAAAGTCACTTCTTCCATCCAAGCATAAGCTTCATGATAGAACACGAAGACATTGCTTACAAAGTTTCCAACACTAGCTTAATGTCCAACAAAATCATGGAAAGGATAAGGATGTTGTCGATGGGCTCAACAATAATTTATCCAGGTTTCCATATAGATGGAATTCTATGACAATGTGAACAAAGTGATAGCATTGGTCAGACCAAGAGATATAACGGTGTATGCTCGAGGAATCAACCACGAGTAAGACAACGTTACGAATATCATTGGTTCTGATTTGACTTGGCAATAACCCATATTCAAATCAAAGTCTGGACAAGACAATAGATCCACAAATGATCACGGGGATCAATTGAAGAAGATATCATCTATCGTCAATACACACACAAGATATCCCTTTGGAGTGAGCTATGTGGGTTAAGCTTTTATCTTCTAACTCTCCAAGTTGTTGTTTAGCTTAACCAACTAGCTCGGGGTATCCAACACAGATTCTTGGAGAAGTGGTGGTTTGTAAGAAACCAACTTGATCACGAGCTCAACATAACGGCCAGGAAACAACCTGGTAATACTTCCGAGAAGATATTCGGAAACCACGAACCACCGATATGTTATGAAGCTCGAGAACAATCTTGCTTTTCAGGGCAAGACGAGATGATCAAAAGAGCGAGAGATTGACACAATCCTAACTCATTGATCAGAGAGTGCACCAGAAATAAGGACTAGGTAGCACGATCATTCTTAGAATGATGATTCCATATCCAGCATACTAAGGATGAGATTACCGTCCATTAACTACCAGGCAACGGAGTTGCTAGGAGAATTGATTACACACATCACAATTCACTTGTCAGTATTCCGGTTACGACAACACGGGGACCGAGGAATGAACGATGATGGTGAGAAGTATCACTGTATCAAGAGTTCATAGGAGGTGGTGCAATTCCCATGACATTCTTGTCATAGAGGAGGGTAACACTCCAAGGTAAAACAGAGCAAAAGCTGGATTGTCATTTGATCTGCGAAATACAACTGCTTTGACCCAATCTTGGATATGGATAAGGTACTGGAGTTTGTTTCTCCTAGTCATTCCAGAATAGAATGGCTTGACGGACCACAAGAGTAAAAGGCATCGATGAACACGAATGCATGACTATTCCTGACTATCAACTGATAGGAGGGGTCATGATATATCTAGAGAGGGACAACTCAAAGGAACATATAACTTTTGAGTTATGGATGCATAGGTTAGCATGTCGAACTAGTCAACATATTTCTTCCGGATAACCCATGCAGAAAAGTAGGACTGACAAAGTCACAATATGAATGGAGTACTACTCAAGAGCACTCTGGTTGTGATCTTTTGGTTCGGAAGAACTTCTGCCAAGGATGGTTCATGGTATTTGGGAGAATGATATACCACGGACCTCGAGGACTATCACAAGGTTACTAATATCCTAAAGGGACTAGCAAGTACTACCAACATGAAGTAAGTAGGGTGAATCTCGGGTTTAAGAACCCATGAGTAGAATGGCTACTAACTAAATGGCATCACGGGATGCTTTCGAGAACAATGGCCAGAATCATCACACTAGGAATATAAAGCATTGCTAGATTACTTGGTGATCCTCTAAGACACCTAGGGTCATAAAAATAACTCCAACATATATGTCGAGGCAACAGAGTACCTCAACACGATGACTAGTGTGGTTAATCTGGCCCAAAGGAGCATCGGGAACAAGAAGAAGGGATTTGCAAATGCATCAGACCATTTAGAAACCTGGGATGACTCGGACAGCATAACGGCTGTAATGCTCGAAAATACTTTTGAGACTCATGCACAAAGGGTAGCATAACCACTTAACATCATAATGTCAAGGTTTTGAGACCAACAGTTGAACAAACAGAAGTAGTAGAAACTGAACTGAGAGTTGAATACACCATTAACGTGATCCTAATAAATAGAATGAGAATCCTAGTTCTTAATCCCCGTAGAAATAAGAAGGTGACTCAGATCAGAAGGTCATAGGGTAAAGGAGTAAAAAGAGCCTTGCGTTCCCTTCCACAATCAATTCCCTTATATAACTGAAGAATTTCTAGACACAACTTCGACCAGTTTGGCTTACTAATCCTACAGGCAGTCAGGCTATGATACCAAAGCTGTCAGGACCCCGATCCTAAGTCACACAGGTCTAGCCTGTAACACATCATATCACTTTGCGGCCTCACGCACGGTATCCCCACGGGTGCCACCTTACCTGGCCCGGGACCGTTTGCGCATTTTGGCACACGTATATGATAGTGTCGCTAGTATCCATATGACAGAGAACTCGGGCCGACATGACTAGTTATAAACCAAAAGTGGCACTAAATTACAGAGACAGGCATACATGACCCAGCAATGAACGTGTCGGTCATCAACTTATGAACCCAAGTCGTAGCAAGCTACAAGGACTTAAAGGAACAACGTGTGACATTTCCCCTAAGGGACAGACACAGGAATGAAGAAGGACACATGCCGGCCAGCCTAAGTGTTCCGGAGCAGTAGCAAGCTACCAAGGCTCAGTGGAAGCACTAGGAGACATTTCCCTGTAAGATAGGCTACCAAGGGTAAACAACTAGGTGTCGGATCCCACACATAACAATACACATTACACGTACGCATAACATGCAACTATGTGCTGTACAACATGGCATCACAACATAACTCAACAACTCATATAGATAAAGGCCCAGAAGAGCCATCATAGCATTTATTACAAACAGAGGTCACATGACCCAACATACAGAGCATACAGGCAACGGAAGCATAACATGTCTGAGTACAGACAACTACAAATGAAAAAGGCTGAGAAGCCTGACTATCTACAAGACCCTCCCAAGGGCACAAGATCTTAGCTGAGGTAACAAGCTAAACGTCGAAGTCCACGCGGAACCACTAGCGAGACTGAAGTCTCTCTTCAAAACATAAATTAAGCAAATGTGAGTACAAAGGTACTCAACAAGACTTACATCAGAACTAACTACATATGCATCAGTATCACAAAGGGGATGGTGGAGTTTGACTGCAGCAAGCCAGCTTTGACTCGGTGGCTATCCTAAACTATGACTGCAAGTAACTCTTTTGAGGTGGCGCACACGAGTCCACATATTCATCAATCAATACACCACTATGGATCCGCTCCCGTCTCCCTACGAGAAGGCCATTCATAGCACTCACGCTTATCTTGCGCATTTTAGAGTATCCACTTTCACTTGTCTATGAACTGTTATAGGCAACCCAGAAGTCCATTTCCGCGGACACGGCTATTCGAATAGATCATATATAACCCTGTAGGGATGTACTTCTTCACACATGCTCTCGCCACTTACCGCCATGTACATGTCATGTATCTCGACAACCTTCAAGCGGAAGCCTGGCGAGGGTGTCGGCCACGACCTGACTAACCACACAAGTCTCTCGTCCAGGTTTATCGCCTATTTGGGTTCCATCCGTGGGGAGATCCGGCCGGGGTGTCGCTCACGGCCCCAAACAATATGTACAGGGTTCCCGTATCACCAAACGGGCGACCGGTACACCGCGCCACGTACCTGCCGCGTCACAGCCCACCCCGAGGGTCAGCGCTGCGCACGACCTCCAGTAAACTACAAACACCAGAAACTAATTGCAACTCCTGAACAGAGAACATGGGCAGTTAATAAGTCGAGAGAGCTTGGAGCGCCCGGAGCCCAATGCGTGGTAGTAACTGTTCATGGTTCAACCAACACAGAACTCAGTTCCTGAGGACGGCTGCAATGAGACAACCCACCATGTACTCCTACATGGCCTCTCATCGCTTCCTTTACCAAATCGTGTTCACACACTTAGCTCACACACATTAGGACATGTTCATCACCACTCCAATTCATCCCCGAAGAATTAGACCTGACACAACTCTAAGCAATAGCAGGCATAACCAGAAAGCATGAATGAGTCGGCACAACATGGCTCAAACAACTCCTACTCATATTAGTGGGTTTCAACTATTTACTGTGGCAATGATAGGTCATGCAGTGGAAAGGGGTTCAACTACCGCAGCAGGTAACAGTTGAAGCGTTGTTGTCCTAATGCATTAAAAGAGAGCAAGAGCGAGAGAGTGGGATTGTATCAGAATGCTCAATGGGATTTTGCTTGCCTGGCACTTCTGAAGATAACATTGGGTCTTCATCGGTGTCATCGATCACATCGTCGGAACACGTCTACTGAAAGGGAACAAACACCGGCAACAGAGAAAGAAACACAATCAATGCAATGCTACAATATGATGCATGATCATGACATGGCAATATGCTGTTGATTGAGCTAATGCAATTAGCAACCATATTAAATGAAGTTGGTTTGATCCAAAGGTTCAAATTCAAACTCCTTATGTGATTATTCAAATGCCATTTATTCAAATTGTCCTAAACAGTGGCTGTAAGTTATTCAAACATGCATGAAAATGCCATAAATAGATTCCTTGGATTTTTCTGATCAATTTTCATATATAAATTATTTTCATCTGAGCTACGGTTGATTTTATATGATTTTTAGAAGTTTTGAATATTTTCTGAAATAAATAAATCATTTCTGATTTATTTAAAATTCCAGAAAACACTTATTGCGTCAGCATGATGTCATTGTGATGTCAGCGGTCAACATCAACTGGTCCAGGTCAAATCTAACCAGTGGGACCCACTGGTCAGTGACACTACTAGCTAACATGGTTAGTTAGTTTTAAACTAACACTAACTAAACTGTTAGTGGGGCCTGGGCCCACCAGTCAGCGACTCAGCTAGACTAATTAAACGTAGTTAATACTAACCAAGGTTAAGCTAATAGATTTAAGCCTAAACTAGGTTAATTAGCCGTGCGGGCCCGCATGTCATAGACCCAGGGGGGTCAAACCTTGGGTCAAAGACCCAAACAGGCCGGCGGCTCACCGCCGACGACAGCGAGCACGGCGGAGGGCTCGGGATTTGGCTACGGTCGACCAAATCGACCACCGTTTGGTCCTGCGCGTAGCTGGGGCTCGCGCGCATCTGGCAGGGCAAGCGGAAGGAGCTGGGGCGGCCGGAGTTCGTCGGAATGGAGCTCGCGGCGGTGGCCGGAATCGGGCCTCAGTGGTTTCGGTGATACGGGGCACGGGAGGAGCAACAGGAGTGGTTTTTGGGCCTCTGGTGTTGCGCTGAGCATGTCTGTGTGTTCGGTTGCCGCTCTGGGTGACGATGGCCACGGCTCTAACATCGCCGGCGGCGAGAAGCACACGGCTCCTGGCGAAACCACGGCCTAGGCGAGGGGGCGAGTTCAAAAATAAGGGGAAATGGCGTAGGAGCTCACGGCGGGGTCGACGGGGTTCTCAGGAGGCTCGGGGAGGCGCCAGCCACCGCGAATTCGACGGTGTGGTCGTCGGCGGCCGGAGGTTGAAGAAGATGAAGACGGCGACGTTTCAGGGCTTCCGGCTTCGCCTGGCTTGGTGATGAGGTCGAGGACGAGGTGGCCGAGCTACTGGGCTCGCCGAGGGGTCGAGGGGGGGGCTCTGGGTGCGACAACGGCGAGCGGCGGCGACGGTGGCGTTCGGCCGCGCGCGTGAGATGGGAGGAGAGGAGGGAGAGGTCCAGCGAGAGTGGGGAGATATGCAGGGGGTTCTGGGCGTCCAGGCCAGCTCCACGGCTCCAGACGAGGGCGCAGGAGGCGTCGACAGTGCGAAGCAGGAGGTGGCGCTCGGCGCTGGCTGCCAGTAGGCGCAAGGTTGAAGACAACCTTGCCCCTGGTGGGCTGGGCCTAAACAGGGATTGGGCCAGGCAGGCAACGCCCAGGTGAGGCTCTCTCTCTCTCTCTCTCTAATTTCTTTCTGCTTTTATATTTTCTGCATTTGTAAATTTAGGGCTTTATTAAAATGCCAGGGCATTTCCAAAAATCATGAAACCAAGCATGGCTACTGTTTAGAATAAATCCAACAGTAAACATTTTAGTTTATGATTATTTGAGCATTTAAAATAATATATAATATTTAAATGCCCAAATGCAAATACTTTAAGATTTAATTCAAAAATCCAGAATGGTCCTAGAAATATGTGCAACATTTTTGGCAAAGGTTTTTAATCAATCCAAATATGATGAACTTTTCCAAAGGGCATTTTGGGTTCATTGAAAAAGATTTTTAATTTGACCCTAGTTGAATTCATTTGGTGCTAGGGTTTGAACATCCCCATTTCAACTTTCTATGAAAGTAAACATGATGCAACACCAGGAGCTAGCACTAGACAGTCACAGAGGCTAGGGATGTGACACATGAAGCCCCGGCTGGTCGAACCTTTGGAGCGGTCGGCCGGCTGCTGGATTTTAGAACTGCCGTCTGTCCTATGGAGCCTCAGAACCACTCCTAACAAGTCCACCGGCTTCACCCCTTTCTTCCTCGTTTATGGGGCCGAGGCAGTCATCCCAACAGACGTTGAGTTTGACTCGCCTCGCGTCACCATGTACACGGAAGCTGAAGCCAAAGAAGCACGTGAAGACGGCGTGGACTTGCTGGAGGAGGCCCGGCTGGTAGCACTCAGCCGCTCCGCCGTCTACCAGCAGGGTCTCCGCCGCTATCACAGCCGGCGAGTGAAGCCACGCTCCTTCCGCGAGGGAGACCTTGTGCTCCGGCTGATCCAGCGAACAGCCGGCCAGCACAAGCTCTCGGCTCCTTGAGAAGGACCGTTCATCGTCAGCAAGGTACTGGGCAACGACGCCTACTACCTCATCGACGCCCAGAAGCCAAGAGCGCGCAAGAGAAACGACTCAGGCAAGGAGTCAGAGCGCCCATGGAACGCAAACCTTCTTCGTCGCTTTTATAACTGAAAGACAGTATGTGTCATGTTATCTAAGTTATTTCCCGAGAGATTCTCGGGGACTGCCCAAGCCTTTATCTATATGATAAGAATTATGCCTGTGAATAATTGTTGTTCACTCCTTCGTCCGGCACCGGAGCCTACCAGACGGCCCGGGGACTGGCCGCCTGGCCCTATGTCTAGAGAATTCTCCTTAAAAAGTCAGACAAGTAATGTGATGGCATCCGAGCCCTCTCCTGTATCCAGTCACAAACTCGCAGAACGCGGCTATCCGGCTGGCAGGAGCCAAAGGCAAGAAGCGATGCCCACATGAAAAACGGCTAAGGATAAAAGACATAGGACCAGCCGGCCCTTAAGATTAATTGCCGGCTGCCGAGCAGCTGGCCAGCCGGTTCTAGGCTTGGCCAGACCGTCTTCCAGAGGGCGAGATACTTGCCCACCCTGAAAACAGCCAAGTCCCTGACCCAGCCACAGAACCACGGAGTGGCCGTCTGGCTGGCAGGGCGGCAGTACAAAGGGTAGGCAAGGAGAAAATCGCCACAAGGAACTAGGGCAAGGCTAATCCTAGGACTCGGCACAATTGCATAAAAACGATGTTGCATTAAAAGAATATTTACATCCAAAAGGCCATAAGAGCCGCCTTGTAGCAATAACTTACTAGATACAACCAGCGGGTGGAATTGTTCGAATTAACCTTGCGAGTCTTACAGAAAGGCAGACGATACAAATGAAAATCCTAAGGAGCAGCAGGCTGGGCAGGTGGCACGATGGAGCCGGCTTCTGGGGAGGCCGCCTGGCGGGGCTCGGTCTGGCCGTCTCCTGTAGCAGGCGGGGCCGTCACTCCTGGCCCGCTTGTTGAGGACTGGTCAGGCTGGTGATTGCCTGCTGGGTCCGCCTCCTGGGAGGTGGTCTCCTCGTCGCTTCCTTCCTCGTCCTCATCGCCTTCGCTGGAGGCGATCTCCTCGTCCGGCTCTTCCGACGCCACCAAGTCCAGCCCGAAGTTACCAGGCGGCACTACGTGGCCCCTGTCGTCCAGCTCCAGGATGAAGAGGGAGGTGTCGGCGTATTCGGCGAGGGCGGCAGCTCACTGGACGAGTTCCCTCTGCTCTGCAGCCAGCTCCGGCTGGGCCTCCGCGCAGAACGTCTCCAGCTGCTCGAGGCTCAGGCCTGGGTACCAACTCTTGGCGAATTCCAAGGCGGTCCGGGCGCCAACCCTTGCCGCGGAGCCCTTCCAGGCCTCGAAGCGCTAGCCGGCCGCCTCCAGCCAGGCGGCCGTCCGGCTGGGGGTGCGAAGCATCGGCACACCTGGCCAGAGGGCAGCCAGGACTTGGGCACCAGCACACTACAGACGGCGGAGAAGACGGCGGACTGGTAGAAGACGCACCCGTATGGCGAGAAGCTCCTCGGCCAGGGTCCTGGGCGCGTTGGGTGCGATTTCCCGGCCCGCCTGGCGCCTCGCAGCACGCTCGGCCTCGATGGCCTGGGTGGCGGCCACAGAGTAGCCCGGGAAGAATTCTGCCAAGACTAGAACAAGTATCAGAAGAAAAGCAAGACGGCTGCTGCAAACAATGAAAACAGAACGAGAAGGCAGATATCTCGCCGTCGACCATGTCTCCAATGGCTACGTAGCCGTCTTGGAGAGCCGCCTCCTTCTCGGCCCAATCCGAGCGCTCAGTCTCGAATTCGGCCCGCAAAAGGGACTCGGCGTCAGACATTTTGCCGAGCTCAGCCTTGTGGGCCGCCGCCTGGTCCGCCAGCTCCTTGGCTAGGCGATCGCAGTCTTGGGCAGCGAGGGCACGCTCCTGCTCCTTTGCGGCCAGCTCCATCTGGGCCTCGCCCAGCTGGCCGCGGAAGCTGGCTACGGCCGCTGGCAGGGGAGAAAGAAAAAGAACAAGGGTCAGCAGCAGAAGACATAACCTTGGAGTTCCAAGCCGCCTGCTCAGCAGCCGACTCGGAACTCTGGGACAACACCCAGCCGATGCGCTGATGCGCCCCCGCAAGGAGAAGAAGAGACACTCACCTCGGCTGTCTGCCAGGGCAGTCTGCAGCTGCGCCAGCTCCTGGCGATGCGCGTTGTAGGAGGCCACGCGGAGGTTGTGGTAGTCCTACAACAAGAAGCAAGATCAGATCTGGGTGAACACTTTGGAGTTCCAAGCCGCCTGCTCAGCAGCCGGCTCGGAACTCGGGGACTACACCCAATGGGTGCACTGACGCGCCCCCATGGAAAAAATTGAAGGAATAAAAACAGAGGGAAATAAAAACACACTTACCCGAACGGAGGACCGCGTCGCAATGAACTCCTGCATCGCCGTCTGCACGACGCTGCCCAGGGAGTTCATGCGGTCTAAGACATCCCGCGACGCGACGAGCCACGCGCCGCCTCCTCCGGATCAACAGCTCGATGGTGCCACGCTGGTCGCCTCATTTTCCGGCATGGACGAGCTGGCCCCGCCGACCTCCACCTGTTGGGGCATGGAAACCGCCATCGCAAGGCGCCGACGGGCTTGGCCTCGGGGGGCCGATTGCGGGCCAACCACCAGCGTGACCCCAACCAGAGGCACCTCCGTCCCCACCGGCCGGCTGCCCGGCTCCCCAGCAGGCGGCACAGGGGGTGGTGGCGGCGTCTCCAAGATGACGCATTCGTCACCTCCATCGCCTGGAGCTGGCTGCTCGTCAGCAGCCGGCGCCTGGGCAGGCGGCTCCTGAGACCTTGGCGCCGGGCGGTCGACATGGCCCGCTGGCTGCTGGGGGCCCTTCCCCCACTCTCGGACGCGAGCGGCGTCTGCCTCGGCCTTCTTGGCGGCTTCGGCCTCCGCTTGGGCGGCGGCATTGGCCGCCGCTCGCTCACGTTCCGCGGCCTCGCGCTCCGCGCGTGCCTCGCGGGCGTTCCTCTCCGTCGCCTCCCGGAGCGCGGCAGCAAGATCCACGCAGGGAGGCACGGGAGGGGCGTCTGGGCCTCCTACCACGGATCCTGCTGGCACCCGCGAGAGGGAAAGCGGCGCGCTGAACGGACGTCCAGAGAAAACAAAGAATCAAGAAAGAATCAGCCGTGAAAAAAGAACAAGACGCATGGAAAGAATGAAGAATACTTACCCAGACACGACTGTCCTGGCCTTGGGCTTCTTCGGCATGTTTGCCCTGGCGGCTGCCTCCTGACGCCTCGTGGCGGCAGTCGACAGCCGAAGCTTCTTGGGCGGGGCACCAGTCGGCCCTGACGTGGACCGCCTTTTCCTGCCGCCGGCTGTGCCAGACGGCCCCGCCTGCTGGCTGGCATGGACGGGTGCCTCCTCCATCTCATTGTCGTCGTCCGGCCAGTTCTCGAGGCCGCCTTCTGGCTGGCCGCCGCCTGTCACCCCCTCCTGCTCCATGGCGGCGGCGGCCCCAAGATCGGGGTCGCTCGTATCGCTCTAGGAGCGATCCGGCTCGAGGGGGCGGCCCGGTTGGTTGGAGCCCGGCGCCGGCTGGCCTGGGAAGATCTGGGCCAGGTGTCAGCACCAGGCGGCTACTGCAGCCGGACAAAGTAGAAAGAAAATAGAAAGACGAAAGCTTACTGCGGGCGGCTGGTTGTTGCGGCTGTACGGAGCCTTGCTGAAGGCCTAGCCGGCGTCGGAGACCTGGCAGCTGGAGATATGGTTCACCAGCCGGGCCACTTCCCCGTGTGGCAGGGGCTTGGTGTAGGTCCGGCTGGGGTCCCGGTGCCCACTCATATCACAGATGAGGTGGGGCTGGCGCTGCAGCGGCAGTACCCGGCGCTCGGCGAACGTCACCAGCAGATCTACAAACTCCAGGCCTTCGTCGTCTCTCAGCTCCCGGAGACGGCGCACGGCGACGGAGGCGCCTTCCTTCAGGGCGACGGGCCGGGTCCTCCAGGAGTCCCGAGGCTCAGCAGGCGGCCCCGGCACCCACTCCGGCAAGCAGATGAAATCTTCTTCGGGGTTGACGTTGGAGACGTAAAAATACGTCTTCTGCCACCGCTTCACCGATCCAACGAGTTTCGGTGCCGGGAAGAAGTTTCTCGCCCCGGTGCGCTTCACGGCGATGCATCCTCCGCACTGAGCGGCCATGCTCTGGACGGTAGTGCCCAACTTCACATAGAAGAGCTCCGTCCAGAGCTCGACGGTGGGGAGGATGCCAAGAAAGGCCTCATAGAGGACGACGAAGGAAGAAATGGTGGTTATTGTGTTCGGCGTGAGGTGGTGCGGTTGGACGTGGAAGAAGTCGAGGAACGAGCGGAAGAAGCCGCTCGCCGGCAGGCCAAACCCGCACAGAAAGTGCGAGCGGAAGACGACCCGCTCGCATTGTTGCGGGGCCGGTCTGATTTCCGCCGCCGGCGCCAGGCGCACGACGACCTTGTCGGCCGGCGGCAGCTTCCGCGACCGCCGAAGAACGTCCACTTGCTTGTAATGCCCAGAATGGAGTTATACCTCCTACGTGTCGAGGCACGACTTAAAGGCATAAATCCATCCAAGAATGATCTCAAGTTCGGTAATCTTTGCACAACTCATGTAAAAGAGGGGATAGTAAACTGAAAATAGTTGGCTTACACTCGCCACGTCACAGAATTACAGTACAAGTCTCAATCATCATACATTAAGAACATCACAACCCTCTAAGGGCAAAAACCAAATGTCAAAGTACCGAACTCAGATAAATAAACCACAGGCGGATCGAATCCTAGTAAGAGTCTCCACTACTGATCGTCCGGGTAACGCACATAGTACCGACTACGCTCCTCGTCGTACTCCCAATCCAGCTCGGTGCCATCACCTGGATAGCTCACAGCTGGACCTGCATCTGGTATGTGAAGTAACTGTGAGCCACAGAGGACTCAGCAATCCCGTCTCCGGGTAACAAGACTATCAAAGCCTTTGGGTGAGGATAAGGCTGAAGAAAAGAATAAGTCTGCAGCAGCAACTAGCATCTAGCTTACGTAAGTGAGAGCGAGAAGAGAAGGCCTCGGCGAGGAGTGATCACGAAGTGATCCTAGCTACAAGCTCACAAACATAACCCCTCCGTGTTCAACTCCCGAATCCCTATTCGCAAATTGACAGTCACGGAACACACGCTGGTAGTGTATTAGTAACAATTGTGTCAAGTTATCTACAACCGGAATTAACAAGCTCCCATCTGCCACATAACCGCGGGCACGGCCTTCGAAAGTTCAAACCCTGCAGGGGTGTTCCAACTTGACCCATTACAAGCCCACGATCCGCGGAGTCGCAACTCCAAAGTGGGAAGACCCGAGTATCCTCGGAATCCCGTGCTCAAGATATACCGAGCTAAGGTAAGGCTAATCCAGCAAATCCTCCCGGCGTGTCGACACCCTGATAGTAGCCGTGCGCATCTAAGTCTCAGGACACGACCGGATGGGCGAAGCTACGGGTTTTTACCAGACCTTGAGTTTCCTCGAGGTGGCCCCGCAGGCTCCCCGTTTCGGACCAACACTCATGTGGAGCACTGGCCCGGGGTTGTTGATTAAGAAAGAGGGTTAATTACTCCCTATGCATGTTTAGTTTGTTATTAGGCAAATAGTACCAATGTTGGGACTTGCTGGAAAAGACTTAGCACTTAGCGGTTTATCGAGGGGGTCCCATACACCCCAACCGTGTTAGGAACGCATAATCAAGGAACATAATACCGGCTTATACGGATCCTAACGGCATGAGTGGAACAAATCACCAAGCAAAAGGCTTAGCCTTCCACCCTTGCCAATATATAGATGATTTCATTTAAAGCATTTATATAGTGTGATATAACCCAACCAAACTTCAACATGAAGCAAGCATCTTCACTTCACCTGCAACTAGCAACGCTATAAGAAGGGCTGAGCGAAGCGTACTTAGCCAAGCAACGGTTTGCATAGGTAGGTTGGTTAAACATGGCAATTGGTTACAAGTAGGAGGCTGACAAGAAGATCATGGGCATCGAGGCAAAACTATAGATCGAGACTACTAGCAATAGGCAAAGATAGTAATGTTATCGGGGTTCGGTCATCTTGCCTGAAGAGAAGTCGTTCGGATCGTAAGAAGGGTCCTCGTGCTCAACCTCGTTGGAAACCTCGTGCTCACCCTCGTACTCGGTCTCAGCTTCCGGCTCTAAACACAACAATCACACCAAGCACCAATCAACAAGATGCAATGCGCACTCGGAAAAGATGAATGCATGAAGGATGCACTAAGGATGCACACGGAGCATGTAAAACATCACTCAAGCAAAACACCTCAAAACAAGATAGCAAGCTGATATTATTAATCTACACAGAAAATCAATCAAGTTTGATATAAGATTCGCTGAAATCGGAGTTACGGGCTAAAAGTTATGCTCGAAACAAGATTTGGGCGAAAGCTGAAAAATTACAGCAACATAGCAACTTCGGAGCTCAAAATAATTAAGCTACAGCACCCAAAAAGCATGGCAAAGGACTTGAACACAAACTAGACATATAGTACAGCAACTAAGTCCAAAGGTGCACCCCAACGGAGCCACGGATCAATAGCAATGATCTTGGACATATTGAACTTGACAATAAAATTCTGGCAGCAGAATTTTATTGAAACTTTAGAGCAAAAGATAAACATGCTACAGCCACTCAAATGGACATGTGAGGACATGAATGGAAAGACAACAATATATACTACAAGGAACAATCAAAACCCACTCCAAAACTATCATGCTTTGTCCTAGAACATCACACGAACATGGCATCAGAACGTTACAGATTTCAGACTTAGTGAAAACCACTAAGTCCTAAAACAGCAATATCATCATAGCAACTACAAGAGCATGTTTAAGTCACCTCGAAACTAAACATGGCAAAGGGTAAGCACCTCATCAAAATACACATGAAGGTGATCCCAAAACACACAAGCATGCATCATGGGGGTGAACACAACGATTGCAACGAGCTCAACAAGATGGCATTTCATAACAAGTGAAACAACATCACATGAACATGGCACTTTGCAACGATGATAACAAGGCAATAATAAATCTACCATGCAACCTATCACAAGCATCACGTAGTTCGTGGCAAGACGAACACGTGGACATGTCATTTGCATCATTCCGGACAAACGAGCTAAAAGATATCACATGACAAAGGTGGCATGAAAATAACACACAACAGCAGTTTATATCATGATGCACTCTTGCAACAGCAAAACAAGCACCTAAACGATCTCTAACATGCATGACAACAACAGGTAAAACGTAGAGCACATCTCCACGAACGTTTGGACATATTACACGCGCAAAACGGAGCATCAGGCAAAAAGTTATAGCAGTTCAAACTTTGCATCAGACAGATGAAAAACTGGTACTTAGTGAAAAAAAGGGGGGAGGTCAACCTCAAACTGAACAGTAACGGGCTCGGATCTGGAGATCGGGCCGGTGAGGAAGCAGTACACGACTCTGGATCTGGGCGCCTCGGCCCGCGGAGGAGGAAGGCCGGCTGAGGCGGTGGCTCGGAGGGGCCCAGCTGGCGGCGGCCCGCGGGAGTGAAGGCGGCGGCCCGCGGCGCGGGGCCTGGGAGGCCTGCGGTGATGGAGGCCCGACCGGATCGGAAGGAGTGGGCCTGTGGCGCGGGACTGACGCGGCCCGCCCGGGTGAGGCGAGCGCCCGGCGGCGGCTCGGAGGCGGGGGAGGCGCGCGCTGCGGTGCGGAGCGATGGCGTGGGCCGGCGAGGGAGGCCCAGCCAGGAGCGGCGATGTGGGGACCTTCGGGCCCGATGCGGAAGCGGCGACGCGGTCGCCCTGGCGGCCAAGTGGAGGTGGCGATTGGGCTCGAGGCGAGGTCGACGCGGTCGCCCGAGCGAGGGAGCCGGCGCGCCTGGGTGCGTTGACCCGCAGCGATGGGATCGAGGGAATCCCGGCGGCGGATCTGGCCCTGCTGGATCGGCCAAGTGGTGAATTTTTCCTGTCCAGATCTGAAAAATTGGGGAAGGAGGAGCTAGAGGTAGGTGGAGAGGGATTAGGTTGCCTAAATGAACATAGGGGCCTAAATATAGCAGTTTTATAGGGTTTGAGGGGTTTAGGGGCGTTAGGAGCCCTCCGATCGCGATCCGACGGATCCGATCGCGGGGGTAGATTAAAAGGGCCTAGGAGGAGATAAAAGAATGCAGCAGGGGGTGTTTCCGGGACACTAAGTGAAGGCACATCGGACCCACATGAACAACGGATGGGAAAGTCAACGGAGTCCAAACGAGACGAGATTTGAGAGGCGGGTTGCACACAACAAAACAACAACATAGACAACAACCTCGCGGCACACCGGTAACGTAAAACGCCCAAACAACAAAGTAGGCCTACGGGACATCACGGACACGTGAGGGAGCTCCGGAACGCGAAACGGACAACGGGAAGGAACACGACGAACCGGATGCAACCGACAACACAAAAGCAAAGCAATGCACATGTCTACATGATATGAATGAATGCCACACACTCACACAACAAAACGACGAAAACCCGAAAGACAAAGAACCCGGAATGGAAATAGATGAAGCCGGAGATATATTATATACCCAAAAGGGAAAGTATTACATCCGGGGAATTACAAACTCTCCTCTACTACAAAAAGATCTCGTCCCGAGATCTAGGACTGGAAAAAGGAAGGGTACTCGGAACGAAGATGATCTTCTCGTTCCCAGGTAGCTTCTCGGTCGGTGTGATGTGACCACTTGACTTTCAGAAACTTGATGGACTTGTTGCGGGTCTTGCGTTCGGTTTCTTCGAGAATTGCAACTGGATGCTCTCGGTAGGAAAGATCTTGTTGGAGATCAATCTCCTCAAACGGAATCATGCGCTCAGGTGCCTTGAAGCATTTGCGAAGCTGAGACACATGGAAGACATCATGAACATTTGCAAAGTTGGAAGGGAGCTCGAGCTGATAGGCTAGATCGCCTCTTTTGCCAAGAATCTTGAAAGGCCCGACGTATCTAGGAGCAAGTTTTCCTTTGATACCGAATCTTTGGGTTCCTTTCATCGGAGAAACTCGGAGATAGACGTGATCACCGATGTCGAAAGCCAAATCACGATGCTTTCCGTCATAGTAGCTCTTCTGACGTGACTGAGCGGCCTTGAGATTCTCACGTATGACTTTGCACATTTCTTCGGCTTCTGAGATCAAGTCATTGCCAAGAAGTTGGCGTTCGCCTGTTTCAGACCAGTTGAGAGGGGTACGGCACTTTCTGCCATAGAGAATTTCAAACGGTGCTTTGCCTGCACTTGCTTGAAAGCTGTTGTTGTAAGAGAACTCGGCAAATGGAAGGCAGTCTTCCCATTTCATGCCGAAGGAGATGACACAGGCTCTGAGCATGTCTTCTAGAATCTGATTCACACGCTCGACTTGACCACTAGTCTGAGGGTGAAAGGCAGTGCTGAACCTGATCTTCGTGCCCATGGCGGACTGAAAGGAGTCCCAGAACCTTGATGTGAACAAGCTTCCATGGTCTGAGGATATCACTTGAGGAATGCCATGTAGGGACACGATTCTGGAAGTGTACAGCTCTGCAAGTTGAGCTGCATTGATTGATTCTTTGACTGGAAGAAAGTGAGCGACTTTGGTAAGCTTGTCAATCACCACAAAGATAGCATCATTGCCTCGCTTGGATTTAGGAAAACCAGTGACGAAGTCCATTTCAATGTGGTCGAACTTCCACTCAGGAATAGGAAGAGGTTGGAGAAGACCGGCTGGACGTTGATGTTCTGCTTTCACTCTTCTGCATACATCACATTCATTCACGAATTGGGCAATCTCCCTTTTCATGCGTGTCCACCAGTAAGATTGCTTGAGATCTTGGTACATCTTGGAACTGCCAGGATGAATGGAAAGGAGAGAATCATTAGCTTCTTCCATTATGAGCTTCCTGAGATCACCTTTGGGAACAACGAGTCTGTCCTCGAAGAACAAGGTATCTCTCTCATCAACACGGAAGCACTTGTATTTTGGAGTGCCCTTTGCAATCCCATGTTTCACCTTCTTCACCATGGTATCACTGAGCTGGGCCTCACGGACTTGATCTTCCAAGGTAGGAGCAATTTGGAGATTTGCAAGAAAACCCTGCGGAACAACCTGGAGGTTGAGCTTCCTGAAAGCTTCACAAAGCTCAGGCTGGTACGGCTTGATAAGAAGGCTGTTGCAATATGCCTTTCTGCTCAAAGCATCTGCAATCACATTCGCCTTGCCAGGAGTGTATTCAATGCTGGGATTGTACTCTTGGATCATTTCAACCCAACGAGTCTGGCGGAGGTTCAGATGCGGCTGTGTGAAGATGTACTTCAAGCTCTTGTGATCGGTGAAGATGTCGACCTTTTTGCCCAACAACAGATGTCTCCACGTAATCAGAGCATGTACCACAGCTGCTAGCTCGAGATCATGTGTGGGATAGTTCTTCTCACTTGGCTTGAGCTGCCGAGAAGTGTAAGCCACAATTCTCTTATCTTGCATAAGCACACCACCAAGACCTTGAAGAGAAGCGTCACAGAACACTTCATAGGGCTTGGATTCATCCGGAGGAGTCAGAACTGGAGCAGAAACAAGCTTCTCTTTGAGGGTTTTGAATGCCACTTCACATTCGGGAGACCAAAAGTATTTGACATTCTTCTGAAGCAGGTTGGAAAGAGGCTTGGCAATCTTGGAGAAGTTTTCAACAAACCTTCTGCAATAGCTGGCAAGACCCAGAAAACTGCGGAGCTGCTTGACGTTCTGAGGAGCTTCCCAGTTGACAATTGCTTCAACTTTCTCGGGATTAACCGCAATACCGTCAGCTGAGATAATGTGGCCCAGGTACAAAACCTTATCGAGCCAAAACTCGCACTTGGAGAACTTGGCATAGAATTTATGCTCTCGGAGTCGATCAAGAACCAGACGCAAGTGCTTTTCGTGATCTTCTTCATTCTTGGAAAACACCAGAATATCATCCAGATACACGAGCACAAACTCTCCAGTATAGGGGTTGAAGATGTAATGCATCATCCTTGAAAAGGTAGGAGGAGCATTGGCGAGACCGAAGGACATGACGGTATACTCGTATGAACCGTAGCTCGTTCTGAAGGCCGTCTTGGGAATGTCTTCCTCGCGAATGCGAATTTGATGATAGCCCATTCGGAGGTCAAGCTTAGAGAACACCTTAGCTCCTTTGAGCTGCTCAAAGAGTTCGTTGATGTTGGGGAGCGGATACTTGTTCTTAATCGTCTTCTTGTTCAATGGCCGGTAGTCAACACAGAGACGCTCCGTGCCATCTTTCTTCTTGACAAATAAGACACCACAGCCCCACGGAGATGTACTCGGTCTGATGAGACCCATACTCTCCTGCTTATCAAGCTGCTTCTTCAATTCCTTCAATTCATCCGGAGAGAGCTTGTATGGACGCCGGCACGCAGGCTCAGTGCCCGGCTCGAGTTCAATGACAAACTCCACCTGACGGTGTGGAGGCATGCCTGGAAGTTCTTCTGGAAAAACGTCTTGATATTCGTTCACCACTGGAATTTGATTTATGGCATTAATTTCGCCCTTATCATTAAGAGAGAAAAGCCGAATAGTATTATCCCTGGAGGCGAAGATAATCACATCTTCATCAGAATGAGTCATCTTGACTTCCTTTTGAGCACAATCAATATGAGCATCGTGCTGAGAAAGCCAATCCATTCTGAGGATGAGGTCGATGTCAGAATTACCAAGAATCACCGGTTTAGCCATAAAACGATAATCTCCCATGCGAATAGAAACATCCGGAGCATAGACAGTAGAAGACATACGTCTCCCCGGAGAAATAACTTCCAACCTCTGAGGCAAATTTGAAGTGACAATATTGTGCTTGGATGCAAATGGTTGAGACAAGAAAGAGCATGATGCACCCGAATCAAATAACACTTTAGCTGGAAAAGAGTTAACTGGAAGGTTACCCAAAATGACATCAGAAGAAGCCTCCGCTTGTGCTGCATTCATCAGATTGACCCTTGCTGCCTTTGGATCATGCCTGACAATAGCTGAACTCACAGGTGGAGGAGGAGGAAGACGCTTCGGATTCGGACATCTGTTGGCATAGTGACCTTTCTGAGTGCATTTGTTGCAAGTCACTTCTGAGAGAGGACGGAAATGAGAGCCACTTGACTTGGAGCCTTGAGACAGAAACTGCTTCTTCGACTGGTTGCTCGGGTTGGGTGGGTGGGAGAAACCACGACCACTAGAGTTCTTGTTGTTGGAGTTGTTGAAGTTGTTGGAGTTGTTGTATGGAGCTCGAATCACTGGAGGAGGAGGAAGCCAGAATTTCTGTTGTTTCGCAGCCAACTGAGACGATGAGGAAGAGTGAACAGCATCTCGAATTCTCTTCTTAGAAGCCTCCATCTTGAGCTGAGCTGCTTCTTGTTTCAAAGCCATATTATAGAACTTGTCGAATTCATCTGGCTTGAACAAAGTGAGAGCAAGCTGAAGTTCATCTTTGAGACCTCCACGGAACTGATAGATTTTACTCTTGGCATCAGGAATGTCTTGCTTTGCATAGCGAGCGAGGTTTTGGAACTTGACATTATACTGATAGACTGTCATGGAGCCCTGCTTGAGGTTGCGGAATTGCTCACGCATACCCTCGATGACACTTGTAGGAATGTGGTGCGAGCGGAAATCCTTGCAGAAATTCTCCCAAGAGATCACTTGACCCGGCCTTGAGTCTTTGTACTGCTGCCACCAGTCAGCTGCTTGATCTTTCAGTTGGAAGGCTGCAAACTTCACATAGTCATCTTCCTTCACGTTACTGCACTCAAAATGCTTCTTTATGTCGGTCAACCAATCCTCAGCATCAAGAGGGTCGACACAGTAACTAAAAGCTTTAGGATTGTTGGCCAAGAACTGATTGAGGGTAGCATGGTGCTGCTGGAAGAAGTTGCCTTGATTCACTGGAACACCCTGATTAGCTTGCATAGCTTGCATTTGCTGCATCATCTGCATCATCAACTGAGTGTTCTGAGCAGTAGTCTGCATAATTGCTCTCCAAGCCTCAGGCGGAGGAGGAGGGGAAGGAGGATGTTCTGGGACCTCTTCCACCTCTGGGTTAGCGTTGGGAACCTTTTTCGGAGCCATCCTGTAAGAGATGACCACGAATCAGCAATTGATTGACAAAAGGAATAAGCTGAATCAATGGAATGAATTGCAACAATTCTTCACAATAATCATTCGAACAGTAAGAACGAATGAAATCATCCGAACAAGAGGAACGAATGATATTCTTAGTTAAATGATAACATCAATCTTCACGAGAAGCCACATAGGGATCAAAAGGATAAAATAAGAAAAACAACAAGGTACAGACGGGAACAAACACAAGAGAGGAGTTTCGTTCTAACATCTTTGTGCTGAAAGCATATGAACGTGTTACGAAAAGGTTTTGCAATCCCCGGATCAGCATAGCCAAGGACCCTTTAAGATGCAACTCCTGATAGTAACATCGGTCATATAACCTCTTCACTCAATGTCGAACCCCGAACTCACTAACCTGCATTCGTTGGAAGAATGCCTACGATCTACTGGATAAACCCACCTATAGATTTCCGAAAGATTCCAGTTATGCAATCAGGTGTTGGGGATACACGGGAAGCACCGCGCAATCAACTCTAACCTACATCCAGGTGTATCCATCCTTCAACACATAACCAGTCTTTCTCGGAAACTGTGTACCTCGGACCTTCGAAAAGCATCCACTATAACAAGCTATGGAAATACTCCCGAACTACCTCCCCAGTACTGGGTGATGTCGGGGTTATCTTGCCACTGGCCGTATAGGGGAGATTTTCGATGTCGGCCGTCTTAAGTATTTAGTACTATTGCGATAAGCTTGTGTCAATGATACCCCGAAGCTCAACTCCTCGGTAACAGGAGGCATCGAGAACAATATCCTTGTCACAAGAACATCGAAACAATCCCAGAATACTCGCGGGATTCCTAAAAAAAATTTTGTGCAAATTTTGAAGATAGGAGAGACAAGAGTAGACGTCAGGAGTCCTCACCAGAGAGAAAGGGGATGAGAAGCAAAGAAATCCTACTCTCCGATATAATATAGGACTCAAAAAGTTTTTAGTGTGTGCCTAGACTCGACCGTCAACGATTCGATCAAACAGTGGGGGCTCCTAGGTCGGAGAAGGCTCTGAATACCAACTTGTAATGCCCAGGATGGAGTTATACCTCCTACGTGTCGAGGCACGACTTAAAGGCATAAATCCATCCTAGAATGATCTCAAGTTCGGTAATCTTTGCACAACTCATGTAAAAGAGGGGATAGTAAACTGAAAATAGTTGGCTTACACTCGCCACGTCACAGAATTACAGTACAAGTCTCAATCATCATACATTAAGAATATCACAACCCTCTAAGGGCAAAAACCAAATGTCAAAGTACCGAACTCAGATAAATAAACCACAGGCGGATCGAATCCTAGTAAGAGTCTCCACTACTGATCGTCCGGGTAACGCACATAGTACCGACTACGCTCCTCGTCGTACTCCCAATCCAGCTCGGTGCCATCACCTGGATAGCTCACAGCTGGACCTGCATCTGGTATGTGAAGTAACTGTGAGCCACAGAGGACTCAGCAATCCCGTCTCCGGGTAACAAGACTATCAAAGCCTTTGGGTGAGGATAAGGCTGAAGAAAAGAATAAGTCTGCAGCAGCAACTAGCATCTAGCTTACGTAAGTGAGAGCGAGAAGAGAAGGCCTCGGCGAGGAGTGATCACGAAGTGATCCTAGCTACAAGCTCACAAACATAACCCCTCCGTGTTCAACTCCCGAATCCCTATTCGGAAATTGACAGTCACGGAACACACGCTGGTAGTGTATTAGTAACAATTGTGTCAAGTTATCTACAACCGGAATTAACAAGCTCCCATCTGCCACATAACCGCGGGCACGGCTTTCGAAAGTTCAAACCCTGCAGGTGTGTTCCAACTTGACCCATTACAAGCCCACGATCCGCGGAGTCGCAACTCCAAAGTGGGAAGACCCGAGTATCCTCGGAATCCCGTGCTCAAGATATACCGAGCTAACGTAAGGCTAATCCAGCAAATCCTCCCGGCGTGTCGACACCCTGATAGTAGCCGCGCGTATCTAAGTCTCAGGACACGACCGGATGGGCGAAGCTACGGGTTTTTACCAGACCTTGAGTTTCCTCGAGGTGGCCCCGCAGGCTCCCCGTTTCGGACCAACACTCATGTGGAGCACTGGCCCGGGGTTGTTGATTAAGAAAGAGGGTTAATTACTCCCTATGCATGTTTAGTTTGTTATTAGGCAAATAGTACCAATGTTGGGACTTGCTGGAAAAGACTTAGCACTTAGCGGTTTATCGAGGGGGTCCCATACACCCCAACCGTGTTAGGAACGCATAATCAAGGAACATAATACCGGCTTATACGGATCCTAACGGCATGAGTGGAACAAATCACCAAGCAAAAGGCTTAGCCTTCCACCCTTGCCAATATATAGATGATTTCATTTAAAGCATTTATATAGTGTGATATAACCCAACCAAACTTCAACATGAAGCAAGCATCTTCACTTCACCTGCAACTAGCAACGCTATAAGAAGGGCTGAGCGAAGCGTACTTAGCCAAGCAACGGTTTGCATAGGTAGGTTGGTTAAACATGGCAATTGGTTACAAGTAGGAGGCTGACAAGAAGATCATGGGCATCGAGGCAAAACTATAGATCGAGACTACTAGCAATAGGCAAAGATAGTAATGTTATCGGGGTTCGGTCATCTTGCCTGAAGAGAAGTCGTTCGGATCGTAAGAAGGGTCCTCGTGCTCAACCTCGTTGGAAACCTCGTGCTCACCCTCGTACTCGGTCTCAGCTTCCGGCTCTAAACACAACAATCACACCAAGCACCAATCAACAAGATGCAATGCGCACTCGGAAAAGATGAATGCATGAAGGATGCACTAAGGATGCACACGGAGCATGTAAAACATCACTCAAGCAAAACACCTCAAAACAAGATAGCAAGCTGATATTATTAATCTACACAGAAAATCAATCAAGTTTGATATAAGATTCGCTGAAATCGGAGTTACGGGCTAAAAGTTATGCCCGAAACAAGATTTGGGCGAAAGCTGAAAAATTACAGCAACATAGCAACTTCGGAGCTCAAAATAATTAAGCTACAGCACCCAAAAAGCATGGCAAAGGACTTGAACACAAACTAGACATATAGTACAGCAACTAAGTCCAAAGGTGCACCCCAACGGAGCCACGGATCAATAGCAATGATATTGGACATATTGAACTTGACAATAAAATTCTGGCAGCAGAATTTTATTGAAACTTTAGAGCAAAAGATAAACATGCTACAGCCACTCAAATGGACATGTGAGGACATGAATGGAAAGACAACAATATATACTACAAGGAACAATCAAAACCCACTCCAAAACTATCATGCTTTGTCCTAGAACATCACACGAACATGGCATCGGAACGTTACAGATTTCAGACTTAGTGAAAACCACTAAGTCCTAAAACAGCAATATCATCATAGCAACTAAAAGAGCATGTTTAAGTCACCTCGAAACTAAACATGGCAAAGGTTAAGCACCTCATCAAAATACACATGAAGGTGATCCCAAAACACACAAGCATGCATCATGGGGGTGAACACAACGATTGCAACGAGCTCAACAAGATGGCATTTCATAACAAGTGAAACAACATCACATGAACATGGCACTTTGCAACGATGATAACAAGGCAATAATAAATCTACCATGCAACCTATCACAAGCATCACGTAGTTCGTGGCAAGACGAACACGTGGACATGTCATTTGCATCATTTGGACAAACGAGCTAAAAGATATCACATGACAAAGGTGGCATGAAAATAACACACAACAGCAGTTTATATCATGATGCACTCTTGCAACAGCAAAACAAGCACCTAAACGATCTCTAACATGCATGACAACAACAGGTAAAACGTAGAGCACATCTCCACGAACGTCTGGACATATTACACGCGCAAAACGGAGCATCCGGCAAAAAGTTATAGCAGTTCAAACTTTGCATCAGACAGATGAAAAACTGGTACTTAGTAAAAAAAAGGGGGGAGGTCAACCTCAAACTGAACAGTAACGGGCTCGGATCTAGAGATCGGGCCGGTGAGGAAGCAGTACACGGCTCTGGATCTGGGCGCCTCGGCCCGCGGAGGAGGAAGGCCGGCTGAGGCGGTGGCTCGGAGGGGCCCAGCCGGCGGCGGCCCGCGGGAGTGAAGGCGGCGGCCCGCGGCGCGGGGCCTGGGAGGCCTGCGGTGATGGAGGCCTGACCGGATCGGAAGGAGTGGGCCTGCGGCGCGGGACTGACGCGGCCCGCCCGGGTGAGGCGAGCGCCCGGCGGCGGCTCGGAGGCGGGGGAGGCGCGCGCTGCGGTGCGGAGCGATGGCGTGGGCCGGCGAGGGAGGCCCAGCCAGGAGCGGCGATGTGGGGACCTTCGGGCCCGATGCGGAAGCGGCGACGCGGTCGCCCTGGCGGCCAAGTGGAGGTGGCGACTGGGCTCGAGGCGAGGTCGACGCGGTCGCCCGAGCGAGGGAGCCGGCGCGCCTGGGTGCGTTGACCCGCAGCGATGGGATCGAGGGAATCCCGGCAGCGGATCTGGCCCTGCTGGATCGGCCAAGTGGCGAATTTTTCCTGGCCAGATCTGAAAAATTGGGGAAGGAGGAGCTAGAGGTAGGTGGAGTGGGATTAGGTTGCCTAAATGAACATAGGGGCCTAAATATAGCAGTTTTATAGGGTTTGGGGGGATTTAGGGGCGTTAGGAGCCCTCCGATCGCGGGGGTAGATTAAAAGGGCCTAGGAGGAGATAAAAGAATGCAGCAGGGGGTGTTTCCGGGACACGAAGTGAAGGCACATCGGACCCACATGAACAACGGATGGGAAAGTCAACGGAGTCCAAACGAGACGAGATTTGAGAGGCGGGTTGCACAGAACAAAACAACAACACAGACAACAACCTCGCGGCACACCGGTAACGTAAAACGCCCAAACAACAAAGTAGGCCTACGGGACGTCACGGACACGTGAGGGAGCTCCGGAACGCGAAACGGATAACGGGAAGGAACACGACGAACCGGATGCAACCGACAACACAAAAGCAAAGCAATGCACATGTCTACATGATATGAATGAATGCCACACACTCACACAACAAAACGACGAAAACCCGAAAGACAAAGAACCCGGAATGGAAATAGATGAAGCCGGAGATATATTATATACCCAAAAGGGAAAGTATTACATCCGGGGCATTACATTGCTCTTGCACGACCTCACTGCCATCCCATTGGCCGTGGTGTCGGGTAGGTGCTGGAGCAGTCATGGTTCGGGCAGTGTTTCGCTGCGACTGTGGCAAGGAGAAGCGAGGAAGAAGATGAAGGACGGGGGAGAGTGAGCGCAAGAGCAGCGCCAGCCCTCTCCCCCGGCCTATATATAGGCCCCGGCGACGAAGGCGAGGGGGCGGGCGTGGGCTTAACCACCCCACGTCCCGCACGACCCCCGATTTTCTCGAGCCTAATTCGCGCGCATTAAATGCGCGTGGGAGGGTAATCGATTACCCCTGCCACTGTGGATCCGCGTGGGACCCGAGGCCCTTAGTGGCAGGCCCCGGCCCACTATTATGTCCTGTCACGCGCGTGGGCTGGCAGGCCGATGCGACAGGGTGGTGACGCGTGGGCGCTGCCAACGGTCCGCGGGTCTGTTTGACTGCCCGCTGACCAGGCGGCGCCTTCTCGCCGAAGATTCCGAGACGGCGATACGGCTGCCAGAGGCCGGCTCCCGCAGCGCAGAGCCGGCTGGCGGCAAACGGACTCCTTAAGCAGACAAGAGGCAGACGACAAGCTAGCCTGAGGGGAGAAGCTGCTGGAACCCCTAAGCATCTCCAGCGTCCGCATCGGAGTTCCACCAGCTTCGGGGACTACTATCGGAGATATTGACCATGGGTACCCTCAGCGCCCACCCTTGGTATTTTAAGACAAATAACAGCCGCTTGGTCTACCGCGGCCGTCTGCTCCTCGAGCCGCCTCCTAGGGAGGCCAGCCCTAGAAGCCGGCTGCCAGCAGGCGGCAGGGGCCCAACAGGCGGCAAGACCAAGCACCACCAGCCAGCAGACGGCCCCGCACTCCTCCCTCAGGGAACAAGCTGAGAAGGGCCCTGGCGTGGGGGGGCATGGCTACAGGAGAACGTGTCCTTAGAAGATCTATAGAGGCGTGGCTACAGTGACCATGTACTTTGGGAATATCTCTTAAGCGGCGGGACGCTGTAGCCACGAGGCTCGTGACCAAGCAGCGGTCAGAAGAGGCCACGACCCCACTACCCACAAACGGTGGGGCCAGCAGGCGGCTGGCCCCATCGGTCAGCGAGCAAGCTCAAGAACAAACCGCCTCTGGCAGGCGGCCAGGGGAGAAGGCCGTCTGGTAGCAGACGGCACCCCCCGCCCTAGAAGTCCGAGCCTCATCAAGATGACGGGATGGGGCGAGGCGGCAGCGTACGGCGAGGGACGATGGCACTATAGCCATCTCCTTCCCGACGAGGCTGTCGTCAGCAAAGCACCCCCACAGTGAAAGACAATCACAAGGGGCCCGCAGGCGGCGGGCCCCAGCAGACAGGCGGCAAGGCCGTTGCCAGAAGACACTGACGGCTGGGGACCACGCCATCGAGATTACCATTGTACCCCTGGGGGGTAGGCCTATATAAACCCCCCAGGGTCCTCCATGTTGAGGGCTGGAGGGTTGGCTATTAGAAGTTCACAAGACAAGAGCCCTAGAGAGGAGAGAGAGGAGATGAGCTAGCCTTGCTCATCTTCTTCCTTTAGACATCACAGCTCAAGGAGCAATCCTGTAGCTACTCTAGTGCTATCAGTGATGACGCGGAGTCCCCGCAGAGCAGGACTAGGGGTGTTATCTCCCCGGAGAGCCCCGAACCTGGGTAAGATTCGTAGGCGTCCTAAGTATCGCCTTATCCCACTTCCCGAGCCCGGCGACGTTCTTTTGACCCCATGCATTATAAGCCATCCTTTGGCGTATGTCGTCCCAAAACCCCGACAACCTTTGTAGATGGCCGCTGTACCTGAAGAGCACCTGACCACTGGGTTCCCCTTGCTTCTCGAGGATAGCCTCCAGGAGTGCCAGTTCCACCGAGCACCCATCCTCACCTACCATGATCATTGGGTTAACGACACTGAGGTGGAGTACCATGTGGAAGTGATCGTAAAGGCAAACGATCCTCCCACAAGTTGGTTCTTCGAGGGACCCCATATGGAAACACTACCTCTTGCTGCCGAGGCTGCTGCACTCAAGGCACTAACCCGTCTCCGCGAGCTTCTTCCGGAGATGGCAGCCAAGATGACAACCCGCTTCTTGCCTTACCGGAAGGAAGGTGAAGATGAAAGCAGCGCACAAGCCCCTCCACTGAAGGAAGGACTTCCACTTCGATTCCAGACCTACTTCAGCCCATGTGCCGACAGCTTGGCACAAGATTTGGCCTCAGAATTGATGAAGCTCCGAGAAGAACTTCACAAGACCAAGGCACTTCTCCGTCGAGCACAAGAGAAGACAGATAGGATCAAGAAGGAAGGTGCGCCTCCCAGACAGTCCGCTATCGCGTATCGAGGCGGAAGGCCCTCAGGAGATGTATCTTCCAAGGATGAAGAACCACCCCGGCGATGCCGCATGACGGCAAGGGAATATCGCAAGCTTTTCCCCGCACCATCGACAAAACACCGCCGTATCCAACTCCTCCACTCCCCCACACCCTCAAGTGATAAGGGGGCCCAGACAGATGAAGACAAGGAGGAAGACCCAGAAGAGCCAGAATACGCGACCGAGCATTCCGCCGCTTAGGCATTATTCGCAACTCGGATATGCCAGTTCGTGACCTCTACGGTAGGATAGGTCGTGTAACCCCTATGCGAAGTCGAGTCCTTGTATGGTTCATATGAAGCCATCTAGTATTTGATTTTGTCATGTTCGGATGTACGTCGTATTTTCCCTTCGGGAATATGTAAATGACTGCATCACCCATTTGGATTTTAATTAATGTGTTTGGCCCTTTCGGCCCTTGCATGATTTGATTAGTGTCACACCCACCCCCTTACTAGGCACCCATCTTTATTGCTTTCCCTCTTCCAAATCATGAGACCTTTTACCGCTCCAACAGGATGCCTGTTGTAACTCGTACTGGTACCTCTACCCAGCAGCCTGAAGCTGGAGCATCCGCCCAATCAGAGGCCGGCCACGACTAAACCAACGACCAAGCTCCACCACCACCACCTCCTCCGAACATGGACATGGCTCAGATTCTCCAAGCTTTCCAAGAGGAACGCCAAGCCAACACCGCAGCCCTTCAGATGATTGCTCAAGCTGTCACTAACAACCGCCAGCCGGCGGGGAATGGCAATGGACGTTCCACATTGGCAGAGTTCAAGAAGCATGCACCGCCAACTTTCATTGAGACTGCTGAACCCCTGGATGCAGACGACTGGGTCCGCACCATTGAGGACTTGCTGGAACTAGTCGGATGCACCGAAGACCGCGAGAAGGTGGCCTATGTTGCCCACTGCCTCGGGGGGACTGCTAGAGCTTGGTGGGATGGATTCAAGGTCATGCATGCTGGGCAAGACATCACTTGGGACAACTTCAAGGCAGAATTCCGCAAGGCCCATATTCCTTCCAGAATCATGGCTATCAAAAAGCGTGAGTTTCGGGCCCTGAAGCAAGGAAGTGGCATTGTCAAGGAGTACATGCAGAAGTTCAGTGTTCTGTCAAGGTATGCTCCTGAAGATGTCAGCACTGATGCTGCAAAAAGGGAGCGCTTCATGGAAGGCCTCAATTAGACTCTGCAGTACTCGCTTGTCGTGTGCGACTGCCCAACCTTCCCTGACCTGGTGAACAAAGCACTCATGCTTGAAGACAAGCGGCATGCTCTGGAAGACACTCGCAATCGCAAGATGGTCAGCAAGGGAAGTTCCAGCAACCAGAAGCCTCGCCCGTGGCAGCCAGCCCCGGTCAAGCCAGCCTACCAGCAGCCAAGAGCTCCTGCACGTCGCACCAACTATCAGCCTCAGCAGTATGCCAACCCAAGGCGAGCATTCAACCCCAATAACAGTGGTGGCAACAAGATCAATAATCCAAACCAAGTCACTTGCTTTGGATGTGGCCAGTCAGGGCATATTTCTAAGGTGTGCCCCAACAAGAAGCCCGATGCCCCGCGCCCCAATGCACAGAACCCAGGACAAGGCCACGGGATGCCACCAAGGAACCAAGCTCCTCGCAACCCGCCTAACCATGGGAAGGGGCGTGTGAATCACGTCACTTCTGAAGAAGCCCAGGAAGACCCGGATGTCGTGCTGGGTACGTTCCTTGTCAACTCAGCACCTGCAACTGTCTTATTTGATTCTGGAGCAACGCATTCATTTGTCACTCAAAGATTTGCATTAAAAAGTGGCATGACCCCTACACCCCTGAATAACCCCATGGTGGTACAAACCCCCGGAGCAGAGATGAGAGCCAAGATAGGCTGTAAAGGAGTCAGTGGTATCATTAACGGTGTAGACTTCCTAGTAGACCTTATCATCCTAAGATTGCAAGGCTTGGATGTGTTCTTAGGGATGGATTGGCTTAGTAAGCACCAAGGCTTATTAGACTGTGCCAATCGGACTGTCACTATGACCAATGACCAAGGAGTCGAAGTTAAGTTTGCTTCCAACTCCTCTTCTGCTCAAACCGCTCAAGTCAACTGTTTGTCTGAAGTTGGACTGGAACAAGTACCGGTAGTCTGTGAGTATCCCGATGTCTTTCCGGATGAGCTACCGGGAATGCCCCCTGACCGTGACATTGAGTTCATCATCGAGCTCGTGCCTGGGGCAGGACCCATCTATAAGAAGCCTTATAGAATGGGGACGGAAGAATTAGCCGAGTTGAAGAAGCAAGTGGAAGAGCAGCTGAGGAAGGGATTTATCCGCCCAAGTGCCTCCCCTTGGGGATCACCTGTTCTGTTTGTGGCAAAAAGGGACGGTACCATCCGCTTATGCATTGACTACCGTTCCCTCAATGAGGTTACAATCAAGAACAAGTATCCACTTCCCAGGATTGAAGATTTGTTTGATCAACTCAGTGGAGCCAAGGTGTTCTCCAAGATCGACCTCAGATCTGGGTACTACCAGCTGAAGATCAGACCCCAAGATATTCCGAAGACGACATTTGTAACCAAATATGGCCTGTACGAGTGCACGGTCATGTCCTTTGGGTTAACCAATGCCCCAGCTTACTTCATGTATCTCATGAATAAAGTCTTCATGGAATATTTGGACAAGTTTGTTGTTGTCTTCATCGATGACATTCTTGTCTTCTCGAAGACGGAGGAAGAGCACGAGCAACATTTGAGGATGGTCCTAGACAAGCTGAGAGCACCAACTATACGCCAAATTCAGCAAGTGTGAGTTTTGGCTGCATAAAGTTGGATTCTTAGGTCATGTCTTGACCGAAGAAGGATTGTCAGATGATCCTACGAAGATCGATGCTATGACCCAATGGCAATCTCCAATGACCGTCAAGGAAGTCAGAAGCTTCCTCGGACTTGCGGGCTATTACCGCAAATTCGTGGAAGGATTCTCTAGCATTGCCCGACCAATGACTCAACTCCTCAAGAAGGACAAGAAGTTCGAATGGACGCCAAAATGCGAAGAGAGCTTCCAAGAGCTCAAGAAGAGATTGACCACCACCCCTGTTCTGGCAACACCTGATATTCACAAGGAGTTCGTGTTATATTGTGATGCCTCTCGAATTGGATTGGGAAGCGTTCTGATGCAAGAAGGCCGAGTCATAGCTTAACTCTCGAGGCAGCTATGACCTCATGAAGAGAACTACGCTACTCACGATCTTAAGTTAGCAGTGGTGGTTCATGCCTTGAAGACATGGCGACATTACCTCCTAGGGAAACGGTGTGAGATATACACAGACCACAAAAGTCTGAAGTACATTTTCACCCAGAAGGAATTGAACATGAGGCAACAGAGATGGTTGGAACTAATCAAAGATTATGACCTCAGTGTTCAATATCACCCCGGAAAGGCTAACGTGGTAGCTGATGCCTTAAGCAGAAAGGCTTGCTCCTTGAATGCCATAATTCAAAAGAGGCAGCCAACCCTGTTTGAAGAGCTGGAACAATTCAGTTTGGAATTGGTCACCCATGGATTTCTAGATCATTTGGAAGTCAGACCAACCCTGATGGACGAAGTCAAGAAGGCACAAGGAGGGCACGCAAGCATTGAAGGCATTAAGAAGAAGATGAAGCTAGGCAAGGCCCCAGGATTCTCCGAGGACGAGCACGAGATTGTTTGGTACAAAGGCCGCATCTGCGTACCAAACAAGATGGAGCTGAAGAACCTGATCCTGCAAGAATCCCACGATACTCCGTATTCCATCCACCCCGGAGGAACCAAGATGTATCAAGACTTGAAGGAAAGATTCTGGTGGCCCGGGATGAAAAGAGAGATTGCAACCTATGTTGCAAAGTGTGATGTGTGCCAAAGGGTCAAGGCTGAATATCAGCGACCCGCTGGATTGCTCCAACCACTCAAGGTTCCCGAGTGGAAGTGGGATAAAGTTGGAATGGACTTCATCACTGGATTACCAAGGTCGAATAAAGGACATGACTCCATCTGGGTCATAGTCGACCATTTGAACAAGGTAGCCCATTTCATTCCTGTCAAGACTACCTATAAATGCAACCAGTTGACAACTCTCTATATCGACCGAATCGTGAGCCTCCATGGTATTCCAAAAGAAATTGTGTCAGATCGAGGCACCCAGTTTAATTCAAGGTTCTGGAAAAGATTCCAAGAAGCCTTGGGAACCAAGTTGTCTTTCAGCACGGCTTTTCACCCGCAGACCGGAGGTCAGACAGAGCGAGTAAATCAAATTCTCGAAGACATGCTCTGAGCCTTTGTCTTGGCATATGGAGCCAAGTGGGAAGATGTCAGGACCCCGATCCTAAGTCACACCGATCTAGCTGTAACACGTCATATCACTTTGCGGCCTCACGCACGGTAACCCCACGGGTGCCACCTTACCTGGCCCGGGACCGTTTGCGCATTTTGGCACACGTATATGACAGTGTCGCTAGCATCCATATGACAGAGAACCCGGGCCGACATGGCTAGTTATAAACCAAAAGTGGCACTAAATTACAGAGACAGGCATACATGACCCAGCAACGAACGTGTCGGTCATCAACGTATGAACCCAAGTCGTAGCAAGCTACATGGACTTAAAGGAACAACGCGTGGCATTTCCCCTAAGGGACAGACACAGGAACGAAGAAGGACACATGCCGGTTGATACGTCCAAAACGTATCTATAATTTCTGCTTGCTCCATGCCTCTTTTGGGTGATATTGCTCTGATATTTATACACTTCCATACACTTTTGATCATATTTGGACTAACCTATTAACTCAGTGCACCCCAGTGCCAGTTTATGTTTTCGGCTGTTTTTGTATTTCAGGTTTTCACATTACGAGAACTGCCAGGAAAAATCCAGAAAAATTATATAAAAAATCAGTGTTCCAGAACCTACCGTGCGCCCGAAGGACAGCCGAGGGGGGGCACCAGGGCTCCAGGCGCCCTGGCGGCGCGCCCCCCCTGGGCCGCGCCGGGGGGCGCCTGGGCCCCCCGAGCCCCGTCTGGTGCACCCCTTTGGCATATATTTAGAGCGTCCTCCGAAACCCTGGAGACGGGAACTCTTTTTCGCGATCTCATCTCTGTTCCGCCGCCGCCGCCGCTTCCAAGATCGGGAGCACCAGGAGAACTCTTCCCGGCATCCTGCCGGAGGGGAGGATCACCATCGGGAGCTTCTCCACCACCATGGACGCCTCCCAGATGAGTTGTGAGTAGTCTCCCTTGGACCATGAGTCCATGACCAGTAGCTATGTGATGTTCTCCTCCCGTTCTTGTGCTTCACTAATTAGTCCTCGTGAGCTGCCCTACATGATCGAGGCACATATGTAATCCTTATGCTGTTGCTATGTTGAGTTTGCTGGGATCCGATGGATTATGAGATTATGTTCAGATTGTGCTTGAGTAATATATTTGATCTACCTCTTTTATATTTATGTTCATAAGTAATTCTTGCATGTTCTCCGTTGTTATTTATTGCTTTGGCCAAGTAATGGGTAGTGACTCCAAGAGGGAACGTTATGCTCGATTGTGGGTTCATGCCCCTCGATGACTAGCTTGAGTGACAGAAACATGAGTCTAGGGGATGTGCTGTTGCCACAAGGGGGAAAACAACGGTGCTTGTGCCCGCGGGTGCAAGGATTGTTTACTTTACGCAAAGTTCTTTTAATGCAGTTGTCTGTTGCTTTGAGTTTACACTATAGGTGGGACTCGCAACTTAATACCAGCGAGATGTTCTGGATAGATATCTCAAGGTGGATGATTAGTAGTAGATATTGATGGATTTTGGTCTACTTACTTTGGCATACCGCCCATGCTTTGAACCTCAACCTTTCTTGCAATGTAGTCAGCATTGGTTTGCGTTCGTGGTCCTGTCAATTGCCCAGCTGTAATTCGTTTACCTCACATAGCTGTTTTATCGTCTTTTGGGAGAGAAACATCACTAGTGAACATCATGAGACTCCGGTCCATATTACCATCATTGATCACATCCGCTATTTACTTTTCGCTATTATTTACTATTGCAAACATTATCTATCACTACTATCATTTGCGTTTAATCCTTTGTGAACTACAAGGCCGGAGGGATTGACAACCTCTCTGTACTCGTTGGGAGCAAAGTTATTTGTATCTGTGTGCAGGTCCACGTTGATTGCTAATATCTGGCGCCGTTAGCAGTTGACACCTACTTGTTGAACCTAGGAGTCTCTGGGGATTCGATCCTTGGCATCTTTGCTAAGGGAAAAACTTCCACAACACTGCATCTCACACCTTCCACTTGGGGTAACCAACGAGGGGTTAGAGGCCCATCAAGGAGTTTTTCTGGCGCCATTGCCGGGGACTCCACTCTTCAGGATAGGGGAGATGCATGCTATCTTTTACCTTTGCTTTTTAGTCTTGTTAGTTTACCTTTCAGTTTTTGCTTTAGTACCTTTTTACCGAAAATCACAAAAATAGTTATCTTGCTTGCTTGCTACTATGGGTTCTACCAAAAACACTAAATGGGAGGAGTACACCCCTTCTTCCATTACCCCAATTACCACTGTCGGGATCTACAAAAGTAATAAACCTTGTGATTATATTATTCTTGATGGAGGGTTATGCCCATGGCATGGTCTTCCAGGAAAAGAGTATGAGCCTCAGTTTAAAATTGCTCCTAAGCTTCCCCAAACTTGGGAAGATGTTCAAACTCTTATAATAGAGAGCGATTCAAACAAAGAGGATGACACTACAATTCTGCCCAATAATGATAAAATTGATTTTGATAATTGTAGTATTTCAGAAGTTGTCACCTTTCTACAAGGAATGGCCAAAGATCCCCACACTAGCACGCTTAATCTTGCCTTCACAGAGCATATCACTAATGCTCTCATCAAAGCTAGAGAGGAGAAACTTAGAGTAGAAGCCTCCATACCTAGGAAGCTAGAGGATGGTTGGGATCCTATGATTAAAATTAAGATAAACAACTTCTCATGCTATGCTTTATGTGATATTGTAGCTAGTACTTCTATTATGCCCAAAAGACTATATGATATGCTTAAATTGAAACCTTATGATTCTTGTTCTTTTGGCGTTCGCCTCATTGATTCTTCCATAAAAAACCTTTGGGGAGGATCGACGATGTTCTTATCATTGTCAATGACAATTATGTTCCCGTTGATTTTACTATTATGGATATCGAATGTGATCCTTCGTGTCCAATTATTTTGGGACGTCCCTTTTTACGCACCGTTGGTGCTATCATTGACATGAAAGAGGGTAATATAAAATTTCAGTTTCCTCTCAAGAAAGGGATGGAACACTTCCCTCGAAAGAAGATCAAGTTACCTTTTGAGTCTGTTGTACGGGCTAGCTATTCTTTTACTCTTGATAAAACTTGATCTCTATGCATTATGCCTAGCTTAAAGGCATAAAAGAAAGCGCTTTTGGGAGGCAGCCCACATGAATAAATTTTTATATTTTGCTTTTGTTGTGTCATGATGTTGTTTACTACAGTAGCATCATCATTGTATCTTCGCTTTTCATATTTGTGCCAAGTATAGCCTCTGATTGCTAGAAAGTTCAAAAGTTGTGAGGTGCTGTCCAGGAAACAGATTCTGTCCTTGGGTAGAAAAATTCGTATAAAATCACCAGATCATCTTTTTGGTATGAATTTTTTCGACAGCGTTCTCTATATAATTGTCTTTCGTGGTCTGTTCTGAGTTTTTTGATTAGAGTTGCATAAGTGCCCCGAACAAATCAATTACTACCTGCTGTTCTGTTTTTCACAGATTCTGTCCTGTTTTGCCTTTCCTTCATTTTGCAAATCAAGAGCCTGCTTTTTCTTTGCAAAAACCTTTTGGCAATCTTGAGAAACAGTAGACCTTCAAGAATATCTTTATTTCCAGCAAGGTGCAATTATTTTATTAAGGGTACTAACCTCGCTAATCAGATTATGATGAGTTATATATGAAGGGAGTTTTCAAGTGTGCGAGGGAAGATGATAAAAAAGATCCAGGAGTGTCAAGCGCTCAAGCTTGGGGATGCCCCCATGCACCCCAAGAAATATTCAAGGAGACTCAAGCGTCTAAGCTTGGGGATGCCCCCGTGCATCCCCTTCTCCATCAACATTATCAGTTCGTCTTTCGTTCCACTATATTTTAATCACTTCATGTGTTATGTGCTATGCTTGGAGCGTCTTTCTTTTAGTTTCCTTTTTAGTTTTTCATAACGAGTCGGAACTTAGCTTTCTTTATGTGGGAGAGAAACGCGCTCCACTTCTACCTAGAACATAACATAGAATTTTCATGTCTATCTTTGTTGTGTGTTCTTTGCCTTTTAATAGCTACTATCATGTTCAGCTCTTAGTATTCATGCTTATCTTTTCAAAGAGCTTTTGTTTAGTTGGTTGCTTGAACTCTCTTTAATTATCATGCTCATCTTATTAAGAGAGTTTGCTTCTGTTGCATTGGTTAATATGTCTATGATAAAGATGCTACGTGCATAATGGCGCTTAGTAGTTCAGGTTTTCTTATGGTTAGTCTCAAATAGCTGGGGGATTCCCAATGTGTTATTGGAGTACCAACATGATTTGTTTGCCTATGATGTGGTATGGTTTAGTAATATCTTCCTTCAATAATTTATTTTGATTGACTTGGCGTATGCTCACGCATATTTAAGACTGTAAAGAAAGTCTGTCAAGCCTTGATGATCTTTTATTTCTGAGTAGCGATATAACTTCCATGCCTGATTCAATGTTGCTTTGTCGCTCTGCATGATTATGACCGTCATTGCTCTCTTAGTTTGTCGCTCCCAGTCTTTTGCTAACCTCCACCTATACTAAGCGGACTAACTTTGCAATACATAGCTCATGGGAAAGTAGCTTAAAAACTATTGTGGTATAGAATATGTTGCTTATGTATCTTATTTCTTATAAGTTGCTTGCTGAGCGGTAACCATGTTTCTGGGGACGCCATCAACTGTCACACTTTTGTTGAATATCATGTGAGTTGATATGCATGTTCGTCTTGTTTGAAGTAAGGGTGATTTGCCATGAGTTGAATGAGTATGCATATTGTTAGAGAAGAACATTGGGCCGCCAACCAAAGCCATGTATCATGGTGGAAGTTTTAGCTTGGACATTAATCCTCAATCTCTTATGAGAATATGCTTATGCATTAAAGAGGAGTCCATTATCTATTTTCTATGTTGCCCCGGTATGGATGTCCTCAAGTTGAGATCTATCAAAAACGAGAAATCAAATGCGATTTATCTCCTTGGACCTTTGTACAGGTGGCATAGAGGTGCCCCTTTGTGACACTTGGTTGAAACATATGTAATGCAATGATAACCCATGGAAATCCGAGCTAATTAGGACAAGGTGCGAGCACTATTGGTATTCGATGCATGAGGCTTGCAACTTATAGGATGTCTTATGCATGACACATATGAAGTACTACTACCGTTGACAAAATTGCTTCTATGTTTTCAAAATAAAAAAGCTCTAGCACATAACCATTCATTTACTTTTATGTTGAGTCTCCACCTTCTTTCTTCAAGCACCAACTACTGAGAGGATGATTGTCATTCTAAGTGTAATGTGCATTGTTCCAAAGTAGCATTGTCTTTTGCATGATTGTGATATCGTTTATTTTGAAATCATTGTATCTAGTCATCACTTAATCCTTGAAGGTGCCCCTGCATTTATGTTTTGCTTCACTAAAGGGGGCAAGCTAGATATCACTTTATCATATTTGCACATCATGTTCATTGCAAATCTTTTTGACGTTTCAGTTTCATGGTGTAAAACTTTCAGTCATTTGTGATTTTCTCATGAGGCAACTTAATTACTACAGATTCATTGTCTCAGTAAGCTTTTGTCATATGACTATAAAAAGTCCTATATGGTTAATAGCATGTCACCACATAAATTATTCTCGTTATCATTTACCTACTCAAGGACGAGCAGGAATTAAGCTTGGGGATGTTGATACGTCCAAAACGTATCTATAATTTCTGCTTGCTCCATGCCTCTTTTGGGTGATATTGCTATGATATTTATACACTTCCATACACTTTTGATCATATTTGGACTAACCTATTAACTCAGTGCACCCCAGTGCCAGTTTCTGTTTTCGGCTGTTTTTGTATTTCAGGTTTTCACATTACGAGAACTGCCAGGAAAAATCCAGAAAAATTATATAAAAATCAGCGTTCCAGAACCTACCGTGCGCCTGAAGGACAGCCGGGGGGGGGCACCAGGGCTCCAGGCGCCCTGGGGGCGCGCCCCCCCCCCCCTGGGCCGCGCCGGGGGGGCGCCTGGGCCCCCCGAGCCCCGTCTGGTGCCCCCCTTTGGCATATATTTAGAGCGTCCTCCGAAACCCTGGATACGGGAACTCTTTTTCGCGATCTCTTCTCTGTTCCGCCGCCGCCACCACTTCCAAGATCGGGATCACCAGGAGAACTCTTCCCGGCACCCTGCCGGAGGGGAGGATCACCATCGGGAGCTTCTCCACCACCATGGACGCCTCCCGGATGAGTTGTGAGTAGTCTCCCTTGGACCATGAGTCCATGACCAGTAGCTATGTGATGTTCTCCTCCCATTCTTGTGCTTCACTAATTAGTCCTCGTGAGCTGCCCTACATGATCGAGGCACATATGTAATCCTTATGCTGTTGCTATGTTGAGTTTGCTGGGATCCGATGGATTATGAGATTATGTTCAGATTGTGCTTGAGTAATATATTTGATCTACCTCTTTTATATTTATGTTCACAAGTAATTCTTGCATGTTCTCCGTTGTTATTTATTGCTTTGGCCAAGTAATGGGTAGTGACTCCAACAGGGAACGTTATGCTCGATTGTGGGTTCATGCCCCTCGATGACTAGCTTGAGTGACAGAAACATGAGTCTAGGGGATGTGCTGTTGCCACAAGGGGGAAAAAAACGGTGCTTGTGCCCGCGGGTGCAAGGATTGTTTACTTTACGCAAAGTTCTTTTAATGCAGTTGTCTGTTGCTTTGAGTTTACACTATGGGTGGGACTCGCAACTTAATACCAGCGAGATGTTCTGGATAGATATCTCAAGGTGGATGATTAGTAGTAGATATTGATGGATTTCGGTCTACTTACTTTGGCGTATCGCCCATGCTTTGAACCTCAACCTTTCTTGCAATGTAGTCAGCATTGGTTTGCGTTCGTGGTCCTGTCAATTGCCCAGCTGTAATTCGTTTACCTCACATAGCTGTTTTATCGTCTTTTGGGAGAGAGACATCACTAGTGAACATCATGAGACTCCGGTCCATATTACCATCATTGATCACATCCGCTATTTACTTTTCGCTATTATTTACTATTGCAAACATTATCTATCACTACTATCATTTGCGTTTAATCCTTTGTGAACTACAAGGCCGGAGGGATTGACAACCTCTCTGTACTCGTTGGGAGCAAAGTTATTTGTATCTGTGTGCAGGTCCACGTTGATTGCTAATATCTGGCGCCGTTAGCAGTTGACACCTACTTGTTGAACCTAGGAGTCTCTGGGGATTCGATCCTTGGCATCTTTGCTAAGGGAAAAACTTCCACAACACTGCATCTCACACCTTCCACTTGGGGTAACCAACGAGGGGTTAGAGGCCCATCACCGGCCAGCCTACGTGTTCCGAGCAGTAGCAAGCTACCAAGGCTCATTGGAGACACTAGGAGGCATTTCCCTGTAAGATAGGCTACCAAAGGAAAACAACTAGGTGTCGGATCCCACACATACCAAGCATTTCAATCATACACACAATATGCTCAATATGTGCAAATACAACATTGCATCACAACAGAACTCTAGGACTCAAAGTACTTTATTTAAGAGGCTCCAAGAGCCATACATAACATATCCATACAGGTAGGGATCACATGACCCAACACTCAAGTCATACAATCATACAAGCACAAGCGGAAGCTACATGTCTGAGTACAGACAACTTAGAAAATAAAACAGGCTTGATGTAGCCTGACTATCTACAAGGCCCTTCACAAGCTCCAGATCTCCGTCTGGGTGTCAAGCTACTCGTCGACGTCAACGTCTATGTAGAACCCATCAGCAGGGGCAGGGTTCTCCTCTGCAACAGTTATTAAGCAAACATGAGTACAAAGGTACTCAGCAAGTCTTACCACAGAACCTATCATACATGCAACATTATCAAAGGGGGTAGTGGAGTTCATAGTAGACAGCCAGCTTTGACTCTTGGCTAACCTATACTACAACTCTCAACGGATTGCAAGATGTTATTACGAACGCGAGTCCTCTACTCACCACAACAATACACTACCGAGGATCCTCTTCCGTCTTCCTACGGAAGGGCCATCCACGGCACTCACACTTATCTTGAGGCTATTAGTAGTATCCATCAACTTGTCTATAAACTGTAAGAGTAACCAAGTAGTCCGTACCGCGAACAACGGCTATTCGAATAGATTGATAACCCTGCAGGGGTGTTGTCGGGGATACACCCCGCGGTATGAACCGGCCGGAATTATAACCCGGTCGGACTTGGTATTCCACTTAAGACAGTTTATATTTGGCAACTTACTGGTGACCCAGCAGGCGGATCATGGATGATAAGGCCCAAGGCCCAGAAGGCCGGTTTATATTAATAGTGGGCCGGTTTATGAAGAAAGCATAAGTGATATTCTCCTGCAAAGGAAGCAAGACTAGGACTCCTTGTAATAGATCAATCCTAGTCCTACTAGGACTAGTCATGTAACCCGTCCCTTCAACATATATAAGGAGGGGCAGGGCTCCCCAAAGAGGACAGGTTTTAGAGTTACAAGTTAGAGGAGAAGTTTAGACAAGTTTCTAGGGTTAGACACAAAGAGCCGGTTTACCGGCGACACCACGAGGATCATAATGAGACCTAGCCTCAAACAACACGTAGGGTTATTACCGGATGATGTTTCCCGGGGCCCGAAGCTATCTAAATCCGTGTCTTGCATCGCGTCTCTCGATTCCGCTCAACCCCTTCAAGCTACTACATAGATGCGCGGCCTCACCACTAAGTCCGTAATCCGGACATCTGACGTGACAAATCCACGACAGTTGGCGCCCACCGTGGGGCTGCGCACGGTGGTGATGAGTTCTTGGAGGGATATTCCATGGTATTGAGAAATTTGCAATCTTTCGGTTCAGCAAAAGCCGGCGTGGAAAATTCACATCAACATTGAGTTCATCAGTCAAAGATTGATGAAGTGCTCTGCGGCGACGGATATGAGATTGAGATTGTTTTAGAGTTACAAATTGCACGGCCGCTTCACGCGCCAAGCGGTGGCCGGAAAATCGAGTTGAAAGACTGTCAATCGAAGCTGCTGCTATTTTTTATTCTAGGAAGCCGCGGTGCTGGTCGGATTCACATGTGCACAGTCAAAAACGGAAATCAATTACAGCAGGGATAGTTGGTCAGCTAGCTATGATTTGAAGAAGGACCCGAGGTGGATACGTATACGGACAACTATGCCACGGCCACCTCGCCCCGAGCCGCCGGGCTACTCTGTTGCTGCCCCTGTTTTTCCCAAGAAACATCGAGTGCTACTCTGAAAGACTCGATCACGTGATGGAAGACCAAGTCAAAATTCTACAGATCGCCAAGCACTTCCGATAGTACTACTGAGTACTAGTATATGGCGGAAAAACAGAAGGAAAAATGCCATCTGAAACAACCGTGACCCAGAAACGGATTTGGGCACGGACTCGTTTCCCTGACCTCGCGTCAGAGTCAAACATCTGCCGTCGAACCTACCTCGGCGTCGAACCGCCCCTGTAGGCCGTCTCCGTTAAACTGCGAACCACGTCTGCAACAAGTCCAGCGAGTCGCTGTTGCGGCATCTCACTCCGACCTTGAGTCGTCAACTGCAAAGCCTCCATGGCCACGCCTCTGCCTCGGAGGCACCTAGCCTTTCCGAGCCGCCCGCTAATCCGAGTCTTCGTCACGGCCTCGCTCCTCCTGTCCCTGCGCCGAGCCGTTCTGTTTCGCCGCCTCTGAGCCGCCCTTCCGGCCGCCGCGCCGGCTCTGCTGCTTCCAAGCTGCCTTTGCCTGTGGGCCTAAGTCGCTGCTGCGACCTTGCTCTGCCTCCGCACAAAGCCGCCCCGGCCGTTGCCATGCCGTGCCACGCCTCACGGGCCCTCCTTCGCGCGGCCGTATTAAGCCGGCCTCGCATTGCTGACCGGCTCCATGGCCGAGTCGCCGCCCAGCTCTGCAGCAGCGCTCCGCCTCCGGATCGAGCCGGCCCTATCAGCACGACTTGCCACCGGGTCAAGTTGGCCCCGAGTTACTCCAGTATGCATCGAGCGGCCATCGGTTCCGAGTCGCTGCTGCCCTGCGTCTACGGATTACAGCCCGTAGCAATCAACCATGGATGGCTACCTTTTCCTCTGCCACGAAGGCACTCCACATCATAGAAAAAGACAGTATCAGATCAAGCCGACATGGCACTCGATGTTGTTGATAATACGCAAGGAGCTCGAGGCCGCTGCCAAATTAATTCCCCTGTCGCTCGCCTCGGGACGCCAGACCAAGGTCAAATCATCAACTGCTACACTACTATCCACTAGGACGTATGAACAATGAGTTACCATACGAATCATCCGACGTCCGAACAAACCCGGGTGATATTCTTCCTATATATTTTATCAGTATACATTAATTCCTCCGACAACAATTACTCTCGTATGTAATATTTTTATGCAGGACGATTATTAAAAGCAGCCGCCGGATCATCATCAGGGTATGCCACGGATGCACATTCAGCTATGTTGCACGGCTCCACAAGCATACGTGTCACGGTCCGGTTTACATCAATACGCCGGCCGGCTCGTCTGTCCGCACCCACGCGCGCTGGTCTCCAACACCGCGTCTGACTCCCTCGCCAATGGACGTGCGCACACCTCCATTTTCACGGTCCGGTATACACGATGCTGTCCGCACCTACGGTTAGCTCGTTCGACCGCACCAGTTTACAATACCACGGCCAACTCATCTGTTTCTCCGGGCGAATCAGAAAAATCATTCATTATAGAAGCGATATTACGCCATGAAGATGGAGGCCCGCCAACATAATTCGGCACAAGTGGACATCGTTACCTAACGGACATCCACGCCGGTTCACAACGCCATGGCCGTCTCTCGCGACCGCGCCGGTTTACAATGCCGCGGCCGTCTCGCGCGACCGCGCCGGTTTACAACGATGTGGCCGTCTCTCACGACCGCGCTGGTTTACAACACGAAGGACAACTTATTCATTTCCGCCGAGTTACAACCCCACAACCGGTTTAACTGTCTGAGCCGCCTTTGATACTGCGGTCATTTTATTATCCAACTTTTGATCCGGTCTATTCAACGTACCGGTTCAAATTCACTCAGAATATACTCAAAAGCAATAAAAACTCTCTGAAGAACATGAGATCATATCCGGTTCAAAGAGAGGACGCTTCACGATTTACCCACCGGCTCAGGAGGGACCCTGGAGACCCTCTGAAAAGTTGGATAATTCCATGTTCAGTGATTGGTTTAACTTTACCCACCGGTTCAGGAGGAACCCTGGAGACCCTCTGAAAAGTTGGATAATTCCACGTTCAGTGATTGGTTTAAATTTACCCACCGGTTCAGGAGGAACCTTGGAGACCCTCTGGAAAGTTGGATAATTCCACGTTCAGTGATTGGTTTAAATTTACCCACCGGTTCAGGAGGAACCCTAGAGACCCTCTGAAAAGTTGGATAATTCCACGTTCAGTGATTGGTTTAAATTTACCCACCGGTTCAGGAGGAACCATGGAGGCCCTCTGGGAGTGGTAACGCCCACGTCCCATTGATTGGCTCAGTTTTTATAATTCTATCGGCCCTCTGAAAAGTTGGATAATGCCACGTTCAGTGATTGGCTAGGCCCTCTGGGAAGAGTTGGATAAACCACGTCCCATTGATTGGCTCAGTTTTTATTTGCGGTTCTATCGGCCCTCTGAAAAGAATGGTTTCGCCCACGTTCAGTGATTGGCTAGGCCCCCTGGGAAGAGATGGATAAACCACGTCCCATTGATTGGCTGAACCTTGCTTTGAGCCTGGCAGCTCTTAAAAAGCCTCGACTACATGGTCTTATTTGCAAAATTTGCATCTTTTTGTGTTTGTGTTTTATAACCCTTTAAACCGGAGTGGAACAGCTACAGAAGCTGACCACATATCTATACAGTGAAAAGTCTGGGTCATGAATACCAGCATAAATAAACCGGTGTTCATTATAACCCGGATTATCTATCAGGCAACAAGCCAAGTATAAGTTACAAATTTCTGGACAAAGTTTCAGCGTGATATAAACCGGTGTCTTTTATCAAACCCGGAATTATTATTGGGTCCATCAAAGGCTCCCTCAGAAAACTGCAAATATCGCCGGATCAAGAATATCAACCATACTTAATCGCAGGTATGAAGTTATTTCTAATATAAACAGACACTTGTTTTATATATTTTGTGAGCAATATAATCCGTCCGGTGGTAAACCGCCAGGACATCTTTTAGCGTTGTTTTATGCAGAAGCAGGTAAGATAATGAACAGTGTTCATTAAACCAGCCTGGTTTTGACTATAAGTCGCCAGTATGAGACAAAATAATGACCGGTGTATATTAACCCGGCCCGATTGTGATCGAACATCACTGGAACCGGTCTTCAAACCGGATTTCTTCAATAGCCAACATGGCTGGATTCTTATTATGCTTATAAATATTATGATTGAGGTTTTCAAAGTCGCTTTAAGCGCAATGGATATTATTTCATCAATGAAAGTTATTTATTCTATAAAGGAAAAGTCCCGAGTCGCTGCAGGCTTACAACCCGGCACTTGGGGGCTACATTATTCAGACTAAGATGACATCAAAACACACAAGTCTCAAGCACACAAGCAAAGTTGTCTACTTGACACTTGGGGGCTAATGGAAAGATCATTTGCTTCATTTGGAAGTACCGGTTCACCTTCTAAATGTAGCTAAACCGGAACTTGGGGGCTACCAATCGCTCCTGTCAACAATTCAAAGGTACACAAGTATTAAATCCATTATATTGAAGGATCCACTGCTCAGTTGGTAAAGCGCAAAGCTCTTAACCTTGTGGACGTGGGTTCAAACCACATGATGAAAGTTACATTATATTATTTTCAAAGATTATATCTACAAAGTCCCTGCTCATTATTGCATAATAACCCGGCACTTGGGGGCTACATGTTACTATTCAAGTTTACATGATCATATTTTCAAAGTCCCTGCTCATTATTAAATAATGACCCGGCACTTGGGGGCTACATAATATTGAATATTCAGTTTCATAGTGATTGGGATGAATGATCCGGATTTCTTCAAGATTATACAAGGCTATGTTCAATGAAGTATATACAAAGTCCCTGCTCATTATTACATAATGACCCGGCACTTGGGGGCTATAGGTAATATGCATATAAAGGAGGAACATCTTCAAATTTTCAGTTCTGGCAAATCAGGTTAAATTGTGTGACCCGGCAATTTTGGCAATCATAAACCGGCAAGTTCTACATCTTCAAACCGGCTGGATATCAGTTGAATATTTCAAAGATCAACATTTTTATCAAGTCAGAGCACTGAAAGGCTGATTCGAATGGATTCTGGATTTACAATATTTTTTCTACAAACAAGTTAATTATGAAGCTGGTCTGTTGACCCGGATTTTCTAGAAGAAGGAAAGACAAGGACTTAAGGATGGTTAGATGACGGATTACAAGAAATTCTTAACCCGGAGCACAACCTGTCAGATTCGCTCTTGTGTTTATTTTGCAGCATAAGTTTACCATGGATAAATCCAAGCTAAACTTGGGGGCTAATGTCGGGGATATACCCCGCGGTATGAACAGGCCGGAATTATAACCCGGTCGGACTTGGTATTCCACTTAAGACAGTTTATATTTGGCAAGTTACTGGTGACCCAGCAGGCGGATCATGGATGATAAGGCCCAAGGCCCAGAAGGCCGGTTTATGAAGAAAGCATAAGGGATATTCTCCTGCAAAGGAAGCAAGACTAGGACTCCTTCTAATAGATCAATCCTAGTCCTACTAGGACTAGTCATGTAACCCGTCCCTTCAACATATATAAGGAGGGGCAGGGCTCCCCAAAGAGGACAGGTTTTAGAGTTACAAGTTAGAGGAGAAGTTTAGACAAGTTTCTAGGGTTAGACACAAAGAGCCGGTTTACCAGCGACACCACGAGGATCATAATGAGACCTAGCCTCAAACAGCACGTAGGGTTATTACCGGATGATGTTTCCCGGGGCCCGAAGCTGTCTAAATCCGTGTCTTGCATCGCGTCTCTCGATTCCGCTCAACCCCTTCAAGCTACTACATAGATGCGCGGCCTCACCACTAAGTCCGTAATCCGGACATCTGACATGACAAATCCACGACAGTACTTCTTCACACACGCTCCCACCACTTATCGCCGTTTACTCGACATGTACTCGACAACCTTCAAGGGGAAGCCCAGCGAGGGTGTCAGCCACGACCTGACTAACTACTCAAGTCTCTCGTCCAGGTTTATCGCCTATTTGGGTTCCATCCGTGGGGAGATCCGGCCGGGGTGTCGCTCACGGCCCCAAACGATGTGTACAGGGTTCCCGAGTCACCAAACGGGCAACCGGTACACCGTGCCACGTACCTGTCGCATCACAACCCACCCCGAGGGTCAGCGCTGTGCACGACCTCCAGTAAACTATAAACACCAGAAACTAGTTGCAACTCCTGGACAGAGATCGAGGGTAATTAATAAGCCGACAGGGTCCATTGGTTTCGGGCCCAATGCATGGTAGTAACTGGAACTTGAACTACACATACAGATCTCGAGTCCTATGTACGGTTCCAATGAAACAACCCACCATGTACTCCTACATGGCCTTTCATCGATACCTTTACCAAGCATATTCCACACTTCCTTCTCTTTATCGGTATGATCATTTCACTCTGATCCATCACCCAAATGAACCAGACCAGACATAACTCTAAGCATAGCAGGCAACATAAGCAAATAGCATGGTGGATCACACATCACATGGCTCAATCAACTCCTACACATGCTAGTGGGTTTCAACTATTTACTGTGGCAATGACAGGTCATGCAAGGGAATAGGGTTCAACTACCGCAGCAAGTAGCAGTTCACACGCTGTTGCCTTAATGCAGTAAAAGAGAGCAGGAGCGAGAATATGGGTTTGTATCGGAATGATCAATGATTGCTTGCCTGACAAAGTGGTTGTTGGGTACTGCTCTTCAACTGGATACGCAGAAGTATCCTCGGGAGCAGGACCTAACACAGAGAATACCGGCGATACAATCATTAAACAAACAAATGCAACAATATGATGCATGCTCATGACATGGCAATATGCATGTGTGTTGGGCTAATGCAACTATAACCAGATGGGTTTGAGCCTATTTGAACCAAAGATTCAAATTGGCACTTTAGCTATTATTTAATTAAGTGCATTATCATGTTTTAATGTATACAGCAAGGTTAATTTTCTCAAACATGCATGAAACCAGTGCCATTGGAAAGATTGGATTTTTCTGATCATTTTTCATATATAAATCTTTTCCATCTGAGCTACTGTTGAATTTATATGATTTTTTGAAGTTTAGGCATTTTCTGGAATTTCCTGAATTATTTTTAAATCTAAAAATCCCAGAAAATCCTTTACTGCGTTAGCATGACCTCATGCTGACGTCAGCAGGTCAACAGGAGCTGGTCCAGGTCAAACCTGACCAGTGGGACCCACTGGTCAGTGTCACAGTTAGCTAATTAGCTAATTAGAATTAAATTAGCACCTAAACTAGGTTTGACTAGCAGGCAGGGCCCACATGTCAGTGACCCAGGGGGGTCAAACAAGTCAAACTCGCCGGCGAAGTGACGCCGGCGAGGCCAAACACGGCGGCGGGCTTCGGAAATCGCCTACAGGGCTCGGTTCGAGCTGAGGTTGGGCGCGTTGGAGTGCCCTCGTCGTTGCGCGTCGAATGGTGGTGGTCGCCGGGCCTGTGGTGGCCGGAGGCGACGGCAACGAGCTCGACAGCGGCGGCCGGCATTCGGGCGTGTGTGGAAACGCGGCTGCGGTGGCCTAGGTGATGCGTGCGTGGTACCTAGCTCATCTACGTGCTGCGGCGAGCGAGATGGACGTGCGTCCGTGACCAAATGGTCACCGGAGCATCACCGGCGGCAAGCACGGCGGCGGCGGGTTTCGGTGTTCAGCGGAGCAGCAGCTACACGGCGCAAACGAAGCGGAGGAGGGAGGGATTCGGCGTAGGGGCTCACAGCGGTGCTAGCGAGCTCGACGGAGAGGTCGGGGACGCACTGCAGCTCCTTAATCGACGGCGAGGTGCTCCGGCGATCCGAGGTTGGGGACGACGGCGTGGAGGCGTTGCAGGGCTCCCGGCGATCCGTGGCTCAGCGAGGAGGAGGAGGGCGTCGCGGCGATCCTTCTGGACACTCTCACGGGACGAGGGGGAGGCTCTAGATGCGGCAACGGCGAGCGGCGGCGACGGGCGGCTCGGTGATGGTGGAGGAGAGAGCCAGGGGAAGGCGATGAGGACGACGGGAAATGAGAGAGAGGTCGGGGCAGCTGCGTGGCGACGCAGGGAGACGTCCAGGCCGTCGGGGACGCAGGCAGGCAGGCTGGAGGTGGCCGGGCGCGTGCCGGCGCGCGGTGGCCACGCGCGCTGGCTTCTGGCGCGAGGAGGAAGGCGACAGAAGCGGCGCTGGTGGGCTGGGCCGGCCTGCAATTGTGCTGGGCTCCAGGTAAAACCTTTCTCTCTTTTCTTTTCTTTCCTATTTTCCTTTCTGTTTCATTTCTTTTGCAACTTTGTTTAATTAATAAAAATGCCAGAACATTTTTATAACTCATAAAACTTGTCATGCCCACTGTATATAATATGAACAGCATGGAACATTATAGTTTATGATTATTTGAGCATTTAAAATATTTTATAGCATTTAAATGCCCAAATACAAATACCATATGATTTAATCCAAATACCTTAGAGGTCCTAGAAAATTGTGCACCATTTTTGACAAAGGTTTGAGACCAAGGCAGAAATGATGAACATTTTTGAAGGGCATTTTGGGTACATTGGAAAATATTTTACCAAACCCTAGTTGTTAGGAGAGGGGTGCTGGGGTTTCTGTCATTCCCATTTCAAGTTTCTTTGATAAGTAAACCTGATGCACACACTAGCTAGTCCTAATGCGAGTGCTAAACCTGGGATGTGACAACTCACCCCCACTTAAAAGAATCGCGTCGAGATTCGGGTTCCTCCGGAAAGAGGGTGGGGTACTCAAGTCGAAGACGATCCTCCCTTTCCCAAGTAGCTTCACTCTCGGAATGATGTGACCATTGAACCTTGAGAAACTTGATATTGTGGCGTCGAGTGGTGCGCTCGGTTTGATCAAGAATACGAACGGGGTATTCTCGATATGTGAGATTGTCCTGGAGATCAAGCGTTTTGTGATCCACTCCGCGGATAGGATCCGAGAAGCAACGCCTGAGTTGAGAAACGTGGAAAACGCCATGAACTCTGGAGAGGTGCGGAGGTAGTTCCAATTGGTAGGCAACTTCTCCTCGTTTGGTAAGAATGCGAAAAGGACCGATGTAACGAGGGGCCAATTTTCCTTTGATACCGAAGCGATGGGTTCGCTTAAGAGGAGTAACCCGAAGGTAAGCCTTATCGCTGACTTCAAAATTCACAGCCTTATGATGACTATCATATTGGCTCTTCTGGCGAGACTGGGCTGTTTTCAATCTCTCACGAACGATGCGAACTTGCTCTTCTGCTTCCTGGATCATATCCGGGCCAAAGAATTGTCTTTCCCCGGTTTCTGACCAGTTAAGAGGTGTTCGACACCTTCGTCCATGTAGAACTTCGAAGGGGGCTTTACCCAGGCTGGCTTGATAACTATTGTTATAAGCGAATTCGGCAAATGGAAGACACTTCACCCAATCCATACCGAAAGAGATGACAGAGGCTCGAAGCATGTCTTCCAGATTTGATTGACTCGTTCCACTTGACCACTTGACTGGGGATGGAAGGCGGTACTGAAGGAGAGATGAGTTCCCATAGCATTTTGGAAACTTTCCCAAAATCATGAGGTGAAAAGACTTCCACGGTCTGAGTTAATCTTCAATGGCACACCATGAAGGGATACTATCCGAGAGACATACAAGTCTGCTAGCTGGCTTGCGGTAATACTCTCTCGAACAGGCAGGAAATGGGCTACTTTAGAGAGGCGATCGATAATGACGAAGATAGCATTATTCCCTTTTCTGGTCCTGGGAAACCCGGTAATGAAGTCCATACCGACTTTGTCCCATTTCCATTCAGGAATAGCTAAAGGTTGAAGGGTGCCAGCAGGCCGTTGATGCTCTGCTTTGACTCGACGACAAACGTCGCAGTTAGCAATGAATTGAGCGATTTCTCTCTTCATCCTAGTCCACCAGAATCTCTGACGTAGGTCCTGATACATTTTGGTACTACCGGGATGAATTGTGAGAGGAGATTCATGAGCCTCCTTAAGGATCAAAAGTCTCAGGTTTCGTACTTCAGGAACCACTAGACGGTTGCTAAAGAGTACGACTCCTTGATCATCAATTGAGAAACATCCCGCGACTCCTTTCTTGATGTTCCTCTTAATACGGGAAATTCCCGGGTCAACCTTCTGTGCTTTGATGACCTGATCCGTAAGGGTAGGTTCCGCCACCAAGGTGGAAAGGAATCTTCGAGGAACAATGTGAAGGTTAAGCTTACGAAATTCCTCGTGGAGAAGTGGTTGCCCTTGTTGTAGCATTAAGTTGTTACAATAAGCCTTACGACTTAGTGCATCAGCCATGACATTGGCCTTTCCAGGGGTGTAAGTGATTCCTAAGTCGTAGTCTGTGAGCAACTCAACCCAACGTCTTTGCCTGAGATTTAGATCCGGTTGGGTGAAGATGTATTTCAAACTTTGGTGATCAGTGAAGATTTCACAGCAATTACCAAGAAGGTAATGTCGCCAAGTTTTGAGTGCGTGGACTAGAGCTGCAAGCTCTAGATCATGAGTAGGATAGTTATCCTCATGTGGACGCAACTGTCGAGATGCGTAAGCAATCACTTGACGATCTTGCATGAGTATGCAACCTAGTCCTTGTCGCGAGGCGTCGCAATAGATTATAAAATCCTTGGAAAACTCTGGTGGTACCAGTACAGGTGCAGATGTCAGGCGTCTTTTCAGTTCCTGAAAACTGGACTCGCACTGTGGGGTCCACTCAAACCTTTTATCTTTCTTGAGGAGTTCAGTTAAAGGTTTAGCAACCTTGGAGAAATTCTCAACGAAGCATCGGCAATAGCTCGCTAAGCCAAGAAAACTCCTAACTTGCTTGACCGATTCAGGGGGAGTCCAATCAAGGACGGCTTGAACTCGCTCGGGATTGACAGCAATACCCTTGCCAGAGATCACATGACCTAGATAGGTTACTTCCGGCAACCAAAATTCACATTTAGAGAATTTGGCATAAAGGCGGTGCTCTTGAAGTTTCGTCAATACCAGCCTTAAATGCTCGGCATGATCTTCCTTGTTCTTGGAGTAAATGAGTATATCATCGAGGTATACCACGACGAATTTATCCAAGTACTCCATGAATATAGAATTCATTAGCCGGTAGAAAGTGGCTGGGGCATTGGTTAGTCCGAAGGACATGACGGTGTACTCATATTGGTCATAACGAGTAACAAAAGCCGTTTTAGGAATGTCCCCGTTCTTGATTTTGATTTGATGGTAACCCAACCTCAAATCCATCTTAGAGAAGACTGAGGATCCAGCGAGCTGATCATACAGGTCGTTGATCCTGGGGAGCGGATACTTATTCTTTATGGTGACCAGATTGACAGGTCGGTAATCTACAACCATTCGCTCCGTTCCATCCTTCTTCTTGACGAAGAGGATGGGACAAGCCCAAGGGGAAGAACTAGGACGGATGAAACCTTTCTGCAAGGACTCATCGAGTTGTTTCTTTAGCTCAGCTAATTCTAGTGGTGCCATCTTATAAGGTCTCCTAGAGATTGGGACAGTTCCTGGAATAAGATCTATCACGAACTCGACATCTCTGTCAGGTGGAATTCCTGGCAGTTCTTCTGGAAAAACATCCGGAAAGTCACGGACTACCGGGATATCTTCGAGTTCTGGCAGAGGGCTGGCATTAAGAGAGTAGAGCTGACGCTCAGCCATTCGGGTCAAGACATTGACTATCTTGCCGGATGGGTGTGTAAGTTGAACGGTCCTAGTATAGCAATCAATCTTGGCGTAATGAGTTGTCATCCAATCCATACCCAAAATGATGTTTATGTCCAAGGACTTGAGAGCGATTAGAGATGCAAGGAAAACAAGTCTATCGACAAGGATTTCATTTCCATGGCTTACCCTAGATGTTTGCCACTTTGAACCAGGAGTTTGAATAACCATGGAAGTAGGCATGTCACAAAAAGTCATATTGTGCATTTGAGCATAGCTCTCAGATATGAACGAATGTGATGCTCCAGTATCGAAAAGAACAGATGCCGGATGGCAGTTAACGAGAAGCGTACCAAGGACGACGTTAGGATCCTCATAAGCTTCCTCAGCAGAGACATAGTTGACATGACCACGTGCAGTGGGGATTGGCTTGACATAATTCACCTTGCCGGTTGGCTTACCACGGCCAATGGGTTTTCCTGGTTGGTTCTGAGGACACTCACGCATGTAGTGCCCTGGTTCTCCGCACTTGAAGCAGGTCACAGTGCTAGTGCGTGGAGCAAAGTTGGAAGGTGGTCCTCCATAGGTCTTAACAGGTGCAAACTGTTGAGTTGGACGAGGCGCCTCATAGGATGGCCTTGGTGTGTACTTGGGTGGCAGAGCAGTGTTAGGAACCCACACACGACGCTTGTGAGAGCCAGAGCCGGATGAGGAACCAAAGTCTCAAGTATGCTTGCGTGTGGCCTCGAAGTCGGTCTGGCCCGTTTCAGCACTGATAGCCTTGTTTACCAACTTCTGGAAGGAAGTGCACTCGTGCAGACGTAGATCTCGGCGGAGTTCAGGGCTGAGTCCCTTGCGGAACCTTGCCTGCTTCTTGGCATCGGTGGATACTTCCTCAGGTGCATAGCATGCCAAGTTGCCAAACTTGCGACTATAGCCATCCACAGTTAACCGGCCCTGGGTGAAATTGCAGAATTCCTCCCGCTTGCGATCCATGAGACCTTCCAGAATGTGATGTTCACGGAATGCCTCACTGAACTCAACCCAAGTAGTGATTTGGCCAGCAGGACTCATAGCTTCAAAGTTTTCCCACCAAAGACTGGCAAGGCCCTCAAGACGCGCAGGACTGTGGAAATACAACCACTACCATACTACTACTACCATGGTCTAGCTCAGACATTCCCGTAGTAATCTTCGTAAAGATTACCAGCGTAGCCTGGAAGTGGAACAGACGGATCTTGAAACTCGCGAGCGCTTGAAGGCTGTGGACCATAAGGACATGGATGTGGCCTTGGTCCCGATGCTGGTGGTAACCGACGCCCACGTGGAGGTGTAATACCCCCAACGTCACGCCAATCAATCCGATCAGGCAGACGAGTCCACACGGGGTACAAATCCCGCATGTCCAGATATCCGGCGTGCACAGCAGGTGCAAGCCGTGTCAAAGTAGTCCAGTGGGCGGCTCGAGTGTTATACAGCTCCATTCGAAGGGCACGGACCTCACGGTCCCTATCCTCCAGCATCTGAACAGTAGTCTGAAGCAGTGGCTCTTGTAGGATCGAAAGTATGTCTAGAGGGGGGGGGTGATTAGACTACTTAACAATATAAAAATTCTGCCTTTAGATCATGAACAGTTTTTGGCAGTTTCACAATTAAGATCAATTCAAGTATCACCCTACACATGCAATTCTAGAGTATAAGCAGCGGAAAGTAAATTGCACATGTAGTAAAGAGAGATGGAGAAGATCAAACGCAATTTGGAGACACGGAGATTTTTCTCGTGGTTCCGATAGGTGGTGCTATCGTACATCCACGTTGATGGAGACTTCAACCCACGGAGGGTAACGGCTGCGCGAGTCCACGGAGGGCTCCACCCACGAAGGGTCCACGAAGAAGCAACCTTGTCAATTCCATCATGGCCTACGCCCACGGAGGACTAGCCTTACTCGGGGTAGATCTTCACGAAGTAGGCGATCTCCTTGCCCTTACAAACTTCTTGGTTCAACTCCACATCTCGAAGATGGAGGCTCCCAAGCAACACCTAACCAATCTAGGAGGCACCACCGTCCAAAAGGTAATAGATGTTGTTGATGATGATGAACTCCTTGCTCTTGTGCTTCAAATGATAATCTCCCCAACACTCAACTCTCCTCACTGATATGGCTGTGGTGGAAGAAAGGATTGAGTGGAAAGCAACTTGGGAAGGCTAGAAATCAAGTTTCATATGGTAGGAATGGAATGACTTGATCTCAACACAAGGGTAGGTGGTTCTCTTCTCAGAAAGTGTAAGGTAGGAGTGGTAGTACTTTCTGATGGCTCTCTCCACGAATGAAGAGGGGGTGGAGGGGTATATATAGCCTCCACACAAAATCCAACCGTTACACACATATTTGAGCAATCTCGGTGAGACCGAAGTGAAAACTCGGTCAGACCGAAAGTTCAAATATAGTGAACGTTGGGGTTTTCGGTGGGACCGAAAATACCATCTCGGTGTGTCCGATATGAGTCAAAGATAGGAGCTTGCCATTTTCGGTGGGACCGAAATTAACAACTCGGATATTCCGATATGATGTCAAATGGTTACAGAAGGTTGGCAGTCCAGTTTCGGTGAGACCGAACTCAAAATCGGATAGACCGAAATTTCTAGGGTTTGGAATATAGCTGAGGTGGTTCATCTCGGTGGGACTGAGTTGGAAGAATCGGTTTGTCCGAGATTACTTATGAGTGTGTTTAGAAGTGAAAGTTGCTGATAGTTAAAGGAGCTAAATCACTAAGCACTTGAGCAACCAGATCATCAACACAACCTCATCCCCTTTTAATAGTATTGGCTTTTCCTATGGACTCAATGTGATCTTTGATCACTAAACCAAAAATGGAGTCTTGAGCTTTTGCCAATGCTTGCCTTAGCATTTTGAGGGGTCCACTTCTTCAGACATTTCCATACCCATATCATCGAACTTCTCTGAAATGATTCTGAAGTAACTATTAGTTCAATGATATATATGTTGTTATTAATTACCAAAACCACCCGGGGATTAGTTGCACTTTCAATCTCCCCCTTTTTGGTAATTGATGACAACATATAGATCAAAGCTTCGACAAAAGATATAATCAATGAATAATATCGTCGCTTTGAGAAGTATGTGATAAACAAGAGCTCCCCCTAAATTTGTGCATTATTTAAAATTTGCGTTTGAATGCAAATGCACAATCGATTAGGATTATGGGTCACTCTTCCATGTCACATACATCTTGGTGGAGCGCACAAAATGATAAGAATGAATAACATGCACCCAATCACCAAGACATGAGTAAATAACCATACAAGAAGGAATAGCATATGATAAGCATTAAGCACACATTAAAGCATAGTATGACTAAGCACTCATTAAGGTAGCATCAAACGTAGTAGCAAGCACACTGAAAGTTTCAAGAACCAAAAGAACCAAATGTATCTCAAAGAAAACCGGCAAAAGAACGAAAGAGCACTCTCTCTCTCGAAGCCCTATGATCTATACAATTTCTCCCCCTTTGGCAACAAGTTACCAAAAAGTTCGAAAAAGCATAGAACTAAGCGTCACTGTGGGCTCTGCTGGCGGCTCCCGTCTGGGTAGATGTCGGAGTAGAAATGACGGCATCGGCGAAGACTTCTGCTGATGTCTGCGCTGGAGGAGTGGATGCTGGAGCTGTGGCTGGAGTAACTGCTGGAGCTGTAGGAGGTGCTGAAGTGGTAGCTCTGGAGTCAGTCACTGGGATAGCTGCAGATCGGGATCCTCTGGGAACCTGAGCAGTCTGGCGATGAGAGTCCTGGACTAGATCATCCTGCATGAGCTCTGCTCTCTCCTGCCTTGCTTCCTCCATGTCTGCCTCAAGCTTGTTGACGGTCACCTGAATCTCAGTCAGCTTCACGTCCAGAGCGTGGATCTTGTCGTCAACAATTCTCTGTAGGCTCTCCTGAGATTGTTCAATGCTGGCCAGGCGTTGTTCAATCCTCTGGGTAGCTTCAAGAATCTGCTCTCCGAAGCTCTTTGGTTTAGCTGCTGCTGCTGCTGCCTCTTTGTCAGCTTTGGCTTTCTTCGCAGCTTCAATTTTGGCTTGACCTTCAACCGAAGTTGGATCCTCCTCATCCATCACAACAACGTTATCTTCATGCTCTGGCTGCAGTGGCAAGTGCTTCCTATCCAACATGAATTTGCCCGTGCCAAACTTGGCATTGATGAGCATCTGAATCTGCGGGGCAAATCCACACGACCTCTTCTGGTCAGCTGCAGTCCTCTTAATGGTCTCTACCATTAAGTCCATCACCTTGAAAGGTGCCTTCTCATCAAGAATGTGCAGCATGTTGATAGAATAGCCTCGAATCATGCGGTGGTCTCCAGACTTGGGCATCAAGGTATGCCTCAGAATAGTGTTAGTGGTGGTCAGACCTGCCTGGAGATAGTACACTGAGCCAAGCTTCCATCCTTCCAAATCAGCGGCGGGGATCTCCTTGTACATGTTCTTCATGGAATCATGGTTCTTCTTAGGAATCCCATAGACATCAATGTCGTCCTCCCTCTGCACTGGAGCATTCAGAAGTTCTGCCCATTCTTCAACAGACGAAGAAAACCTTTGACCTTCAGTCATCCAGGTGATCTTCCCATCAGGATAAAAGTGGGCTGTGGCGTAGAACTGCATGATCATCTCATTGTTCCAATTTGTCAGCTTCTGACCCACGAACTCATCAACTCCACATGCAGTGAAGCTCTCATGCACATGGGGAAAGAAGTCTCGGTGCTCTTCACTGTCAATGTACTCCCAGTCAACATACCTGGTGTCTGCAACAATAGGCTTCTTATCCATCAGCACGGTCTCATAGAAGTCCTGCTGCTCTCTGGTGTGGAATCTGGGGTCCACAGCAGTCCTTCTCCTCACGGCATATGGATCAGACTGTCTCCATAGCCTGAGACCTCTGTCCTTCCTTGCCTTCATATCCTCGGCTTGAGGATGAGCATCGTTGTGGAGTGGCAACTTTGGACGGAGCTTCAGCAACACATGTTCTTCATCAGACTCAGACGGTGGCACATCACCTTTGTTCTTCTCAGAAGCTGGGACGTTCCTGGTTGTCCTCTTGGGCTTGGCTGGAGCTGCCTTTGCTTGAGCAGGCTTCTTGGGCTTAGAAGTGGCTTGAGCCCTAATTGCATCACCCATGAACTTAGCCTTTTGAGGAGGAGGCTGGGGTGCATCTTCTTCTTCTTCATCCACTGCTGCATCAACATGAGGTTCAGCATATACTACCCTCTTCCTCTTGGAAGTTTTCTTCACTTTACTTGGAGCTGGCTCTTCCAAGTTCAGCTTCTTTGCAACAGCTGATTGCTTGACCTTGCTGGTGCCTTTCTTCGACTGCTGCCCTTCGTGCTCTTTGGCAACAACTTTTCTCTTGGGCTTGGAGGTTACTTCCTCAGCAACGAATTCAGAGTCCTCATCATCAGAATTTCTCTGCTTTCTGGTTCTGGTGGCTGCAGGAGGCAAACCACTGGGGGTACTCCTCTCGCCATCATCACTAGGACTAGCCTCAGGACTAGTATCTACCTCTGGAATCTCTGCAAACGGTGACTCAGACCTGTTCTGGCTGTCACTGGCATCTGACATGGCTGACAACCTGTGAAAAGATAAGGTATAGGCAGAGTAGAAGAGTTATCACAACTGCAGAGGTTTTTGCAAAAAAAAATGACTTCAAATCTTAGTTTTGAGTTTTCACAGAATGCATTTCGGTCAAACCGATATTCAGTTTTGGTGAATCCGGAGTGTATACAGAGGCTTATCACACCACTTTCGGTCAGACCGAAGTGGGTTTCGGTCCTACCGAAACACTAGGGTTTCACTGAGACTCTACATCGGTCACACCGATTTGCACGGCTCGGTTAGACCGAAAGGTGCAGTGCAATGGCCAGAGGCCAAATCGGTCATTCCGAGTTTTCAAAATCGGTTTCACCGAGATGTATTCCGTGGAAACCTAAACCTAAGAATTTCGCTCGAAACTAAAACGATCTGATCTGATGTTAAGGAGTTTTCCAATCGTGGCTAGATACATGGCAAACCAATCGTGCAAGAATCAGATGGGGAGCACGAGAGGGATCGAGACTCACCCTAACTTGGTGGAGTCCCTCTACGGCTGCAACGGCGTGGAGAAGAATACCGTTGACGGCGGCGGAGACCTGCGGCGAGGGCGCACAGGCGACGACGGCGACGATCCGAAGACCAGGGCAACGGCAACAGGGGACTTGGGGGCGAAACGGTTTGAAGAAGTAATCGCGCGCTGCCCTTTAGTATATATATCCCCATGCTGTCGGTGGGACCGAGTTGAAAAACTCGGTGACATCGAAATGTATAACTGCTGTGCAGTTACGCATATCGGTCACGCCGAGATTTTGAACTCGGTTTCACCGAGATGAAACCTAGATCAGTCTAAGCGTTTCGGTTGGACCGAGTGAGAAAAGTTGGTCAGACCGAAAATGACTTAGAAGGTTTTGGAAGTCAGCCTTAGACGGATCGGTGGCTCCGAGTGCTCCTCACTCGGAGGGTCCGAAAATGACTTGTTCAAAGTTGTGATATGAGCATGAATAGAATTTGAGACAAGAAAGCATAGATAGCTAGGGAAGGTGCTTAGGCATTCTTGTCCATCCATTTGGCCAGAAAAATCAAAACAATCAAAACAACAAATGGATGTCCTCAAATGGATAAAATCATGCATTCAACATGCTCACACAATAAGATAGCAAATGAAATATGTGTCAAACATGCACAACCAAAACTCTAGCTACTAGCACACAATTTGTCGATGACTAGGTCATCTATATATGAGTATATTGACTTAGGAGCCAAATGAGAACATTTGATCATAGGTCATACTCATCGTTTAAGCACAAGTGGGGTTACCACTTTTACATAAAGCATTGATGTGTTCACATCATTTGGAGATGCTTTAGCTCAATTTTTAGAGCAAAGCTCCCCCTAGATGTGAGAACCCCTTTTAAAGGGTCAAACTAACCTTGGGTTGTCGTAGAAGACTTCATGTAGATGTTGAAGATGTGGATGCTCAATGTTGATGTAGATCATCAAGAGTTGGGAGCTATCCTTTGGATTAGGGCACTTTCAATACCTACATGGGTTAGTCCCACAAGGAACAAACAAGAGTATCCATGGACATAGATTGAAGTACACAAAAGATGATGTCCATGAAAGCAATGATTACCTTGTCCCTTGACTTACCAACAAGAGGGTTTGTGACTCCATGAACTAGTGCATGATGTGGAAGTTGATTGCACAAGTTCTTGCCAAAATGAATATGAGTGAAGTATGTTGGCGGAGTCACCCTCAAGAACCTTCTAGTTCTTCTTCTTTGGGATCCACATCATCTTGATGGGAATCCTTGGAGTTGTAGTTGAGCTTGACGAAGTAGAACTTGACGTGTCCTTGGGAACCCACTTGACCATGGCTTGAGGTGCTTCAATGAATGCATCAATCTCCTCTTGAAGCTTGTCCTTGGCCTTTAGCTTGTGGTCTTGTGGTGGAAGGTCATCTTGAGCTTGTTCCACATTGGAAGAAGTAGGATCATACTTCTCCTTTTGAGAAACAAACTGTGGAGTAGGGTACTGACCTTCTTCCCACTCAACACCTTCGGCGTTGAACTTTCGCTCAAAACCAATCCCTTGGTTCTTCCGGTGCCTTCCTTGTTTGCGAACAATTTCCTCAAAGTTCTTGCTTCCGGCAAGACTTTTGTAGACACCTTTCTCTATGATTTCCTTCAATAAGCTATTTTCTTGCTCAAGTGTAACTTGGCTTGAAACATTGTTAGTGGAATCAAGAGAACTACTAGAAGTAACAACATTAGATTTAACATGGTTATTGTTACTACTAGAGGAAGAATTTTTCTTATGCTTGTCATGTTTAGTCTTAATAGGTGGCAAGAAATTAGACAAGAGAAGTCGTTTGGCAAGATATGATGAACTCTTCTTTCGAAGATCGTCATTGATCGCTTTTAGAAACTCATGTTCTTGCTCTAGAGTGAGCTTCTCGAAGCGTAGCTTCTCATGAGATCTTAGGAGCTCTCTATGATCTTCTTGAGTTGTTTCATGAGCTAACTTAAGAGTGTTTAGTTCTTTAGTTAGACGCTCAATCTCCTTCATAGCATTGTCATTCGACTCTTCTCGACTATAAAGACTACTAGCATTTTCATCATTACTAAGCTCACTAGATTTATCATGCAAGAGCTCATCTTCACCAAGCAAGTCATCCTCATCACTATCAAAGTCAATGAATTCAGGGTGTGTTACCTTGGGGCCTTTAGCCACGAAGCATCTTCCAATTCCCTCATTTGGTGAATCAAATAAGTCGTAGGAGTTGGAGTTGGAGGATACGAGTGCAAGACCGGCAACACCTTCATCTTGACTGTAGTCGGAGTCGGAGTGATAGCTTCCATCGGATTGATTGTCGGAGTCGGAGCCGGAGACCCATTCACCTACATGAGCTTGATGTCTTCTTCTTGTGTAGCTCCTTGATGACTTGTCTTTCCTTTCCGAATCCTTGCTTCTCCGAGAGGGTCTTCGTTCATAACAATCATCTCTACTCCTTCTCTCTCTCCGAGGTGACTCATCTCTTGCTCTTCTTCTTGGAGATTCTTCTCTTCTCTTGTGGGGATCCGTACACTCATTTGAGAAGTGTCCGGGTCTTCCACAATTGTAGCAGTTTCGATCACGACTAGAAGATCTCTTTTCATCATATGATCTAGACTTTGAGCTTCTTTCTTTGCCTCTATTCTTGTAGAACTTGTTGAAGTTCTTAACCATTAGGCTTATCTCTTCATTGGAAATTAACTTGTCACTTGAGGTTGTGGGAGCATCACTTGTAGCTTTGTAAGCACCACTTGACTTGTTGTGAAGCTCTTCCTTATCCTTAAGTGTCATCTCATGAGCAACAATTCTTCCAATGACTTCAGTTGGCTTGAGAGTCTTGTAGTTTGGCATCATTTGGATCAAAGTGCACACGGTGTCATATTTTCCATCCAAAGCTCTTAGAATCTTCTTGATGATGAATCGGTCGGTCATTTCTTCGCTTCCTAAGCCAGCAATCTCATTTGTGATGAGAGCAAGCCTAGAGTACATTTCAGCGACTCCTTCACCATCCTTCATCTTGAACTTGTCAAGTTGACCTTGAAGAATATCTAGCTTTGATTCCTTCACAGATTCAGTACCTTCGTGCATTTCAACCAAAGTATCCCAAATCTCTTTAGCATTCTCAAGACGGCTGATTTTGTTGAACTCCTCGGGACACAAAGCATTGAAGAGAATGTCACAAGCTTGAGCATTGTTTTGCAACATCCGCAACTCTTCCGGTGTAGCTTCGTGATCCGGAACCTTTCCTTCCTCGAAGAATTCACCTTGCATACCAACACAAATAATGCCCCATGCGGCTGGGTTATGACCAAGAATATGCATTTTCATTTTATGCTTCCAACTAGCAAAATTTGTACCATCAAAGTAAGGACCTCTACGATAATTACCCTCACTAGACGCCATACTCTCCTAGGTTGTGAAACCAAGCTTATGGAGTCCAATGCAATGGAAACCAAAACAATGGAGACCAAAGCTCTGATACCACTTGTAGGATCGAAAGTATGTCTAGAGGGGGGGGGGTGATTAGACTACTTGACAATATAAAAATTCTGCCTTTAGATCATGAACAGTTTTTGGCAGTTTCACAATTAAGATCAATTCAAGTATCACCCTACACATGCAATTCTAGAGTATAAGCAGCGGAAAGTAAATTGCACATGTAGTAAAGAGAGATGGAGAAGATCAAACGCAATTTGGAGACACGGAGATTTTTCTCGTGGTTCCGATAGGTGGTGCTATCGTACATCCACGTTGATGGAGACTTCAACCCACGGAGGGTAACGGCTGCGCGAGTCCACGGAGGGCTCCACCCACGAAGGGTCCACGAAGAAGCAACCTTGTCTATTCCATCATGGCCTACGCCCATGGAGGACTAGCCTTACTCGGGGTAGATCTTCACGAAGTAGGCGATCTCCTTGCCCTTACAAACTTCTTGGTTCAACTCCACATCTCGAAGACGGAGGCTCCCAAGCGACACCTAACCAATCTAGGAGGCACCACCCTCCAAAAGGTAATAGATGTTGTTGATGATGATGAACTCCTTGCTCTTGTGCTTCAAATGATAATCTCCCCAACACTCAACTCTCCTCACTGATATGGCTATGGTGGAAGAAAGGATTGAGTGGAAAGCAACTTGGGAAGGCTAGAAATCAAGTTTCATATGGTAGGAATGGAATGACTTGATCTCAACACAAGGGTAGGTGGTTCTCTTCTCAGAAAGTGTATGGTAGGAGTGGTAGACTTTCTGATGGCTCTCTCCACGAATGAAGAGGGGGTGGAGGGGTATATATAGCCTCCACACAAAATCCAACCGTTACACACATATTTGAGCCATCTCGGTGAGACCGAAGTGAAAACTCGGTCAGACCGAAAGTTCAAATATAGTGAACGTTGGGATTTTCGGTGGGACCGAAAATACCATCTCGGTGTGTCCGAAGTGAGTCAAAGGTAGGAGCTTGCCATTCTCGGTGGGACCGAAATTGACAACTCGGATATTTCGAAGTGATGTCAATTGGTTACAGAAGGTTGGCAGTCCAGTTTCGGTGAGACCGAAACTCAAAATCGGATGGACCGAGAAATTAGGGTTTGGAAGAATAACTGAGGTGGTTCATCTCGGTGGGACTGAGTTTGCAGAATCGGTTTGTCCGAGATTACTTATGAGTGTGTTAAGTAGTGAAGAGTGCTGATAGTTGAGGGAGCTAGATCACTAAGCACTTGAGCAACCAGATCATTAACACAACCTCATCCCCTTTTAATAGTATTGGCTTTTCCTATGGACTCAATGTGATCTTTGATCACTAAACCAAAAATAGAGTCTTGAGCTTTTGCCAATGCTTGTCTTAGCATTTTGAGGGGTCCACTTCTTCAGACATTTCCATACCCATATCATCGAACTTCTCTGAAATGATTCTCAAGTAAATATTAGTTCAATGATATATATGTTGTTATTAATTACCAAAACCACCAGGGGATTAGTTGCACTTTCAGTATGTAGCCGAGAACTCATGTAGAATCCCTTCCTCATCGAGAAAAGAGTCTACATTGGCATTCTTGAACTCCGTTCCATTGTCACTCCGAACTTTCTTGATCTTCACTTCAAATTGATTTTGGGCCTTTTTGGCAAAGGTTTTGAAGATTCTCTGAACCTGCGATTTGTCATCAAGGAAAAATACCCACGTAAATCTGGAATAATCATCAACTATAACTAGACCAAAGGAGTTACCACCAAGGCTTTTGTAAGCATTGGGACCGAAGAGGTCCATATGAAGAAGCTCAAGCGGTCTCCTTGTGGTCATGATGTTTTTCACGGGATGACTTCCACCTACTTGTTTTCCTGCTTGACAAGCACTACAAAGTCTATCTTTGTCAAAGAAAACATCTTTAACGCCAAGAATATGATCACCTTTGATCAACTTGTCTAGATTACGCATACCAACATGTCCAAGCCTTCTATGCCATAACCAACCTTTAGAGGATTTAGCAATGAAACAAGCTCTAGGTTGGGCTTTCTTAGTGAAATCAACAATATATAGATCACCTCTACGGATACCGATAAATGCCATGTTTTGATTGTCACGACGAAAGACTTGGCAATCTACTTTGGTGAACAACACATTGAATCCAAAGTCAGCTAATCTAGACACGGAAAGTAAATTGTATCCAAGAGATTCTACAAGCATGACATTTTGAATAGAGCTATCATGAGATATGGCCACCTTACCAAGGCCAAGTACCTTACCCTTGGAGTTGTCTCCAAAAGTCACATACTTGCGTGGACCATCGTTCTTTGCAAGCTCTCCAAACATGTCTTTGTCTCCGGTCATGTGGTCGGTGCATCCACTATCAAGAATCCACTCTTTTCCGCCGGACATGTAGTCTCTCAGATTTGCCATAAGATTGAGACTCTTCATGATCTTGTCTAGCTCGGTGTCCGAGTCGGAGTAATCATCATCATGCTCATGCTTATCATCATATTGACCCATAGATTGTTCATCATCAACACCTAGGTCAATTTGATAACCACTTGCATTAGTTTTGTCAATGTGACAATAATCTTGGGAATGTAATGCAAGAGCATTTCTAATTAAAACATTGATAAGACCGGGATCACCCTTCTTTTTCATAAGATCACGAAGCTCAAAGAAGCATTTATCAAAGTTGGGATCATTGGGGCGCATCTTATCAAATTCAATAGTCTTGTGTAGAATTTCATCAAGACTTCTCAAAGAGTAGTCCGGATAAAGTTCTTCCAAGAACTTCCACATAGCATAGGCGCACTCAAAGTTTGTAACAAGCTTAAGCAAGTCATCGGGTAACCCTCTAATGATAAGATTTACAGTCCTAAGGTTACGAAGCAAATCAAGCTCTTCATCCATGGTAGGGTGCAAGGGATCAAAAGGAGGCACATAGGGGGTCTCAACATATTTGCACAAATTGTACATCTTAAAGATACTAAGCATTTCAGACCTCCATGAGTTATATGACTCTCCATTAAGAATAGGCACTCTATGGCTAACACTCCCAAACGTAGACACGTCCATCTTCCTCCAATGGTGTGTAAACCAAAGCAATGGAGACCAAAGCTCTGATACCAATTGAGGGATCGAAGAAGGTGAGAGTGTCTAGAGGGGGGGTGATTAGACTACTCGACAAGATAAAAATTCTGTCTTTTATCAAGGACAGATTTTGACAGTTTTTGCATAGCACACAAGTCAAGTAGCACACTACACATGCAATTCTAGAGTATGGGCAGCGGAAAGTAAATTGCACATATAGTAAAGAGAAGTGGAGAAGATCAAACGCAATTTGGAGACGCAATGATTTTTCCCGTGGTTCCGATAGGTAGTGCTATCGTACATCCACGTTGATGGAGACTTCAACCCACGGAGGGTAACGGCTGCGCGAGTCCACGGAGGGCTCCACCCACGAAGGGTCCACGAAGAAGCAACCTTGTCTATTCCATCATGGCCTACGCCCACGGAGGACTAGCCTTACTCGGGGTAGATCTTCATGAAGTAGGCGATCTCCTTGCCCTTACAAACTTCTTGGTTCAACTCCACATCTCGATGACGGAGGCTCCCAAGCGACACCTAACCAATCTAGGAGGCACCACCCTCCAAAAGGTAATAGATGTTGTTGATGATGATGAACTCCTTGCTCTTGTGCTTCAAATGATAATCTCCCCAACACTCAACTCTCCTCACTGATATGGCTGTGGTGGAAGAAAGGATTGAGTGGAAAGCAACTTGGGAAGGTTAGAAATCAAGTTTCATATGGTAGGAATGGAATGACTTGATCTCAACACAAGGGTAGGTGGTTCTCTTCTCAGAAAGTGTAAGGTAGGAGTGGTAGTACTTTCTGATGGCTCTCTCCACGAATGAAGAGGGGGTGGAGGGGTATATATAGCCTCCACACAAAATCCAACCGTTACACACATATTTGAGCAATCTCGGTGAGACCGAAGTGAAAACTCGGTCAGACCGAAAGTTCAAATATAGTGAACGTTGGGGTTTTCGGTGGGACCGAAAATACCATCTCGGTGTGTCCGATATGAGTCAAAGATAGGAGCTTGCCATTTTCGGTGGGACCGAAATTAACAACTCGGATATTCCGATATGATGTCAAATGGTTACAGAAGGTTGGCAGTCCAGTTTCGGTGAGACCGAACTCAAAATCGGATAGACCGAAATTTCTAGGGTTTGGAATATAGCTGAGGTGGGTCATCTCGGTGGGACTGAGTTGGAAGAATCGGTTTGTCCGAGATTACTTATGAGTGTGTTTAGAAGTGAAAGTTGCTGATAGTTAAAGGAGCTAAATCACTAAGCACTTGAGCAACCAGATCATCAACACAACCTCATCCCCTTTTAATAGTATTGGCTTTTCCTATGGACTCAATGTGATCTTTGATCACTAAACCAAAAATGGAGTCTTGAGCTTTTGCCAATGCTTGCCTTAGCATTTTGAGGGGTCCACTTCTTCAGACATTTCCATACCCATATCATCGAACTTCTCTGAAATGATTCTCAAGTAACTATTAGTTTAATGATATATATGTTGTTATTAATTACCAAAACCACCCGGGGATTAGTTGCACTTTCAGCTCTTCATGAGCAGCATCAGTATACAGACCAGTGTAGTAGCCTTCCTCTCCGGGAAGTGAGGCTGGCATGTAACAGAACTCAGTGTTCAGCAACAGGGCATGCCTAGCCCGGAGAATGGTCATCATCGAATAGGCGGCGTCCTGTACTGCCATCTCAATGGTAATCCCGTGTCCATAAGACCAATGGATAGGGTCGTTAGCTCCAGGATATGAGGGGTATATCCGGACTGTGCAGAAATACTGACTCTGATTGAAATCCCGATACTGTTCCTCCACGGTGTACTCAGGATACCAGCGATATCCGGTCTCAGTCAGCACACGGACTAGCATGGCCGTGTGACCAGGCACATTAATGCACCGAGTCAAACGAACCACTTGGTGAGGGGTGCGGCCAGACATCTGAAACACGAAATAATGCAAAGGCATTAGTGTTTCTGGAAGAAATCGGGCAGCATAACAACTATAATTCTCAAAGAAGATTTGAGATATCATACAAATGATAGCATAGCCACTCAACAATTCCATATCAAGGTTCCGGGTCCAACAATCATCATACTAAAAGGATAGAAACTGAACTGAGGCTTGAAACCAACAATCCTAAGAGTCTACGGATTAGTAACACGTGAACCTAGTAAGGATAAGAGGCCTAGTCCTAAATCCCCGTAGAAAGAATAGACTGACTTAGATCAGAAGGGCATAAGGTAAAGGAGTAAAAGAGCCTTACGTTCCCTTCCACAATCAATTCCCCTACATATAACTAAGAATTTTTCTAGACTCAACATCGACCAGTTTGGCTTGAGAAACCTACAGGAAGTCCAGCTCTGATGCCAACGCTGTCAGGACCCCGATCCTAAGTCACACCGATCTAGCTGTAACACGTCATATCACTTTGCGGCCTCACGCACGGTAACCCCACGGGTGCCACCTTACCTGGCCCGGGACCGTTTGCGCATTTTGGCACACGTATATGACAGTGTCGCTAGCATCCATATGACAGAGAACCCGGGCCGACATGGCTAGTTATAAACCAAAAGTGGCACTAAATTACAGAGACAGGCATCCATGACCCAGCAACGAACGTGTCGGTCATCAACGTATGAACCCAAGTCGTAGCAAGCTACATGGACTTAAAGGAACAACGCGTGACATTTCCCCTAAGGGACAGACACATGAACGAAGAAGGACACATGCCGGCTAGCCTACGTGTACCGAGCAGTAGCAAGCTACCAAGGCTCATTGGAGACACTAGGAGGCATTTCCCTGTAAGATAGGCTTCCAAAGGAAAACTACTAGGTGTCGGATCCCACACATACCAAGCATTTCAATCATACACACAATATGCTCAATATGTGCAAATACAACATTGCATCACAACTGAACTCTATGACTCAAAGTACTTTATTTAAGAGGCTCCAAGAGCCATACATAACATATCCATACAGGTAGGGATCACATGACCCAACACTCAAGTCATACAGTCATACAAGCTCAAGCGGAAGCTACATGTCTGAGTACAGACAACTTAGAAAATAAAACAGGCTTGATGTAGCCTGACTATCTACAAGGCCCTTCACAAGCTCCAGATCTCCGTCTGGGTGTCAAGCTACTCGTCGACGTCAACGTCTATGTAGAACCCATCACCAGGGGCAGGGTTCTCCTCTGCAACAGTTATTAAGCAAACATGAGTACAAAGGTACTCAGCAAGTCTTACCACAGAACCTATCATACATGCAACATTATCAAAGGGGGTAGTGGAGTTCATAACAGAAAGCCAGCTTTGACTCTTGGCTAACCTATACTACAACTCTCAACGGATTGCAAGATGTTATTACGAACACGAGTCCTCTACTCACCACAACAATACACTACCGAGGATCCTCTTCCGTCATCCTACGGAAGGGCCATCCACGACACTCACACTTATCTTGAGGCTTTTAGTAGTATCCATCAACTTGTCTATGAACTGTAAGAGTAACCAAGTTGTCCGTACCGTGAACAACGGCTATTCGAATAGATTGATAACCTTGCAGGGGTGTACTTCTTCACACACGCTCCCACCACTTATCGCCGTTTACTCGACATGTACTCGGCAACCTTCAAGCGGAAGCCCAGCGAGGGTGTCGGCCACGACCTGACTAACTACTCAAGTCCCTCGTCCAGGTTTATCGCCTATTTGGGTTCCATCCGTGGGGAGATCCGGCCGGGGTGTCGCTCACGGCCCCAAACGATGTGTACAGGGTTCCCGAGTCACCAAACGGGCAACCGATACACCGTGCCACATACCTGTCGCATCACAACCCACCCCGAGGGTCAGCGCTGTGCACGACCTCCATTAAACTATAAACACCAGAAACTTGTTGCAACTCTTGGACAGAGATCGAGGGTAATTAATAAGCCAAGAGGGTCCATTGGTTTTAGGCCCAATGCATGGTAGTAACTGGAACTTGAACCACACATACAGATCTCGGGTCCTATGTACGGTTCCAATGAAACAACCCACCATGTACTCCTACATGGCCTTTCATCGATACCTTTACCAAGCATATTCCACACTTCCTTCTCTTTATCGGTATGATCATTTCACTCTGATCCATCACCCAAATGAACCAGACCAGACATAACTCTAAGCATAGCAGGCAACATAAGCAAATAGCATGGTGGATCACACATCACATGGCTCAATCAACTCCTACACATGCTAGAGGGTTTCAACTATTTACTGTGGCAATGACAGGTCATGCAAGGGAATAGGGTTCAACTACCGCAGCAAGTAGCAGTTCACACGCTGTTGCCTTAATGCAGTAAAAGAGAGCAGGAGCGAGAAGATGGGTTTGTATCGGAATGATCAATGATTGCTTGCCTGACAAAGTGGTTGTCGGGTACTGCTCTTCAACTGGATACGCAGCAGTATCCTCGGGAGCAGGACCTAACACAGAGAATACCGGTGATACAATCATTAAACAAACAAATGCAACAATATGATGCATGCTCATGACATGGCAAGATGCATGTGTGTTGGGCTAATGCAACTATAACCAGATGGGTTTGAGCCTATTTGAACCAAAGATTCAAATTGGCACTTTAGCTATTATTTAATTAAGTGCATTATCATGTTTTAATGTATACAGCAAGGTTAATTTTCTCAAACATGCATGAAACCAGTGACATTGGAAAGATTGGATTTTTCTGATCATTTTTCATATATAAATCTTTTCCATCTGAGCTACTGTTGAATTTATATGATTTTTTGAAGTTTAGGCATTTTCTGGAATTTCCTGAATTATTTTTAAATCTAAAAATCCCAGAAAATCCGTTACCGCGTCAGCATGACCTCATGCTGACGTCAGCAGGTCAACAGGAGCTGGTCCAGGTCAAACCTGACCAGTGGGACCCACTGGTCAGTGTCACAGTTAGCTAATTAGCTAATTAGAATTAAATTAGCACCTAAACTAGGTTTGACTAGCAGGCAGGGCCCACATGTCAGTGACCCAGGGGGGTCAAACCCGTGGTCAAACAAGTCAAACTCGCCGGCGAAGTGACGCCGGCGAGGCCAAACACGGCGGCGAGCTTCGGAAATCGCCTACGGGGCTCGGTTCAAGCTGCGGTTGGGCGCGTTGGAGTGCCCTCGTCGTTGCGCGTCGAATGGTGGTGGTCGCCGGGCCTGTGGTGGCCGGAGGCGACGGCAACGAGCTCGACAGCGGCGGCGGTGACCTAGGCGATGCGTGCGTGGTACCTAGCTCATCTACGTGCTGCGGCGAGCGAGATGGACGTGCGTCCGTGACCAAATGGTCACCGGAGCATCACCGACGGCAAGCACAGCGGCGGCGGGTTTCGGTGTTCAGCGGAGCAGCAGCTACACGGCACAAACGAAGCGGAGGAGGGAGGGATTCGGCGTAGGGGCTCACAGCGGTGCTAGCGAGCTCGACGGAGAGGTCGGGGACGCTCTGCAGCTCCTTAATCGACGGCGAGGTGCTCCGGCGATCCGAGGTTGGGGACGACGGTGTGGAGGCGTTGCAGGGCTCCCGGCGATCCGTGGCTCAGCGAGGAGGAAGAGGGCGTCGCGGAGATCCTTCTGGACACTCTCATGGAACTAGGGGGAGGCTCTAGATGCAGCAACGGCGAGCGGCGGCGACGGGCGGCTCGGTGATGGTGGAGGAGAGAGCTAGGGGAAGGCGATGAGGACGAGGGGAAATGAGAGAGAGGTCGGGGCAGCTGCGTGGCGACGCAGGGAGACGTCCTGGCCGTCGGGGACGCGGGCAGGCAGGCTGGAGGTGGTCGGGCGCGTGCCGGCGCGCGGTGGCCACGCGCGCTGCCTTCTGGCGCGAGGAGGAAGGCGACAGAAGCGGCGCTGGTGGGCTGGGCCGGCCTGCAATTGTGCTGGGCTCCAGGTAAAACCTTTCTCTCTTTTCTTTTCTTTCCTATTTTCCTTTCTGTTTCATTTCTTTTGTATCTTTTTTTAATTAATAAAAATGCCAGAACATTTTTATAACTCATAAAACTTGTCATGCCCACTGTATATAATATGAACAGCATGGAACATTATAGTTTATGATTATTTGAGCATTTAAAATATTTTATAGCATTTAAATGCCCAAATACAAATACCATATGATTTAATCCAAAGACCTTAGAGGTCCTAGAAAATTGTGCACCATTTTTGACAAAGGTTTGAGACCAAGGCAGAAATGATGAACATTTTTTAAGGGCATTTTGGGTACATTGGAAAATATTTTACCAAACCCTAGTTGTTAGGAGAGGGGTGCTGGGGTTTCTGTCATTCCCATTTCAAGTTTCTTTGATAAGTAAACATGATGCACACACTAGCTAGTCCTAATGCAAGTGCTAAACTAGGGATGTGACAGAAGATTGCCTCCCTTTTGCCGAGTTCTCCTATAACAACAGTTATCAGTAGAGCCTTCAGATGGCACCATTTGAGGTGTTGTACGGACGCAAGTGTCGCACACCCCTCAACTGGTCAGAGACTGGGGAAGGGCTAGTCTTTGGACCAGATATACTCCGCGAAGCAGAAGAGCAAGTCCAACTAGTCAGAGAACGTTTGAAGGCTGCCAAATCAAGGCAGAAGAGCTATGCTGACACTCGTCGCTGAGACATGAGTTTTCGTGTTGGAGACCATGTGTACCTGTGAGTAACTCCTCCGAAGGGAACCAAGCGTTTCCACGTTAAGGGGAAACTTGCACCAAGATTTATTGGCCCCTTCAAGATCACCGACCGACGAGGAGAGGTGGCTTCCCAGTTGGAACTACCACCTGAGCTATCCGATGTGCACAACATATTCCACGTGTCACAACTCCGGAAGTGTCTCCAAGTTCCGAACAAGCCTGATCTCTACAAGGATGTTGATCACCAAGCCATTGATATTCAGCCTGATTTGACCTACCGCGAGAAGCCCATTCGCATTCTGGATGAAGCAGAGCGACGGACGCGAAGCCGCACCATCAAGTACTTCAAGTTCCAGTGGAGCAACCACACGGAAGCAGAAGCAACCTGGGAACGTAAAGACTATCTCAGATCCGAGTATCCCGATCTCTTTTAAGACCTAGTTTAGGAATCTCGGGGACGAGATTCTTGTAAGGGGGGTAGGTCTGTCACACCCTGCATTTTGTAACATGTCATTTGCATCAGTAAAGCATGAAAATTTGGACCAGCAATTTTTTTTGGCATAATTTGGCTTTTATTTGGAATCAAGTTTTTCTCCCTGTGTTTTTCAAGTGCTCTTTAAAGTCAACTACTCCCTCTTGTAGATTTCATCTCCTTACCCAAAACTTCTGCCCAATGATCATACCAAGTGTTTATAGCGGTATAGTATTTTCTTATAAAATTAATTTGGCCAAAATGTATTTTCAAAAATTAGTTTTCCAAAAACCCCCTGAATTGAGGTTTGCACTGCGAGTGCTTGATTTAGGGTGAGAAAAATATTTCAAAGAGTGTATTTGAAACCTAGTAGATATAGGAATCCCAGAACAACAAAAATATAATTTTAGAAGTTATTTTCCTATTTTATTTAAAGGATTTTTCTTAAGGCCAGAAATGGTCTTTAATAGGGAAAAATTATTTGATTATTTCAAAAATATTTTCCAAAATTCAGGGAGACTCATGGGACATATATTGTCCATATATAAGAGTTTCAACACTTGGTCATGTTCAAAATATTGGACAAATCCCTCAGAAACCCTTTCTGGATATTTCAAGCTTTTGAAATATTTACAAAGGAAATATTCTCTAAAAATTCCAGGGAAATTCTATCATGTCATATATGACATATTTGATGATCTTGCCAAGCCCCATGCCTTGGGAAGCAAGAAAACATCCTCAAAACCCCTCAAAACCATTTTGTCCATATCTGAAGTTTGAGAAACTTTACATTGCCAAACTTGTCCAAATGCTCTCAAACTTGGTACACATGCTAGAATGGTCTAAAAAGGCATCTAGACCAAATAGCACAAGCTTTGGAGAAGGGTAACTTGATCAGAGTACCCCAAAACCATTTCTGTTCAAATTCAAATTTGAACAACTTTACATTACCAACTTTTTACTTGGGGCTTCTAACTTTGTGGACATGATCACAACCCCAAATGATGACACTACACCAAGTGGTGCATCAAGGGGAGATGATTAGCTTGACTCAAACATGGTGAAACTATTTCTGTTGATTTCTAGGGTTCACCAAAGTTACATTGGCAAGTTTCTTCAAATAAGCCCAAACTTGGTGAAACACCCTATTTCCATATGCCATTTAATCTTGTTAAGTGTCATGGCTAGTGGAGATCATTTGATTGCTCAAAACCACATCAAACACCTTCTGGTGATTTTCCAAATTTACCAATTTCACCTCTTCTCCTGTTCTCCTTGAGCCCAACTTTCTACCACAGCTTCCTCAGGTCCCCTTGCACCTCCAGTAACTTCCCCATGGCCAGAGCTCAATAATTCAGGGGTGAAAACCCCATTTTACTCTGCTGGACAGCCCAGTTTTCACCTTCCCTCAACCTCCCTCCTCTTCCATTGGATAACCAAGGCATCCAAGGCCACAGCCCACTTGTTTACTCCATACCTGACCCCCCAGACAAGGTGGCCGCGTCCAGCAAGCCAAAGGCATGCCCTGGCATGCAATAGGCGTGCTCCAGAGCGCGCTACAGTGCATACCCGCACTGTAGCTTCCTCCAATCAGCCGCCCCTGACCACCTCGTGCTTCCCCCTCGCGCCACTCGATGCGCCTCGACGTCCGCAACACACCCCGGCGCTGTCCCCTCCTCCTTCTCCCCCCTGTGGCTGCCCTCGCACGCGCGCCGGCCGCCCGCAAGCTCTAGTCCTCTGCCTCACACGCGCGCGGCTCTAGAAGCTTCCCCCGCTCTCTCTCTTCCTCTCCCCAGCCCTGGACCGCATCCAGCAACTCCGCAGACACCACCCCACCTTCTCCCGAGCCCTGTGGCAACGAGCAGAAGCTCTTCGGCGCACAGGTCCACGGCACCTCGCCGTTCGCCTATAAAAGGACCCTCCGCACTCCTCCTCTCCTCACCAACTGCCCTCTCACCCACTCAATCTCCCCCTGCGCCACACGCTCCACTCCAGACAGGCCTGAGCTCGAGATTGAGCTCGAGCTCCGCCGCGGCGGCTCGCCGTCGTCCGCTCGGTACAGGCCGTCCCCGGCGCTCCTCTCGCTCGATCTAGCACCACGACGCCCCACTGATTCTTTTCCCCCTCTTTTCCCTCTCTACAGCTGCCGGAAACAGCCGGAACCACCACCACCCGAAGCTCCTCCGCCGCGTGACCTCGCCGCCGACGAACAAGGCCACTCCAGCGACCCACTCCACCTCCACCAGATCGGCGACACCTCGCTGATTCCGTCCCTGCCCTTAGCTCGCCCTGCCGTGCCCCGAGTCGTCGCCGGTGAGCTCGCCGGCCCTCTGTCGGAGGGTTAGGGATGACAGGCGGGCCCCGCCTGTCAGCCTCCCCTCGCCCTCGCCCCTCTCTCCTCTCACTGACGCAGGGCCCCGCCCGCCAGGTTTGAAAACCTGGTGCGCGCGCTGGCGCCCGTGCGGTGGGCTGGTTCGCCCTGGGCCTGCTGCACTATGGCCGTTCTGGCCCAGTTGCACAGGACCCTTTTTATTTTTCTTTTCTTTGGGATTTTCAAATAATTCCACAGGATTAAATATTTATCCAAATGAATTAATTCCAGTTCCTAAAAACTTGTAAAAATCCAACCTATTTAATGATGTCACTTTCACCCATATCCATGGACCTTTTCTGTTCTGTTCAAATTTAAATCCATATTTGAACACTAAAACCTCTGTTCAAAAAGTCATGTACCCCATTCTGTCACTCCAAAACTCAAACTAAGAATTTTTTCCATCTTAGTTTTCCCTCTAGTATTTGATAAAAATAAGTTGACATTTTTCTGAGCACTTTGGTTTTTCTGTTTTTATTATGGTCTTATTTTCCCATTGTTTATTGCGACGATTAGATACCGTATTTGACGGGTTGCTGAAGAAGAAGGAGGGGAAGGATTTGAAGACCTTGAAGACCAAGCCAATCCAGGCAAGCAGCCCTTTGACCATGACTATGGAACGCCTTTTTATGCATGTCATATAGCACCATATTGTTGTTGCATCGGAATCATGAAGAGGTGGAAACCTCTTGTTGGTTTGCCACTACACTTCCTCGTTGATACTTGCATTTGTGCATGACCCTACCTTCTTATGAGGCTTATGCCAGTGGGTGTAGATAGGTTGCTATAGTAGTGGCTATGGTAGTAGAACGGGATATGCATTATAATGAAAGCATAGTTCATTTGAAGAACTCTTTCGAAAGACCCCATCGGGTGCCACTTATGCCCGAGGGAAATGATGAGATGGGTAACCACTTGATGACGAAGTGGTGTATCAAGGAAAGTGTGCGTGATGTTTTTTCAAACCGATTGGTTTAAGTTGCGACCGTTATTCCAACTTTACATGCGCAACCACTCTACCCTTATATGGGAAAGGGCATTATTGATTACCTAGGTCGATACTAGCATGGTGCCTGCATTACTAGTGACGGGGGTGACATGAGGTCACTCTCGGGACGGGGTCGTGCTTGGATAGGCGGCCATGACTGTTTTCACAGGGCACCGACACACCGTTGGTACCCCGTGCCCGTGGTATGTGAAATAGGAGCAAGGCTCCAAAAATCTTAAGATGTGAATGTGGGGCACGGGGGTTACTACCAATCGAGTGGACTCCATATTAGTGTCACCTAGGGAAAGATAGTGATCGGGTGCTTACCCCGGGTACTTGAGGTACCGCGGGTCGTGGATGACACGGAAAGTTCCCCGGATCTAGTGGGTAAAGTGTGCAACCTCTGCAGAGTGTAAAACTATTCGAATAGCCGTGTCCACGGTCAAGGACAGTTGGGTAACCGCTCTTGGGCTACGTCCAATGTTTGCGAATCCCTGTGTGTGTGTGTGTGAAAGCTCCGTTTGGTTTAAGTCAAAAGGACTTGACAAGATGAAGAGGTCATAGCTTGGCTATGTTGATATCTGTAACCTATAAATTCTTATGATGCATGCCTCCGATAGCTCATGTCATTGCACTCTCAAATTTCTGCTTTCCGCAACATATCCTATCTAGTGCTATTTTATATCTTGTCATACTTGTTCCAAAAACATGGGTTGCTTGCGAGTACATTCAAAGTACTCATTGGCTTGCCACTGGTTATTTAATTGGCCAGGCATGGAAGAGTAGGAATATGAAGAAGAATTCTATGGAGACGAACATGCGAACTAGGACACTTTCCCAGTCAGAATGCCTGTAGGGTTAAGGCAGATGGCATGGGTTCTACTTATCTACGAAGACTTCCGCTATTCGAATTTATTTGCTAATCAGCCCTTGAGGCTTTATCTATGTAAGACTTGGCCATAATGGTCATAATTTGTGTAAGACGGTATGTATGGATGTAAGACTCTTGTTATTCAGCTTCTGTGTGTTCAGTGAGCATTGATCACTGGGATCACTATACACGTGCATTCGGTGATCTCGACTCTTAAGTCGGGGTCCCCACAGTTGACATACTGAAAATGACCATTTTGCCCTTGTCGTAAACAGCCTCCTCTGAGAGAGAATTGTTTCCGGCGATTCTTTCCGCGATCGTTCCGCACTTCTTCCTAGAGACTTCGTCACCCCAGGCAAGCCACAATACCCACTTGCATGATAGTCATGCAGTAGCCATGGTTTTCAACTTGAATATTTATTAAATGTTTGCTTGTTTAAAATATGATTATCGTTGTTTCGGTAATACTTCGGGGTTATTGTTCATTTGCTTGCTATGTTGTTATGCACCCTGTTTATCGTGCCATGCTAGTTACTAGTATTCTTTTCATATGTTTATGCTTGCTAGTAGTGCATGTTGACATTGGTGAAGGTCTTCGGGGCATGACTGCCGTCTGTCCCAAGTACCGTTGTTATACATGTTCCGTTGCATCCAATTAATTAAATGCTTGCATGTAGTATTATTGATATGTTCTTGCATGATATTTATTGTTGATGTTAGTAGTCATGCTATGCTTCGGAGAAGTATGTACTTATGATGTTCATGCTAGTTATTATGCCATGCTTATTATTCATTGTTTATAGGGTGGATAGTTCTCTCATGATTATGTTGATATTCATGCTCATGCATTGTAGTTGCATCATGTATTTTATCATGACTCAGCATATTTGCATTCAAGTTTAACAGAATTAAATTGAACTTGAACAACTGTTGTCTGAGTCATGGTGCCACCATATCAAACTGACCAGTGCAACCACATTTACCTTTATGGGAAGGTCCTAACTGGGCCTATTGTCATGCCTCTTGCCGGTGCCTCCAACGAGGGAAGGTTATGGGCATGCGGTACCTTGGCCAGGTAAGCAGTCATAACCTTGTGTGCCCGTTGTTGTCGTTATGGATCCGGGTCCCCGTTTGGGACCATTTATGTTTAGCCACGACGGTGGCCGTTGTGTCTTTCGTAGACACGGGGCCACCCAGGACTAGCCCAATAGGGCGTGAGTCGGAGTGGCCGGGAGAGTGTCATGATAGTAGATCGGTTTTGTCGGAACGCCGTTGGTCCACCCGAATGGGAGAACGAGGCCATGGGTTCCGTGGTGTGGGTACAGTGCGCTACCTCTGCAGAGTGTATAATAAATCTATCGATAGCCGCACCCGCGGATAAGGGCCTAGTTCATGTCGGTCACACTATGAGTCAACAGTAATAATAATAACTTGATTAATAACAACCCCGGTTTGATGATAAGTTAAGTTGATGGTGATCACCGGAAAAATCACGTTTGGTTTTACCAAGCTTGATTGGATCCTGAGATGATCGTATAATGTTCAAGGTTGGTAAGAGATGCATGTGTTGGTTACGAGGTAACCCGTACAAAATAAATGGTGCATGTAATGTCATCATGTTGCATGCTAGTATCATTAGATTTATATGTTCATGCCATGCTCATATTGTTTAGCGGTATCATGTTCATGCTGTCCATGCTATGTTATCCTGATAATCTCGTGATAATTAAGCTGTAATTGCCATGCTGTTGTTTGTCTTGAATGCTTCTGGTTTATTGTGAGCTTGCAAGTACATTCAATGTACTGACCTAGCGTGTCATGCCAGCTTGCAGATCGTCCCAGGATTGCTTGCTTGTTTGGTGTTGTTCCCGTGTTCGCGAGCTAGGATAAACGTTCCAGCCAGAGTCCCTGCGGATTGGAGTTAATCACCACCATTCGTTGTTCCGCTGCCAGTAGTTGTTCCGCTGCTTTGAGTTGCTATGCTGCTTGTATAGAGCAACCGTGTTGGCGTAGTGTCGCCATGCCGATGTTATTCATGTTAATATCGGGACCCTTGTAATCATATTCGTGTTGTAATAGAAAGCTGGTTTGTTCTATACTAAGCAGTGCCGTATTCCAGAAGACTTCATCTCGATCTCTGGACTGGAATACGGGGCGTTCCGGTTTTCTCTGAGCCGGGGTGCCACAATTGTCATATATGAGCCAACGCCTATCTATAATCCAACAATTATTTAATCATCACTTAATCAACCCATATAAGACAACATATTCCTTCCTTCCTTCCTTTAGCATGACTTGTTCTCTTCTTCTCACATCATCATTATCCTCTCGTAATAAGGTAGTCCATGCAACTAATATTATTTTCTTTTTTGAAATCATTTGTCAAGGGTATCACGGGTCACTTTTTAGTGTGATAAGTGGCATAGCACACGCGCATCATTTGTCGCAAGGGTCATGCTACGTGTCCGCCGAAATATAGTTAGGAAACAACCGCCACCTTGCTAGCCGTTGGATGGACGCGGCGATCAACCCACTCACAAGCGCCACCTCCCTTTTGCAACAAGGGCGGTGTTGCGGAACAAGTTCTGCAACAGGATGCTTGTTGCAAAACGTCAGAACCGCTATTTACCTTTGTGAAACACAGTCTGTGTTGCAGATTTTTTTGCAACCGAGATCTTTCTTCAGATTTTTTTATAACTGAGGTTTGTTGAAAAAAAATATCTTCAATTTTTTGCAACATATATTATGCTACGGGAGAAACTTCTGCAACATTGGAGTAGTTGCAGAAAAATTAGAGGAGGGTCATGAGGAGTCAGGGCACATGTCTGATGAGGCACGTGTCGTACGAGCGAAAATGTGTTGTCTTGCAGATTTTTTTTGAGACGTGCTACGCATCAGCCGGCGGATCTTGTTAAAGGATCTGCCGAGTTGTGAGTCGTCAGATTCATTGTATCTTGTTGCTTAGTGTTGTCATCATTTCTGAAATAGAGGGTGCGCTCCAGGTTTCCTTTTGCAATACAAGTCTTGTGCAAACATATTGGCAACGAGGTTAGTGTTGCAAATATATTTTTGCAGTAGAGGTCTTGTGGCATTTTTTTGCAATAGAGGTCTTGTTTTTTTTGCAACACACATCTTGTTGCATAAATGTTATTACGTATCCACTTTTTTTGCAACATCAGTGTTGTTGCGGAAGTTACTTTTGCAACACGGATGTTGTTGCAGGAAAATTACAGTAAAGATGTAATGGCGGGTCATGCATGGGACACGCGTCACACGCTCAAGGTGGCGGACGCGCGGTGTTGGATCAGCCGGCTGTTCACAAGCTTTTCCCTTGTCGCAATTAGCAAGTTTTGAGGGGGTCTTTCACCACGTTCGGAACGAATGGATGCATTGTTTGTGCTTTTACTTATTGATTAATTCATCTTTTCAAAAGAAAATACCAATTAAAATTCACGTTTAAATTACGACCAGTTCGTCGTTGCGTTCCTCACATATAGATCTCCGAGACCATATGTCGGGTTTACTTGTGTTCTTCGCGTATAGATCTTCGATACTATATGCCGGGTTTCGACGTAATTTATTTTCGGACACAACTTGTACTCCTAAAATAATTGACCTATTTCTCAATAAATAAATAAATGTATTGACCTATACTCCCAAGTAGTTAGAGGATAATTGGTTTGATACCAACATTTGGCATTGCCAATACTTGGCAAGCCAACAATTGGCAATATCTTATGAGGTTGTCAAGTAAACATGGTAACAAACCAAGAAGTGGCCAATATTTGGCATTTGCCAAATGTTCTCTTCCCCATTTTTGGCATCAAATCAATCATGCTATTAGTCCATGACAAGCCACTGAAGCGGGGCATAAAGCCTCTCGAAATAGGTTTTCTGTTGGGGAATGTAGTATTTCAAAAAATTGCCTACGATCACGCAAGATCTATCTAGGAGAAGCATAACAACGAGCGGGGAGAGTGTGTCCATGTACCCTCGTAGATCGAAAACGGAAGCGTTCAGTAATGCAGTTGATGTAGTCGAGCATCTTCACGATCCAACCAATCCAAGTACCGAATGTACGGCACCTCCGTGTTCAGCACACGTTCAGCAAGATGACGTCACACGAGCTCTTGATCCAGCAGATGCTCGAGCGAGAGTTACGGCAGCACGACGGCGTGTTGACGGTGTTGATGATGTGATCCGCGCAGGGCTTTACCTAAGCACTATGACAATATGACCGAGGTGTTAAACTGTGGAGGAGGGCACGGCACACGGCTAAAAGATCAAGCTGTGTGTCCTAGGTTGCCCCACTCCCCACGTATATAAAGGAGGGAGGAGGACGCCGGCCAGCCCTAGGGGGCACAGCAAGTGGGGAGTCCAACTAGGATTCCCAATCCTAGTTGGACTCCCTTTCCTATTCCAAGGGGGAGAAGGAGGGAAGGAGAGGGAAAGGGAAAGGAAAGAGGGGGCCGTGCCCCCTACCCCTAGTCCAAGTCGGACCACCTTGGGGGGGGGGCACCTTGTGGCCTGCCCTCTGCTACTCCCTTATGGCCCATTAAGGCCCATAACTTCCTCGGGGGGTTCCGGTAACCCCTTGGTTCTCCGATAAATATCTGAAACATCCCGAAACACTTCTCCGGTGTCCGAATATCTTCGCCAATATAGCATTCTTTATGTCTCGACCATTTCAAGACTCCTCGTCAAGTCCGTGGTCTCATCCGGGACTCCGAACAAACTTAGGTCATCAAAAATACATAACTCATAATAGAATTTGTCATCGAACGTTAAGCGTGCGGACCCTACGGGTTCGAGAACTATGACATGACCGAGACACATCTCCGGTCGATAACCAATAGCGGAACCTGGATGCTCATATTGGCTCCTACATATTCTACGAAGATCTTTATCGGTCAAACCGTAGAACAACATACGTTGTTCCCTTTGTCATCGGTATGTTACTTGCCTGAGATTCAACCGTCGGTATCATCATACATAGTTCAATCTCGTTATCGGCAAGTCTCTTTACTCGCTCCGTAATACAGCATCTCGGGACCAACTCATTACTCATTTGCTGCAAGGCTTATATTTATGTGTATTACCGAGAGGGCCCAGAGATACCACTCTGACACTCGGAGTGAAAAATCTTATTCTCGATCTATGGCAACTCAACAAACACCTTCGGAGACACCTGTAGAGTATCTTTATATTCACCCAGTTACGTTGTGACGTTTGATAGCACACAAGGTGTTCCTCCGGTATTCGGGAGTTGCATAATCTCATAGTCAGAGGAACATGTATAAGTCATGAAGAAAACAATAGCAATAAAACTAAACGATCATAATGCTAAGCTAATGGATGGGTCTTGTCCATCACATCATTCTCCTAATGATGTGATCCCGCTCAGCAAATGACAACACATGTCTATGGTCAGGAAACTCAACCATCTTTGATTAACGAGCTAGTCTAGTAGAGGCATACTAGGGACACTCTGTTTTGTCTATGTATTCACACATGTATCAAGTTTCCGGTTAATACAATTCTAGCATGAATAAAAGACATTTATCATGATATATATTATATTAAGAAATATAAATAATCACTTTATTATTGCCTCTAGGGCATATTTCCTTCATTTTTGTCCCGCCGTACATATAAAGTAACAACAAAACGATGTATACGGCTGAATGATGCAATATGGTGGGAAGATCCCCTTACAGACCAGATACAGAGATAACAAAAACCTATAACAAGCGTAACACCTTGCCACTGTCGGGTCTAAACATGCAGACTAGAGTTTTCACCCGGAGCCCTAACAAAAGGATGGGACCCACGATGACATCTTAAAGAAGCAAGTGGTACCCACGAGCACCACCATCGTCGATGCTAGAAATACAAAGCTTTCGCTTGGAAAATCACCTACAAAACATGAGGAGTCCTGGTCACCACTGCAACAAGGGCCAACCCATCCCCTAGACTAGTGCCTCCCGCCACTACACTCCTTGCTACCCACATGCCCAAGAGGTGAAGCCACCACCGCCACCACGAAGCTGGTAGGAAAGTCAACCTTGGAGCCCGCCATCCCAATATCCATAATCCTTGTTACGGCCATCCATCCACATCAGCCACCGGACAGTCAGTACCCACACCCACGTCCCCCACCGATCCCGGTGGATCGGTGGTGATACAACTCAATGACTACCAATATCCATCGCCATGCACACTTGAGCGCCGCAGAATTTGTGTTCCTCGATGTCGATCCGCCCAATGAGACAGGAGTGACATGAGAGCGCAAGTTGGAACGACACCATGAACAGGAAGGACTCACGTGGACCATAACGCCAAGGCTTGCACCAACACGGACAAGTCAGCCGCCAGAACCCTCCCTCCCTCCACCCCTACACTGAGCGTGTGGAGGCCACCACCAACAACCCACATACCCCAACTCGACATTGCTGGAGATGGCCAATGATCAGGTAGCACCACCGACCAACTACAGGATGACGCCATAAGGAGGAGCAAGGACTGCCCCGTCAGATCTGACCATTTAGTTATAGATAGGGATGCCCAAGATAGTCGACAACTCTGGCAGCCAGGTGATACGTCTCCAACGTATCTATAATTTTTGATTGTTCCATGCTATTATTTATGATGTTTTGGATGTTTAATGGGCTTTGTTATACACTTTTATATTATTTTTGGGACTAACCTATTAACCCAAAGGCCCAATCTAGATTGCTGTTTTTTTGCCTATTTCAGGGTTTTACATAAAATGAATATCAAACGGAGTCCAAACAGAAAGAAACTTCGGGAGAGATATTTTTGGAGAAAAATATGCACGGGAGACTTGAGAACCACGGAGTAGGGCACACGTGGCGTCCACGAGGTTGGGGTTGCGCGCCCCCCTATAGGGTGCGCCCCCTGCCTCGTGGGCCCCACGTTTGGCCCCCGGTGCCCTCCTTCCTCCTATATATACCTACGTACCCCGAAACCATCAGAACAACAGAGAAAACCCTAGTTCCACTGCCTCAACCTTCTGTACACGTGAGATCCCATCTTGGGGCCTGTTCCGGAGCTCCGCCGGAGGGGGGATCTACCACGGAGTGCTTCTACATCATCATCATCGCCTCACCATGAGTTGTGAGTAGTTTACCACAAACCTTCGGGTTCATAGCTAGTATCTAGATGGCTTCTTCTCTCTCTTTGGATCTCAATATATACCGAGTTCTCCTCGGTCTTCGAGGAGATCTATTCGATGTAATCTCATTTGGTTCTTTTCTGAACTCTTTATGTATGATTATAATATCCTTGCAAGTCTCTTCGAATGATTGGTTTGATTTGGCCTACTAGATCTATAGTTCTTGCAATGGGAGAAGTGCTTGGCTTTGGGTTCAATCTTGCGGTGTCCTTTCCCAGTGACGGTAGGGGCAGCAAGGCATGTATTGTATTGTTGCCATCGAGGATAAAAAGATGGGGTTTATATCATGTTATTTGAGTTTATCCCTCTGCATCATGTCATCTTGCTTAAGGAGTTATTCTTTTCTTATGAACTTAATACTCTAGATGTATGCTGGATAGCGGTCGATGTGTGGAGTAAATGTAGTAGATGCAGAATCGTTTCAGTCTACTTGTTTCGAACGTGATGCCTATATATAATGATCATGCCTAGATATTCTCATAAGTATTCACTTTTCTATCAATTGCTCGAAACTAATTTGTTTACCCGCCGTAGAATACCGCTATCATGAGAGAAGCCACTAGAGAAACCTATGGCCCCTGGGTCTATTCTCAGCATATCAATCTACAATCTACTTTACTTTTCCGCTTTTACTTTCTATTTTTATATCCAAAAATATCAAACTATCCTATCTATCAGATCTCACTTTCGTAAGTGACCGTAAAGGGATCGACAACCCCTTATCGCGTTGGCTGCGAAGTTCCTATTTGTTTGTGCAGGTGCGAGGGACTCACGCGTGGTCTCCTACTGGATTGATACCATGGTTGTCAAAAGCTGAGGGAAATACTTACGCTACTGTGCTGCATCACCCTTTCCTCTTCGAGGGAATACAACGCAAGCTCGAGAAGTAGCAAGAAGAATTTCTGGTGCCGTTGCCGGGGAGGCTTACGCAAAAGTCATATACCAAGTACCTATCACAAACCCTTATCCTTCGCATTACATTTATTTGCCTCTCGTTTTCCTCTCCCCCACTTCACCCTTGCCATTTTATTTGCCCTTCTTTTTCCGTGTGTTTTCCGTTCGCTTGCCTTATGTTGCCTTGTGCCCTTTATTAGCTTGCATCTTCGCTTGCTAAATTATGGATCCTCATCCGCTTGCTAATCTCTTTAAGATATCCAACTATGATGAACCAATTGCTAGTGAGATTAGTGCACTAGATTATCTTTATAAGGTTTTGATTGATATTTGTGAATCTGAAAATTGTGATGAAGTATTGAAAGAAAATTATAAAGTTATTCACGATAGCTCCTTGAGTAAAAAGCATGATTACAATGATGTTATTATAAATTCTATTGATGCTAATTGTGTTAATGATATGCAAAACCCTAAGCTTGGGGATGCTTATTTTGCTATGCCCACTACTTGTTGCATTGATCATGATTGGGGTGATGCTTCTTACGATCTTGAAAACTTATTTAAGCCCCATGATATATATGAGGTTGATAATAATGTTTGCAATAATATTTAAAGTGGGTTTGGAAGAGCGTCAACTTTAGATCCCACATATTTGGAGAATGTTCAATCTTATGAAATTTTTGCTAAAAGTGGGTTTGGAGAGGTCATGACTTTAGTTAATATTGATCCCACTATTTTGGAAGAGTGTCAACTTCGTATGCATGTGGAACATGTCGAAAATATGTTTTGTGATAGCTATATTGTTGAATTTGCTTATGATCCTACATGAAATTATTATGAGAGAGGAAAATATGGTTGTAGAAATTTTCATGTTACTAAATTACCTCTCATTATGTTGAGATTGCTATTGTATCTTTCTTATTCCTTGCATATGCTAGATCTTGCTTGTCTTTGTCATTTGTTTTCCTATAAGATGCCTATGCATAGGAAGTATGTTAGACTTAGATGTGATTTTCACATGCTATATGATGCTCTCTTTGTGCTTCAATTCTTATCTTTCATGTGAGCATCATTGATTTCTCAAGCCTATCTTAATGGCTATAAACGATAGCGCTTGTTGGGAGACAACCCAATTTTATATTATTTTGTTTTTGCTTCTGTTTAGGAATAAATATTGCATCTATCTTCTGTTTAGATGTGGTTTTCTGTTTTAATTAGTGTTTGTGCCAAGTAGAACCTTTGGGAAAACTTGTGTGAAGTTTATATGATCTTGTTATGAAAAACAGAATCGCTAGAATGGTCAACAGATTTTACTGGAGCGTGCTATTTAGTTGATTCTTTTTGCAGATGATTAATAGACAAATTCCTCATGTTTACCAATTTATTTAATTTTTTGGAGTTACAGAAGTATGAGAAAGTTACAGATTACTACAAAATGTTCTGTTTTTGACATATTCTGTTTTTCGTGTGTTGTTGGCTTATTTTGATGAATCTATGAGTAGTATTGGGGAGTATGAATCATAGAGAAGTTGGAATACAGTAGGTTTAACACCAATATAAACAAAGAATGAGTTCATTATAGCAGCTTTGAGTGGTGGTTTGTTTTCTTATACTAACGGAGCTCACGAGATTTTTGTCTAAGTTCTGTGTTGTGAAGTTTACAAGTTTTGAGTATTGCTTTGATGGACTATGGAACAAAGAGGGGCAAGAGCCTAAGATTGGGGATGCCCAAGGCACCCCAAGGTAAAATTCAAGGACAACCAAAAGCCTAAGCTTGGGGATGCCCCTGGAAGGCATCTCCTCTTTCGTCTTCATCTATCGGTAACTATACTCGGAGCTATATTTTTATTCACCACATGATATGTGTTTTACTTGGAGCGTCATGTATAATTTGAGTCTTTGCTTGTTAGTTTGCCACAATCATCCATGCTGGACACACCTTTTTGAGAGAGATAAATATGGTCTAGGAATTGTTAGAACACTCTATGTGCTTCACTTATATCTTTTGAGTTGAATAGTTTTTGCTCTAGTGCTTCACTTATATCTTTTAGAGCACGGTGGTAATTATATTTTGTAGAAATTGTTGATCTCTCATGCTTCACTTATATCCTTTTGAGAGTCTATTAAAACAGCATGGTAATGTGCTTTGGCTATAAAACTAGCCTTCACATGATAGGCATCCAAGATCAACGTAGTAAAAACTTTCATACTAAGTGCATTGAATGTGAATAGAAGTTGGATGCTTGATAATTGTTTTGAGATATGACGATAGTGATATTAGAGTCATGCTAGTGGAGTTGTTATGAAATTGAGAAATACTTGTGTTAAAGTTAGTGATTCCCGTAGCATGCACGTATGGTGAACCGCTATGTGACGAAGTTAGAGCATGATGTATTTGTAGAGTGTCATCCTTTGTGTGGAGGTCAGGGGCACGCGATGGTTAAATCCCACCAACCTCCCCCCTAGGAGCATGCATTGATTGCTTTTTTTTGATGAGTCGTAAATTTTTGCAATAAGTATATGAGTTCTTATGACTAATGTTGAGTCCATGGATTATACGCACTCTCACCCTTCCACCATTCCTAGCCTCTCTTGTACCGCGCAACTTTCGCCGGTACCATACACCCACCATATACCTTCATCAAAATAGCCACCATATATCTTCCTCAAAACAACCACCATACCTACCTATCATGGCATTTCCATAGCCATTCCGAGATATATTGCCATGCAACTTTCCACCGTTCCATTCATATGACACGCTTCATATTGTCATATTGCCATGCATGATCATGTAGTTGACATCGTATTTGTGGCAAAGCCACCATGCATAATTTTTCATACATGTCACTCTTGATTCATTGCACATCCCGGTGCACCGCCGGAGGCATTCATATAGAGTCATACTTTGTTCTAGTATCGAGTTGTAATATCGAGTTGCAATTCAATATAAGTGTGATGATCATAATTATTAGAGCATTGTCCCATGTGAGGAAAGGCCGAAGAAAAGAAAAGCCCCCTCCAAAAAAAAAGAGAAAAGAAAAGAAAAAGGGACAATTGCTACTTGATACGTCTCCAACGTATCTATAATTTTTGTTTGTTCCATGCTATTATTTATGAAGTCATGGATGTTTAATGGGCTTTATCATTCACTTTTATATCATTTTTGGTACTAACCTATTAACTCAAAGGCCCATTCCAGATTGCTGTTTTTTTGCGTATTTCAGGGTTTTGCAGAAAAAGAATATCAAACGGAGTCCAAACGGAATGAAACCTTCGCGAGAGATATTTTTGGAGAAAATCACGCACGGGAAACTTTAGGACCAAGTCAGGGGATAGAGGGGTTGCCCTCGAGGGTGGGGGGCACGCCCCCATCCCAGCGCGCGCCCCCCTGCCTCGAGGCTGCCTCGTGTGGCCCCCGGTGCCCTCCCACGTACCCCAAAAAATCCATACGCAGAGAGAAAACCCTAGTTCCACCGCCGTAGCTTCTGTTCCCGTGGAGATCCCATCTTGGAGCCTGTTCCGGAGCTCCACCGGAGGGGGATCCATCACGGAGGCCTTCACCATCATCATCATCGCCCTTACCATGAGTTGTGAGTAGTTTACCACAGACCTTCGGGTCCATAGCTAGTATCTAGACGGCTTCTTCTCTCTCTCTCTGGATCTCAATACAAAGTTCTCCTCGATCTTCGAGGAGATCTATTCGATGTAATCTCTTTTTGCGGTGTGTTTGTCGAGATCCGATGAATTGTGAGTTTATGATCAAGGTTATCTATGAAAGATATTTGGTTCTTCTCTGAACTTTTTATGTGTGCCCATAATATCCTTGCAAGTCTCTTCGAATTATCGGTTTGATTTGGCCTACTAGATCTATAGTTCTTGCAATGGGAGAAGTGCTTGGCTTTTGGTTCAATCTTGCGGTGTCCTTTCCTAGTGACAGTAGGGGTAGCAAGGCACGTATTGTATTGTTGCCATCGAGGATAAAAAGATGGGGTTTACATCATATTGCTTGAGTTTATCCCTCTACATCATGTCATCTTGCTTAAGGCGTTACTCTGTTCGTACGAACTCAATACACTAGATGCATGCTGGATAGCGGTCGATGTGTTGAGTAATAGTAGTAGATGCAGAATCGTTTCGATCTACTTGTCTTGGACGTGATGCCTATATACAATGATCATGCCTAGATAGTCTCATAATTATTCACTTTTCTATCAATTGCTCGACAGTAATTTGTTTACCCATCGTAGAATATCGCTAGCATGAGAGAAGCCACTAGAGAAAACTATGGCCCCCGGGTCTATTCTCAACATATCAATCTACATCTACTTTACTTTTCTTGCTTTTATGTGCTATTTTATTAAACCAAAAATATAATTATCATCTCTATCAGATCTCACTCTCGTAAGTGACCGTAAAGGGATTGACAACCCCTTATCGCGTTGGCTGCGAAGTTCTTATTTGTTTGTGCAAGTGCGAGGGACTCCCGCGTGGTCTCCTACTGGATTGATACCTTGGTTCTCAAAATGTCGGGACCTCGATCCTAAGTCACATAGGTCTAGCATGTTACACATCATATCACTTTGCGGCCTCACGCACGGTATCCCCACGGGTGCCACCATACCTGGCCCGGGACCGTTTGCGCATTTTGGCACATGTATATGATTGTGTCGCTAGCATCCATACGACAGAGAGCCCGGGCCGAAATGACTAGTTATAAACCAAAAGTGGCATTAAATTACAAAGACAGGCATACATGGCCCAGCAACGAATGTGTCGGTCATCAACGTATGAACCCAAGTCGTAGCAAGCTACAAGGACTTTAAGGAACAAAGCGTGACATTTCCCCTAAGGGACAGACACAGGAACGAACAAGGACACATGCCGGTCAGCCTAAGTGTTCCGGAGCAGTAGCAAGCTACCAAGGCTCAGTGGAAGCACTAGGAGACATTTCCCTTTAAGATAGGCTACCAAGGGTAAACAACTAGGTGTCGGACCCCACACATAGCAATACACATTACACGTACGCATAATATGCAAGTATGTGCTGTACAACATGGCATCACAACATAACTCAACAACTCATATAGATAAAGGCCCAGAAGAGCCATCATAGCATTTGTTACAAACATGGGTCACATGACCTAACATACAGAGCATACAGCCAACGGAAGCATAACATGTCTGAGTACAGACAACTTCAAAAGAATAAGGCTGAGAAGCCTGACTACCTACAAGACCCTCCCGAGGGCACAAGATCGTAGCTGAGGTAACAAGCTAAGCGTCGAAGTCCACGCGGAACCACTAGTGAGATTGAAGTCTCTCTCTGCAAAAACATAATTTAAGCAAACTTGAGTACAAAGGTACTCAGCAAGACTTACATCAGAACTAACTACATATGCATCAGTAACAACAAAGGGATGGTGGAGTTTGACTACAGCAAGCCAGCTTTGACTCGGTGACTATCCTGAACTACAACTGCAAGTAACTCTTTTGAGGTGGCGCACACGAGTCCACATATTCACCAATCAATACACCACTATGGATCCGCTCACGTCTCCCTACGAGAACGCCATCCACAGCACTCACACTTGTCTTGAGCATTTTAGAGTATTCACTTTCACTTTTCTATGTACCAAGTAAGCATCCAAGAAGTCCATAACCGCGGACCCGGCTATTCGAATAGATCATGTTAACCCTGCAGGGATGTACTTCTTTACACACGCTCTCGCCACTTACCACCATGTACACATCGTTTATCTCAGCAACCTTCAAGCGGAAGCCTGGCGAGGGTGTCGGCCACGACCTGACTAACCACACAAGTCTCTAGTCCAGGTTTATCGCCTATTCGGGTTCCATCCGCAAGGAGATCCGGCCGGGGTGTCACTCACGGCCCCAAACGGATGGATCTACACTTGGTACACCGTGCCACGGTGCCTAGTCTGTCCCAAGCCCACATGTACCGTGTGCCACTTGGTAGACTACTAGCACTACCTACAAATACCAGAAACTAGTTGCAACTCCTGGACAGAGATCTAGTTGATTAATATGTCGAGAGGGGTCGAGTTACCGAAACCCAATGTGTGGTAGTAGCTAGTCATTGGACAACTTACACAGAACTCAGTTCTTAAGGACGGTGCCAGTGAGACAGCCCACCATGTACTCCTACATGGCCTCTCACCGCTACCTTTACCAAAACGTGTTCACACACTTAGCTCTCAACAGTAGGACATGTTCATAACTTTCCAATTCATCCCCGATGAATCAGACCTGACACAACTCTAAGCAATAGCAGGCATAACCAGAAAGCATGAATGAGTAGGCACAACATGGCTCAAACAACTCCTACTCATGCTAGTGGGTTTCAACTATTTACTGTGGCAATGACAGGTCATACAGAGGAAAGGGGTTCAACTACCGCATCAGGTAACAGTTGAAACGTTGTTATCCTAATGCAGTAAAAGAGAGCAGGAGTGAGAGAGTGGGATTGTATCGGAATGAACAAGGGGGGTCTGCTTGCCTAGCACTTCTGAAGATAGTATAGCTCTTCATCGGTGTCATCGACCTCATCGTCGGGACACGTCTATCGAGAGGGAACAACCACTGGCAACAGAGAAAGAACACAATCAATGCAATGCAACAATATGATGCATGATCATGACATGGCAATATGCTGTGGTTTGAGCTAATGCAACTAACAACAATTTAAATGAAGTTGGTTTGAATCCAAGATTCAAATTCAAACTTCATATGTGATTGTTCAAATGCTAATTATTGAAATTGTTCTAAACAGTGGTTGTAAGTTGTTCAAACATGCATGAAAATGCCATAAACAGATTCCTTGAATTTGTTTGATAATTTTTCATATATAAATTATTTATTCTGAGTTATAGATTATTTTCTATGATTTTTCAAAGTTTAGTCAAATTTTTGGAATTTCCTGGTTATTCTAAATTAAAATAAATCCAAAAAATGACTTATTGCGTCAGCATGACCACGTCATGACGTCATCAGGTCAAAGGATCCAGCCCAGGTCAAACCTGACGGCTGGGACCTGCACATCAGTGTCACAGGGACTAATCCCGGTCAAACTATGCGCTGACTGGTGTTTGACTATGGGTGGGGCCTGCTGTTAGTGTCTAAGTGGTGGGTTAGTTAGTGCTGACCCTGTGGTTAACCAGCGGCTAACCGGCGGTGCTAACTCCGGCGTGGCGGCGATCGCCGGCCAGCCGTTTCCGGCCATGGCTGGTGGCGCGGGTGGGTGCGCTGGGACGTCCGCAGTGTGGCGCGTCCAACGGTGGTTGTTGCAGCCGCCCATGTGGGGTGTAGCAAAGGCAGCGACGGGCGGAGCGGCGGCCCTGTTTTGGTGGTGCTCGGGCGTGGGGCTGCGGGTTGCTAGCGACGCAGCGGAGCAGCGGGAACGCATCAGTGGAACACCCGGAGCATGTCGGGCAACGGTTGACGGCGGGACGAGCTCGGTGTCAAGCAGAGCTTCGGCCATGGCGGACGACGGCGCTCGGTGCTTGCGGGGCAGCGGCTACAGGTCGCGCGTGAGGGGAAGAGACGGAGGGGAGAGGGCGGTGGCTCACAGTGAGTCGGACGGTGCAGACGAAGGGGGCGGGAAGGCGCCTGAGCGAGCGGGGCGGCAAGGCGGATCTCGGCGACCCGAGGTTGTAGAAGGCGACGGTGGTGGCATTCCAGGTCGTCCGGTATCACGTGAGTCAACGGAGACGTCAAGGGCGTCGTGGCGGAGCTCTTAGACACGCCAGGGAAAAGAGGGGGAGGCGGTGGCTACGCGTGCGGCAACGGCAAGCTGGCGGCGGCTTCGGCCAAAGCAGGAGAGGACGAGGGAGAGAGCAGAGGAGGGGAGAGTGGTGTCCAGGGGGTCGGGGCGGCGCCGAGGAGAAGACGCGAGACGTCGCGGTGGCGCGGACGACGCAGGCAAGCAGGGAGTTGTGTGGAGTGCTCGACGCGCGTGCGCTGTCCCTCCTGTGCCTACTGGCAGAGGTAGGGGGTGACTGGCTGAGGCCAGGTGGGCTGGGTCGGCTCAGATGAGCCCGGGTAAGCTTCTCTCTTTTTCACCTTTTTGTTTCTCTTTTCTATTTTTTTTTCTGTTTTGATTTGAATCTTGCCACTGTTTGAAATTCCAACAGTTTCAAACCAGTGCCAAAAACCCTCTGAACAATTTTATGTTGCTAGGTGGACTTTTCCAAAAGCACATAAAACATTTCAAAGTCATTTGAAAATATATTATATATATTATGAATATAATTCCAAATTCAAATACAATAATAATTTAAATTCCATGCCCAAAATATTCCTAAAAATGTTCATTATTTTTGGTTTGCTGCAAAAGCCTTGCCAAAATTATCAAATAATTAATAAGAACACTTTGGAAACATTGAATGCAATTTTTTTAACTGGACCTATTTGAAAACATTTGTGCTAGGGTTTATCAATCCCCATTTCAAATTTCTTGAAATTGAACATGATGCATGGATGCAAAGACACTTGGTACAAGCAAACTCTAGGGCTGTGACACAAAAACTGAGGGAAATACTTATGCTACTGTGCTGCATCTCCCTTTCCTCTTCGAGGTAATACAACGCAAGCTCAAGAGGTAGCAAGAAGAATTTCTGGCGCCGTTGCCAGGGACGCTTACGCAAAAGTCATATACCAAGTACCTATCACAAACCCTTATCCTTCGCCTTACATTTATTTGCCTCTCGTTTTCCTCTCCCCCACTTCACCCTTGCCGTTTTATTTGCCCTTCTTCTGCCGTGTGTTTACCGTTCGCTTGCCTCTCGTTTGCTTGTGTGCTATGTGCCCTCAATTAGCTTGCATCTTCGCTTGCTAAAGTATGGATCCTCATCCACTTGCTAATCTCTTTAAGAGATCCAATTATGTTGAACCTATTGCTAGTGAGCTGCATGCACTAGATTATCTTTATGGGGTTTTGCTTGAAATTTATGAATCTGAAAATTGTGAGGAATTGTTAAAAGAAAAAGTGGTTCATGATAGCTTGTTAAATAAAAAGCATGATTGCAATGATGCTATTATAAATTCTCTTGATGTCAATTGTGTTAATGATATGCAAAACCCTAATCTTGGGGATGCTAGTATTGTTATGTCCACCACTTGTTGCTATGATCATGATTGGGGTGATTCTTCTTATGATCTTTAAAATTAATTTAAGCACCATGATGAATATGAGATTGATAATAATGTTTACCATAATATTGAAAGTGGATTTGAAGAGTGTCAACTTTTGATCCCACTACTTTAGATATTGATCAATCTTATGAATTTTTTGATAAAAGTGGGTTTGTAAAGGTCATTACTTTAGTTACTGTTGATCCCACTATTTTGTAAGAGTGTCAACTTCGCACGCATGTGGATAGTGTGAGAATATGTTATGTGGATAGCTATATTGTTGAATTTTCTTATGTGATAGCTATATCTTCATGTTACTAAATTACCTCTCTTCATGTTGAGATTGATCTTGTTTCCTTCTTCTACCTTACATATGCTAGATCTTGCTTGCCTTGCTAATTTGTTTTCCTATAAGATGCCTATGCATAGGAAGTATGTTAGATTTAGATGTGTTTGTCACATGTATTATGATGCTCTCTTTGTGCTTCAATTCTTGTCTTTCATGTGAGCATCATCGAAATATCGTGCCTAGCTAGGGCCGTAAAACGATAGCGCTTGTTGGGAGGCAACCCAACTTTATGTCTTTTCTTTTTGTTGCTGTTAGGGAATAAATATTGCATACCTCTGATTAGATGTGGTTTCATGTTTTGTTTAGTGTTTGTGCCTAGTAGAACCTTTGGGAAGACTTGTGTGAAGTTTATATGATCTTGCTGTGAAAAACAGAATCGTTAGCACTAGCTAAAGTAGTCGTAGGATTTTACTCGAGCGTGCTTTTTAGTTTATTATTTTTGCTGCTGACTGGTAGACAAATTGCACAAATTTACCAATTTAGTTTGAATTTTTTGGAGTTCCAGAAGTAGGCGAACCCTGCGGATTACTACAGACTGTTCTGTCTTTGACAGATTCTGTTTTTCTTGTGTTGTTTGCTTATTCCGATGCATCTATGAGTAATATTGGAGGATATCAACCATAGAGAACTTGGAGTACAGTAGGTTTAACACCAATATAAACAAAGAATGAATTCATTGCTGTACCTTTGAGTAGTGGTTTGCTTTCTTATACTAACGGAGCTCATGAGAATTTTCGTCTAAGTTTTGTGTTGTGAAGTTTTCAAGTTTTGAGTATTGCTTTGATGGACTATGAAACAAGGAGTAGAAAAGGACTAAGCTTGGGGATGCCCATGGCACCCCAAGTAAATTCACGATAATCAAAAGCCTAAGCTTGGGGATGCCCCTGGAAGGCATCCCCTCTTTCGTCTTCATCCATCAGTAACTATACTTGGAGCTATATTTTTATTCGCAACATGTTATGTGTTTTGCTTGGAGCGTCTTGTAAACTTTGAGTCTTTGCTTGTTAGTTTGCCACATTCATCCTTGCTGGAGACACCTATTTGGGAGAGTTAAATATGGCCTAGAAATTATTAGAAGACTCTATGTGCTTCACTTATATCTTTTGAGTTGAATAGTTTTTTCTCTAGTGCTTCACTTATATCTTTTAGAGCATGGTGGTGGTAATATTTGGTAGAAATTGTTGAACTCTCATGCTTCACTTATATTTATTTGTGAGTCTATTAAAACATCATGGTAATGTGTTTAGGTTAAAGGAACTAGTCTTCACATGATAAACATCCAATGTCAATGTAGTAAAGTTTTTCACACCAAGTGCATTGAATAGAAAGAGATGTTGGATGCTTGATAATTGTTTTGAGACATGAGGATAGTGATATTAGAGTCATGCTAGTGGAGTTATTATGAAATTAAGAAATATTTGTGTTGAGGTTAGTGATTCCCGTATCATGCACGTATGGTGAACCGTTATGTGACGAAGTTAGAGCATGAGGTATTTGTAGAGTGGCAACCTTTGTGTGGAAGTCGGGGGCGCGCGATGGTTAAATCCTACCAACCTCCCCCCCCTAGGAGCATGTGTTGATTGCTTTGTTTTGATGACTCTTAGATTTTTGCAATAAGTATATGAATTCTAATGACTAATGTTGAGTCCATGGATTATACGCACTCTCACCCTTCCACCATTGCTAGCCTCTCTTGTACCGCGCAACTTTCGTCGGTGCCATAAACCCACTATATATCCTTCCTCAAAACAGCCACCATATTGTTCCTCAAAACAGCCACCATACCTACCTATCATGGCATTTCCATAGCCATTCCGAGATATATTGCCATGCAACTTTCCACCGTTCCGTTTATATGACACGCATCATATTGTCATATTGCCATGCATGATCATGTAGTTGACATCGTATTTGTGGCAAGGCCACCATGCATAATTTTTATACGTGTCACTCTTGTTTCATTGCACATACCGGTACACCACCGGAGGCATTCATGTAGAGTCATACATTGTTGTTGTAGTATCGAGTTGTAATTTCGTGTTGTAATGAAAGTGTGATGATCATCATTATTAGAGCATTGTGCCATGGGAGGAAAAGCTGAATCTATAAAGCCCCTTCGCAAAAAAAAAGAAAAAAAAGAAAGGCCAAAGAAAAAAAAGAAAGGCCCAAAATAAAGAAAAGAAAAAAGGGGAGAATTGCTACTATCTTTTTCCACAGTTGTGCTTCAAAGTAGCACCATGTTCTTCATTGTAGGGAGTCTCATGTTTAGTCACTTTCATATACTAGTGGGAATTTTCATTATAGAACTTGGCTTGTATATTCTAACGATGGGCTTCCTCAAATGCCCTAGGTCTTCGTGAACAAGCAAGTTGGATGCACACCCACTAGTTTCTTTTGTTGAGCTTTCATTCATACTTAGCTCTAGTGCATCCGTTGAATGGCAACCCCTACTCACTCACATTGATATCTATTGATGGGCATCTCCATAGCCCGTTGATACGCCTAGTCGATGTGAGACTATCTCCATCCTTTTTGTCTTCTCCACAACCACCTCTATTCCACCCATAGTGCTATATCCATGGCTCACGCTCATGTATTGCGTGAAAGTTGAAAGGTTTGAAAAGATAGAGTATGAAAACCAATGCTTGGCTGAAATCGGGGTGGTGCATGATATGAATATTTTTGTGTGATAATGAGGGAGCATTGCCAACACTATATGATTTTGTAGGGATAACTTTCTTTAGCCATAGTATTTTGAGAAGACATGATTGCTTTGTTAGTATTGCTTGAAGTATTGTTATTTCTTATGTCAATATAGACTTTTATCTTGAGTCTTTCAAATCTGAACATTCATGGCACAATTAAGAGAATTACATTGAAAAACTATATTGGTTAGCATTCCACATCAAAAATTCTTTCTTTATCATTTACCCACTTGAGGACGAGCACGAATTAAGCATGGGGATGCTTGATACGTATCCAACGTATCTATAATTTTTGTTTGTTCCATGCTATTATTTATGAAGTCTTGGATGTTTAATGGGCTTTATCATTCACTTTTATATCATTTTTGGGACTAACCTATTAACCCAAAGGCCTAGTCCAGATTGCTGTTTTTTTCCTATTTCAGGGTTTTGCAGAAAAAGAATATCAAACGGAGTCCAAACGGAATGAAACCTTCACGAGAGATATTTTTGGAGAAAATCACGCACGAGAAACTTCAGGACCAAGTCAGGGGACAGAGGGGCTACCCTCGAGGGTGGGGGGCGCGCCCCCCTTCCCAGGGCGCGCCCCCTGCTTCGAGGCTGCCTCGTGTGTCCCCCGATGACCTCCTTCTTCCTATATATATCCACGTACCCCACAAACTCCATACGTAGAGAGAAAACCCTAATTCCACCGCCGTAGCTTCTGTTCCCGTGGAGATCCCATCTTGGAGCCTGTTCTGGAGCTCCACCGGAGGGGGATCCATCACGGAGGCCTTCACCATCATCATCATCGCCCTCACCATGAGTTGTGAGTAGTTTACCACAGACCTTCGGGTCCATAGCTAGTATCTAGATGGCTTCTTCTATCTCTTTGGGTCTCAATACCAAGTTCTCCTCAGTCTTCGAGGAGATCTATTCGATGTAATCTCTTTTTGCGGTGTGTTTGTCGAGATCCGATGAATTTTGGGTTTATGATCAAGATTATCTATGAGAAATATTTGGTTCTTTTCTGAAGTCTTTATGTATGATTATAATATCCTTGCAAGTATCTTCGAATTATTGGTTTGGTTTGGCCTACTAGATCTATAGTTCTTGCAATGGGAGAAGTGCTTGGCTTTGGGTTCAATCTTGCGGTGTCCTTTCCCAGTGACAGTAGGGGCAGCAAGGCACGTATTGTATTATTGCCATCGAGGATAAAAAGATGGGGTTTACATCATATTGCTTGAGTTTATCCCTCTACATCATGTTATCTTACTTAAGGCGTTACTCTATTCGTACGAACTCAATACACTAGATGCATGCTGGATAGCGGTCGATGTGTGGAGTAATAGTAGTAGATGCAGAATCGTTTCGGTCTACCTGTCTTGGACGTAATGCCTATATACAATGATAATGGGTAGATAGTCTCATAATTATTCGCTTTTCTATCAATTGCTCGACAATAATTTGTTTACCCGCCGTAGAATATCGCTATCACAAGAGAAGCCACTAGAGAAAACTATGGCCCTCGGGTCTATTCTCAACATATCAATCTACATCTACTTTACTTTACTGCTTTTATTTGTTGTTTTATTAAACCAAAAATACCAAAAATATCAACTATCATCTCTATCAGATCTCACTCTCGTAAGTGACCGTAAAGGGATTGACAACCCCTTACCGCGTTGGCTGCGAAGTTCTTATTTGTTTGTGCAGGTGCGAGGGACTCACGCGTGGTCTCGTACTGGATTGATACCTTGGTTCTCAAAAACTGAGGGAAATACTTACGCTACTGTGCTGCATCTCCCTTTCCTCTTCGAGGGAATACAACTCAAGCTCAAGAGGTAGCACTACTATATTTTTCCACACTTGTTTTTCAAAGTAGCACCATGTTCTTCATGATAGAGAGTCTCATGTTTTGCCCCTTTCATATACTAATGGGAATTTTCATTATAGAACTTGGCTTGTATATTCCAACGATGGGCTTCCTCAAATGCTCTAGGTCTTCATGAGCAAGCAAGTTGGATGCACACCCACTTAGTTTCTTTTGTTGAGCTTTCATACATATTTAGCTCTAGTGCATCCGTTGCATGGCAATCCCTACCCACTCACATTGATATCTATTGATGGGCATCTCCATAGCCCGTTGATATGCCTAGTCGATGTGAGACTATCTCCCTCCTTTTTGTCTTCTGCACAACCACCATTCTATTACACATAGTGCTATATCCATGGCTCACGCTCATGTATTAAGTGAAAGTTGAAAGGTTTGAAAGAATAGAGTATGAAAACAAGTGTTTGGCTGAAACCGGGGTTGTGCATGATATGAATATTTTGTGTGATGTAGAGGGAGCATAGCCAGACTATATGATTTTGTAGGGATAACTTTCTTTAGCCATAGTATTTTGAGAAGGCATGATTGCTTTGTTAGTATGCTTGAAGTATTATTATTTCTTATGTCAATATAGACTTTTGTCTTGAATCTTTCAGATCTGAACATTCATGCCACAATTAAGAGAATTACATTGAAAACTATGTAGGTTAGCATTCCACATCAAAAATTTTGTTTTTATCATTTACCAACTCGAGGACGAGCAGGAATTAAGCTTGGGGATGCTTGATACGTCTCCAACATATCTATAATTTTTGATTGTTCCATGCTATTATTTATGATGTTTTGGATGTTTAATGGGCTTTGTTATACACTTTTATATTATTTTTGGGACTAATCTATTAACCCAAAGGCCTAGTCCAGATTGCTGTTTTTTTGCCTATTTCAGGGATTTACAGAAAAGGAATATCAAAGAGTACAAACAGAATGAAACTTCGGGAGAGATATTTTTGGAGCAAAATACGCATGGGAGACTTGAGAACCACGGAGTAGGGCACACGTGGCGTCCACGAGGGTGGGAGGCGCGCCCCTGCCTCGTGGGCCCCACGTTTGGCCCCCGGTGCCCTCCTTCCTCCTATATATACCTACGTACCCCGAAACCATCAGAACAACAGAGAAAACCCTAGTTCCACCACCGCAACCTTCTGTTCCCGTGAGATCCCATCTTGGGGCCTGTTCCGGAGCTCTGCCGGAGGGGGGATCTACCACGAAGTTCTTCTACATCATCATCATCGCCTGACCATGAGTTGTGAGTAGTTTACCACAGACCTTCGGGTCCATAGCTAGTATCTAGATGGCTTCTTCTATCTCTTTGGATCTCAATACCAAGTTCTCCTCGGTCTTCGAGGAGATCTATTCGATGTAATCTCTTTTTGCGGTGTGTTTGTCGAGATCCGATGAATTTTGGGTTTATGATCAAGATTATCTATGAGAAATATTTGGTTCTTTTCTGAACTCTTTATGTATGATTATAATATCCTTGCAAGTCTCTTCGAATTATTGGTTTGGTCTGGCCTACTAGATCTATAGTTCTTGCAATGGGAGAAGTGCTTGGCTTTTGGTTCAATCTTGCGGTGTCCTTTCCCAGTGACAGTAGGGGCAGCAAGGCACGTATTGTATTGTTGCCATCGAGGATAAAAAGATGGGGTTTACATCATATTGCTTGAGTTTATCCCTCTACATCATGTCATCTTGCTTAAGGTGTTACTCTATTCGTACGAACTCAATACACTAGATGCATGCTGGATAGCGGTCGATGTGTGGAGTAATAGTAGTAGATGCAGAATCGTTTCGGTCTACTTGTCTCGGACGTGATGCCTATATACAATGATCCTGCCTAGATAGTCTCATAATTATTCGCTTTTCTATCAATTGCTCGACAGTAATTTGTTTACCCACCGTAGAATACCGCTATCATGAGAGAAGCCACTAGAGAAACCTATGGCCCTCGGGTCTATTCTCAACATATCAATCTACAATCTAGTTTACTTTTCCGCTTTTACTTTCTGTTCTTTTATCCAAAAATACCAAAAATATCAAACTATCCTATCTATCAGATCTCACTTTCGTAAGTGACCGTAAAGGGATTGACAACCCCTTATCGCGTTGGCTGTGAAGTTCTTATTTGTTTGTGCAGGTGCGAGGGACTCGCGCATGGTCTCCTACTGGATTGATACCTTAGTTCTCAAAAACTAAGGGAAATACTTACGCTACTGTGCTGCATCACCCTTTCCTCTTCGAGGGAATACAACGCAAACTTGAGAAGTAGCATCAGGCAGCCTCAATGGGCCAGCCCCGCACTCCAACGGCTCCCAGCATGACACCACTTCCAGGCCCTGTCAAGCTTCACCAAACAACCATGGGTCCTTCCTCCAAACGCCTAAAGTCAAGGGAGGCCGCCCGCCAGGGGCTCGTACACGCCTCACCACCACCATGCGTGCGTGCCCCAGCACCACTAACTCTCCAACACACCGCCGTAGACCACCTCTAGTAGAGAGTCGACGTCCCTGGCCACTCCCACGGCGCACGTCGGCCTCTAGGTGCCAAGTCCTACCGGAGCTGACCAGAGGACCGACCCGCATGCAGTCGACCCTGAGCCGCTCCGCCAAGCCTTCCATGGCACCAGAGGCGGAGCTTGGGCTGAAATCATGGGCGGGGGGGGGGGCATTGGCTGGGAGGGCAAATACTATCACTGTAAGCTTATTTTTGGTTGACAATTTGGTCTAATTTAGAGATATATACATATTGTTTTCTATGAGCTTAGGGGGGGCACCGCCCTGGTTGGCCCCTATCAAGCTCTGCCACTGCATGGCACTCCCCCTCCACGCCGCCACCGGGAGCCGGCCGATGCGCCACCATGGCCAAGATCTTGGCCGCGCCACCACGTGCCAGGAAACTCCGCAGCATCCCCATCGCCCGGCGGCAACGGGGGTAAGGGGGAAGGGGACTGCAGCCCCGTCAGTTAGAGTTGGTGCTCCACCCGAGTCGCGCGAACGGGGCAGGACTTTCTTTCACATGGCCTAAGGCCTGGCGAGGAACCGTTGCGAGTTACACTTCGAGGAGTTACAGTTAATTGATATACAACCAAGAATCAATAATTCTACACCTACGTGAACTTACTTAAGTTCTACGTAAATCTTTTTCGCCAATTATCTCCGCCCCCCTAAATTTCAGGAGGGTGGGGTCGTCCTCCCCTTAGGTCCAACAGTAATCCTCCACACACCAGGTCCCTAACTGCTTTTAAACTAGAATAATTGGAATATTCTCGGCACTCTCCTTCATCTTCTGTGGCCCCGTCGGTCGTTACATGCCAACCCCAACAAATCGGGGTACGACAAAGGTCCACATAGAGTGCTTCGAAAGGTGACATTCCAATGCGAGAGTGATAGCAGTTGTTGTAAGCAAATTCGGCTAAGTCTGCCGGTTAACTTACATAGCATATTGCGCACATGGCCAATTTCTGATTAAATATCTTGATATACTGATTCATTATCGGTGCCTCACCATTGCGGAGTGGAACCATGTAGAGGGGCGTCTAGAGAACCGGTTGAACAATTGGAAAGGAAAACTACTCTCAGTTGGGGGACGGCTGGTTTTGATTAACTATGTCCTCACAAATATGGTTCTCTATATGATTTCTTTCTTCCAACTCTCAAAAGGGGCCCTACAAAGACTGGACTATTTTAGATCCATATTCTTTTCGCAAGGAGATGACGAAAAGAAAAAATACAGGCTAGCCAAATGGAGCGTGGTTTGTAGCACGAAAGACCAATGTGGCCTTGGAATTCCTAACCTGCAGGTCAAGAATGAGGCCCTGCTCAGTATATGGTTATTCAAACTTCTTACTGAGAATGGTGTTTGGCAAACCATGCTGCGCAACAAGTATCGAGACCAAAAGGCGGTGTCCCAGGCATTTTGGAAACCCGACGACTCGAACTTTTGGGATGTCCTAATGACGGCAAAGAAACATCTCTTTCACTTTGGGTCTTTCGCGATAAAGGACGGGTCGGATATTTGTTTTTGGGAAGACATATGGCAAGGCAATGCCAGTCTCTGAGAACAATATTTCCAGCCTAGTACAACATTCCTCGCGATAAGAATAAAACTATTGCGCAGTTGCTCAGTTCATCCCCGCCAAATATTTTGTTCATGCGGGATTTGTTTGGACCCCAACTTGTGTCATGGCATAATCTTTTATTCAGGCTGGATTCGATTAACCTGACAGATGACCGGGATGTGCTTCGCTGGAACCTTACTACATCTGGGTCTTTCACTGTAGACTCTATATACCGTGTGCTCACATATTCTGAGGTACCAGTGAGTAATAACAAGAAAATTTGGAAGTCTAAGATTCCACTAGAAGTGAAAATTTTCATACGGTATCTCCGTAGTGCAGTTGTATTAACTAAAGACACCCTCGTATGACGCAACTGGCAAGAGAGTAACAGGTGTTTTTTTGTACTCATGACGAGACAATCAAACACCTCTTTTTCAATGCAAGTTTGCACATTCTGCATGGTCAGTCATCCAAATAGCATCAAATTTGTATCTGCCCACAATTGTTGTCAATACTTTTGGTCATTGGTTGGACGGTATTCCAAATAGTTTCAAAATGCTAATAAGGGTGGGAGTGTGTGCCTTAATTTGGTCGCTTTGGGTATGTAGAAATGATTTGATTTTTAATGGAAAAGATGCTTCTCCTGTGCAGGTTATTTTCTGGTGTACGTACTTGCGACGTACGTGGTCTATTCTACAACGACCGGAGTCCCAATCGTTGTGCAAGGCGGTGTATATGTGATTGGAGCAAATGGCTATGGAGGTTTTTTTCCGACATGGATGACATCATAACCTTCAGATCGATTCACCACCTCCTTCGACATATGCATAGTGTCGGTCTACAGAACTCTACTGTTGCCGATTTGTCGGTTTTCATTTGATGAATTTTGTCAAACTTTTGATTTGGCTGTGTGCATCCTACTTAAGCAGAGGCCGGGTGTTACTCATAATGATTTGTATCCGGTTGATGCTACATTTTGAGATAATATAATCGCCCTTTATCGAAAAGGAAAAAAATCTTCCTAGGTCTAGCATTGCTCGTCAAGAATCAACTCGTGTAGACTAACTCCAAGAATTCAGTCGTTTCTTTGTGAGGAATTAACAACAAAAGATTAACTCGATACGGTACTGCTAACATAACCCATTTTGATGAAATTAACTCCATCCGAGAGAAACTCAAACACAATTAAGCTCTTGTCGACTGTTAGCCCATGCCATTCACATATGGCCATCCTTCCACCGTACCAGTCCCCTATATAACACTTGAGCATTTCCCTCGATTCCGACATCTCTCCACACGCCATTGTTCACTTCGATCCATAGAGCAACAGAAGCAGAAAGTGTAGCTGACGTTGAGCAAACAGCAATGGCCTCCATGACCGCGGTCGTCGGCTTCACGCTCATCGCAGCCCAGCTACTCTTCCTCGCATCCACTCCAACGACCGCGATATCGATCCCTCCCGCTACCACGACCGGTACTACAATCGTGCCTTCAGGACCCGCGACGGACGTCCCGGCGCTCCCGTTCCCGGGGGAGGGCGAGGTGGCCGAGGCCGCGGCTGACTGCTGGAAGGTGGTGCTGCAGGTGGACAGCTGCGCGGTCGACATCCTCAAGTGGCTCGCGACCCGGCAGCTCGCCGGCCGCGTGAGCCCGGCCTGCTGCGGTGTGCTCCAGAGGGTCGGCGATAGGTGCCTCCGCGACCTCTTCCCCCACTCGGCGGTCGGCCGACTCTACGCCCCCTTTGTCAGTCACGCGTGCGGTATCCCGAAACGGGCAACCCCCAGCGGCCGCCAGTGGTAGCCGGTCGTGTTCTGCCATGTGGCATCTGAAGACTGAGAATAATTCAGGCTTTGTATGCACAGATAATTCTGTCTTTTAAAAGCAACACTTCTTACATTTTCGAAAAAAAGACGTAATACAATAAGGATATGAAGCCGGCCATACAGTATATATGATTGAGATGTCTGTATTTTATTTCTTTGAGAGCCAACATGGCATGATTTATAGGGCATCTTTGATTCGCAGGGTCGCAAAAACGCAGGAATAGAAACACATGTATGATTGGAATGACATGCCAATTGGATTATAGTATTTAATTTGAGTTTGTTTGATTGTATCATAGGAAGAACTAAGGATTTCTTCTAAGAGGTTGGAGCGGATACAAGAATTCCTATGAGATGTTGCACAAATGAATCCTTAGATTTTTTTTTAATATGATTCAATCCTACGATTCAAATGACCAACGTAGGAAAGATTCTCAATGATTCTAATCCTTGAAAAATATTATAAAATCATTTCTCTTAGTTTTAATCTATTATACCACGCTGTTACGGGGACAGAGTCAGCTCATGGACAAAGCGAGCAGGGTGGTGTTCCAGGGCAAACGTATTATAATTAGTAAAACTGATGAAAGTAATATTTGTATTTGCAAATTAGAACAAAATACAAATTCCTATATTTGTTAATAGACCACACCCTATTTGTTTTGATTTATACAAAAGTTTTATTTTGCATTCTAATATTTATAAGCTAGAATTTTATTCTATTATTTGGGGGCGTATAAATATGTTTCTAAAATTTTCATAATAAAGAGCTCCATCAAGCTTGCGAGTACAAAATCCCCACCCATATATGTATTAAATTAATTCTTCATCCACCAGCAATTAAACATATGCAGTCACATGTTTGTCATACCAATATACTTGCCATCGACCGACAGAGAAAAGTATAACTTCTAGGTCCGCACCACCTCCGAGTCAAGGGCCAAAAGTTTGAATCACATTTGTAACCATTTCAAGATAGCAGTACTGATCTCTATCAGAAGCTTATTCGTCAAAACTTGAGCCCATAAGACACAACTGACTAGGATCTAACACTGGGGCGGCTCTACTCAGTACAATAAGAAGGATGTTGAACTAAGACGACCTTTCATTATTTGGCGCTAATTTGTATGCATTGAAGATATTCTAATCTAATTTGTATGCGTATCTATGTCTCATTCTCTAGATGAAAGTTTGATGCATAAAACATTGATGAGGTCAGGTGTGCAAGTCGGTAGTGTCAATGACCGATGAGGGATCGTAGCTCCGTGCACGCAATATGGCCGTCGGCATACCTCTATTTTTTTGTTTTTCTATTTTTACTTTATATTATTTATTACTTTGTATGTTTTCACAAGATAAATGTGTGCTTTATGTAAACAAAAAACATACCCCGATGGTATATCGATTGCCCCCCTACACGGATGTCGCCGCCGCCGTGTCACGAAGGGGGAAAACGGTCGACACGGAGGGAATCTTGTTAGATGGGGGATTCCGGGTCGCCTTCGGGGTGTAGCTATGCCACCGAAACATCGCACGGGTCCCGATGCATGTCTGAAAGTGTTTTGGCATGCGTAGACGCCCGTCTTGGGGATCCGTGGTGTGCCCCCCTCCACGGAAGGCAGAGCCGCCGTCATTTGGAGGGGGGGATGGTGCCAACCGGAGGGAATCTAGTGCTGTGTTGGGTTCAGACCGTGTTCGGGGATGTTGCAATGGGCTGACCTATCACAACCAGGTGGAAGAGTCCATCGGTCAAAGCCCGTCCGGTGAAAGTCAAAGGGCTAGATCTACTGGTCAATTGGGATTCAGGGTGTAGCTATGCCACCGAAACATCACACGGGTCCTGATGCATGTGTGAAAGTGTTTCACTACTAGGGAAAAGCCTAGAAGTAGCGTGGGTTTTAGCTGTATCAGTAGCGCGGGAAGCCGCGCTACTGATACGACGCTACAGCTAACATGTATCAGTAGCGCGGCTCAGCCCACGCTACTGCTATACATGTGTAGCAGTAGCGTGCTTTGTAGAAACTCGCTGCTGATAATAGCTGTAGCGCTTTTAGTGAAGCCACACTGCTGCTAATCTAACTAGTAGTAGCGTGCTTTCTATCCAGCGCTACTAGTATAGTGTTTTTCATTTCTAGCATATTTATACGCTGTTATACAAATTTGGATATAGTACCAATTAAGAGGTTATGAGGAAGAAACATGGATTAGATTCATTTGGATGAATCAAAAGTTGAATTAGGACGACGATCGTACTAATTTAACTTTTGCTCACTTTTGATCCATCCACATGAATCTAATCCACGTTCCTTCCACCAACACTAGCTAATCACAAATCATCATGATAATCATGATCAACATCATCATCGTATTAATATAAAAACTCTTGCATCATATCGTCACCAAAAACACTAGCTAATAATCATCATAGTCATTACCACCAACCCTACTTAATCATCATAGTCATAGTGTAGCTATCTAATCACCACCAAAACTAGCTAATAATAATCATTATAGTCATTACCACCAAAACTAGTTAATAATAATCATCATAGTCATTACCACCAACACTAGCTATTTAATCATCATAGTCATAGTGTAGCTAATCGCTGCTGCTGCTCTCTCTCAGGTAAAATAGCATAGAACATGTGTAACACTCTTGCTTCATTATGCCGGAGCATGCAGATGAACCTGTCTCCTAATTGTGGGTCGTGCTTCTGATTGCTGCCCCTACTACTTCTCTTTTACGATCCTTCACAATTTTGCCCCAATCTTTGACTATTAAGACTTGCTCGCTTCAAGAAATCTTAACTGCTGTGACGCCCCCGATTTGACCGTACACTAATCATGCACGCAAATGTGTACGACCAAGATCAAGGACTCACTGAAAGATATCACAACACAACTCTAGACACAAATTAAAATAAAACAAGCTTTATATTACAAGCCAGGGGCCTCGAGGGCTCGAATACAAAAGCTCGGAAGCACAAGAGTCAGCGAAAGCAACAATATCTGAGTACAGACATAAGTTAAACAAGTTTGCCTTAAGATGGCTAGCACAAAAGTAGCAACGATCGAAAAGGCAAGGCCTCCTGCCTGGGACCTCCTAACTACTCCTCGAAGCCGAACTCCATGTAGAAACATCCTCGGGATCCTCTGGTTCCTGGACTCCACCGATCTGGTTGCATCAACCAGAAAGAAGAAAGAAGGGGGAAAAGGGGGAGCAAAGCAACCGTGAGTACTCATCCAAAGTACTCGCAAGCAAGGATCTTCACTACACATGCAATGATATCTGTGTAAAGGGGTAATATATGTGGACTGAACTGCAGAAAGCAGAATAAGAAGGGGGATAGCTAATCCAAGCGAAGACTACGCTTCTCGTAACCTCCATCTTGCAGCAGAAGATGAGGGTAACTGGAAAGTATCAAGTATCCTCGCTTCTCGCGGCCTCCGTCTTGCAGCAGTAGAAGGGAGTAGATGGTAAGTTCACCAAGTAACATCGTATAGCATAAACCTACTCGGCGATCCTCCCGCACATCACCCTGTGAGAGAGCAACCACCGAGTTATATCTGGCACTTGTAAGGGTGTGTTTTATTAAGTATCCGGTTCTAGTTGTCATGAGGTCGGAATACAACTCCGGGTCGTCCTTTTACCGAGGGACACGGCTATTCGAATAGATTAACTTCCCTGCAGGGGTGCACCACATAACCCAGCACGCTTGATCCCATTTGGCCGGACACACTTGCTAGGGTCATGCCCGGCCTCGGAAGATCAACACGTCGCAGCCCTACCTAAGCACAGCAGAGAGGTCAGCACGTCGGTCTAAGTCCTAAGCACACAGGGGTCTGGGCCCATCGCCCAATGCACACCTGCACATTGCGAGGGCGGCCGGTAAGCAGACCTAGCCTCTCCTAATACCAGAGTAGGCTTCCAGTCCAATCCGGCGCGCGCCGCTAAGTCGCTGACGTCAAAAAGGCTTCGGCTGATACCACGACGTCGAGTGCCCATAACTGTTCCCACGCAGCTGGTTAGTGCGTATAGACCAAATGGCCAGACTCAGATCAAATACCAAGATCCCGTTAAACGTGTTATTATGAAATAACCGCGGACAACGACCAGGGCCAGGCCCACCTGTCTCCTAGGTGGTCGCAACCTGCCCTGTCGCTCCGCCACAAAGTAACCATCAGGGGACTGTCGGGAACCCAGGCCCACCACTACCTGTGTGGAACCACCTGCCCCTTCAGCCCCCATCTCTGAATCATCATCATGTGTATGTAAAGTATGTATATAGTATATACCCGTGATCACCACCCAAGTGATCACGGCCCGATAGAATAGCATGGCAGACGGACAAGAATGTAGGGCCACTGATGGAATACTAGCATCCTATACTAAGCATTAGGATGGCAGGTACAGGTATCAACAGTTGTAGCAACAATGACAGGCTATGCAACGGAATAGGAGTAACCGAACGGTAACGAGCTACACTACTCTAATGCAAGCAGTAGAGAGAAGAATAGGCGTTATCTGGTGATCAAGGGGGGGGGGGGGCTTGCCTGGAAGCCCTGCAGACGAAAGGAATCTTCGAAAGCGTAGCCGTAGCCGAACACCGCAGCATCAATGGTCTCAGGGTCTATCACAGTATCGGAGTCTACCGAAAATAAGCAACGAAGGGGAAACAAATAAATAATAGAGCAATCAATAGCATCACAAAGCATAACATGGAAATACGCGGTGCTACGTGTGACCTAACGCAGTAGGGGGTGATACTGGCAAGGATGAAAAACATCCGGGAAAGTATTCCCGGTGTTTCGCGTTTTCGGGCGGATGAAACGGAGGGGGAAAGTTGTGGGTTCGGTATGATAGAGATGTGTGGCGGACGAACGGACCGCGTATTTGGATTCGTCTCGCCGTTCTGAGCAACTTTCATATATAAAACTTTTTCATCCGAGTTACGGTTTATTTTATATTAATTTTTGAAGTTTTATAAATCATTTTGGATTAATTTGAACCAGAAAACATTTACTGCATCAGCAAAGATGTCATGCTGACATCATCAGTCAACCTTGACTGTTAGTCTGGTCAACATGACCAGCAGGGTCCACGTGTCATTCTCTCTAACATAACTAATTTGATTAAACACTAACTAACTAGTTAGGTTATCTAATCAGTGTTAATTAACTGGTTAATTAATACTGATTAATTAAGTTAAAATAATTATTAATTAATTATTTTATTAATATTATTTTTAATCCTTTTTTTAACTTATATTTTTTTTTGGGGGGGCTGGGGCGTGGGGCCCCTGGTTCAGTGGCCCGTGGGGTTAAAGGGGGCGGGTTAGCGGGCGCCCGGGCATCGGAGCCTCGGGGCGAGCTCGGCGCGGTCGCGGAGGCGTGCCGGCGGCCATGGTTTGGCCGGCCGGCCGCAGTAGTCGGAGGCGGGCGCCGGAGCTGGGGAGGCCGGCGTGTGCGGCCCACGGCGGGGCGGAGCCCGACTGGGCGCCCGAGCGGCGCTGAAGCCATTGGGCGAAGGGGCGGGCGCGCGGCCCGGCGCCGGCGGCCGTGGCCGCGGCCGGAGCAGAGTGGCGGGGGCGCGCCCGGGCGCTGGGCGCCGGCGGCCACCGCGATGAGCGGCCGCAGTGGTGTAGGGGGCCGGGGCAGGTGGCCAGGCTCGAGCCGCCAGCTGCAGCCGCGGTAGCTGAGCAGCGGGAGCCAGAGCGCGGCGGCGCGGGCGCGCAGTCTAGCTGCAGGGGCGGCGACGCGAGGAGCAGGGGAGTCGGGGTAGGCACGCGGGCGCAGTTGCGAGCGGGAGGAGATCGCAGTGGTGTGCAGCAGCAAGTGTGGCGGCGACATAAGGCAGGGGCGCGGCCATGGCCAGTGGCGGCGGTGCCGGCAGGCAGCCGCATGCGCTGAGGGACGTGGCGAGGCGGGCGAGCCGTCGTGCGGCAGCCGACAAGCAGCAAGCAGGGTCCGCGCGGTAGTGGAGCAGCAGCAAGGCAACAGGCGCGCAGGCGTTCGGGTGCGCGCGCAGGGAGCGGGCGTGCGGTGTGCTGGCACGTCCAGCGCGCGAATGGCGCGGGGTGTCGGGGGTCGAAGCGGGACGCGCCGTGGGCGACTGTGACGGGGACATGGGAGAGAGGAGAGGGCGTGGCCCTCACCGGGTAGTGTAGGGCAATGGCAGCGGGGCTTGAGGTGGGGGATGAGGACGACGGCGACGGTGGCGAGGCAGCCCGGCGGCGGCGAACGCAGAGGAGGGAGACGACGCGGGCGTCGCGGCGTCGTGGTCGATGGGGCTTCTGCTCCCGATCCAGTCGAGAGAGAGGGGAGGGGGGGG
>LR738713.1:750551789-750615642 GCA_902687465.1 Secale cereale | reverse complement strand
TTGATGTTGTGGATTTGAATGGTGCATTTTGAACACACAAAAACTCTGGAGTTCAAAAAATGCAATGCCTTTGTATCATATGAGTTTTCGTCCTAAACCCTGATACTTCGAAAGAGATTGTCCATTTTGTACACGAAGTGCATCCAGTTTTTGCCGTGACCCTCTCTACTATTTTCCACATGCCATGTGGGTGAAATGATGATACCATGCCAAGTTTAAAATTTCCAGAGTTCAATTTGTAGTGCTTTTCAATTTCACGGTCATTTAGCTCTCTCAAAACAAATCAGTAAATGAATGAAAAATAACAAATGAATTCAGAAAGGGCTGATAATTGATTATGTGGATTTGAATGGTGCATTTTGAACACGCAAAAAGTCTGGAGTTCAATTAAGTTCAAAAAAGGCGCAATGCTCGTTAATTAGCTTCAAGCCTTTCGGAAGAGTGTATAAAGCACTGCACATAGCTCCGTGCAGTCTACACTATTCCTCAAGGTTTAAAGCAAAACAACGTGCAGGTGAACATTGCGTCTCTCTCACATTGTCTGTGCACTCAAGGCTTATAAACCGCTCCTAGTGCCTCTCTCTTCGCGAGGTGGGACTATAAATTAGCTTACTAAGATACTCTAGTACCGGTTCATGCATTGAACCGATACTAAAGGTGCCTAGCCTGACAACAGCCTGACACAGCATCATTATTACAGGTTCGTGGCATGAACCGGTACTAGAGGTTGCCCACGAACCGGTACTAATGATCTCCGCCCGCCTATCCGTTGGAACCGGCACTAATGGTCACATTAGTGTCGGTTCTGTTACAAACCGGGACTAATGTGCTTCACGTTTGACCCTTTTTCTACTAGTGGCACTCGGTGTGGCCCCCCTCCACAGAAGGTAGTGCCGCCGTCACTTGGAGGGGGGATGGTGTGGGTGCGGTGGAACCAGAGGGAATCTAGTGTTGGGTTGGGTCCACACTGTGTTCAGAGATGTTGCTATGGGCTGACCAATTGATGGCCCACAAGTGTAGGGGATCTATCGTAGTCCTTTCGATAAGTAAGAGTGTTGAACCCAACTAGGAGCAGAAGGAAATGATAGGCAGTTTTCAGTAAGGTATTCTCTGCAAGCACTGAAATTATCGGTAACTGATAGTTTTCTGATAAGGTAATTGGTAACAAGTAACAAAAGGTAAATGTAAATAAGGTGCAACAATATGGCCCAATCCTTTTTGTAGCAAAGGACAAGCCTGGACAAACTCTTATATGAAGGAAAACGCTCCCGAGGATACATGGGAATTATCGTCAAGCTAGTTTTCATCACGCTCATATGATTCACGTTCGTTACTTTGATAATTTGGTATGTGGGTGGACCGGTGCTTGGGTGCTGCCCTTACTTGGACAAGCATCCCATTTATGATTAACCTCTATTGCAAGCATCTGCAACTACAAAAGAAGTATTAAGGTAAACCTAACCATAGCATGAAACATATGGATCCAAATCAGCCCCTTACGAAGCAACGCATAAACTAGGGTTTAAGCTTCTGTCACTCTAGCAACCCATCATCTACTTATTACTTTCCAATGCCTTCCTCTAGGGCCAAACAATGGTGTAGTGTCACGTAGTCGACGTTCAAATGACACCACTAGAGGAAAGACAACATACATCTCATCAAAATATCGAACGAATACCAAATTCACATGACTACTTATAGCAAGACTTCTCCCATATCCTCAGGAACAAATGTAACTACTCACAAAGAATATTCATGTTCATAATCAGAGGGGTATTAATATGCATAATGGATCTGAACATATGATCTTCCACGAAATAAACCAACTAGCATCAACTACAAGGAGTAATCAACACTACTAGCAACCCACAGGTACCAATCTGAGGTTTTGATACAAAGATTGGATACAAGAGATGAACTAGGGTTTGAGAGGAGAAGGTGCTGGTGAAGATGTTGATGAAGATAACCCTCCCCAAGATGGGAGAGTTGTTGGTGATGACGATGGTGATGATTCCCCCCCCCGAAGGGCAGTATCCCCGGCAGAATAGCTTTACCGGAGCCCTAGATTGGTTCCGCCAAGGTTCCGCCTCGAGACGGCGGTGCTTCGTCCCGAAAGCCTCCTTATGATTTTTTCCAGGTCAAAACACCTCATATAGATGAAGATGGGCATCAGGGGGCTGCCAGGTGGCCCACGAGGTAGGGGGCGCGCCCAGGGGGGTAGGGCGCGTCCCCACCCTCGTGGACGGTGGGTGGCCCCCCTCCTGTACTTTTTTCGCCAGATATTTTTTATATTTTCAAAAACTGACTTTTGTGGAGTTTCAGGGCTTTTTGAGTTGTGCATAATAGGTCTCCAATATTTGCTTCTTTTCTAGCCCAGAATTCCAGCTGCTGGCATTCACCCTCTTCATGTAAACCTTGTAAAATAAGAGAGAAAAGGCATAAGTATTGTGGAACAATATGTAATAATAGCCCATAATGCAATAAACATCAATATAAAAGCATGATGCAAAATGGACGTATCAACTCTCCCAAGCTTAGACTCGCTTGTCCTAAAGCGGAAGCCGATATCGAAAAATATGTCCACATGTTTAGAGATAGAGGTGTCGATAAAATAAAATAAGGACATGAGGGCATCATGATCATTCTTATAACAACAACATATATATATATATATATATATATATATATATATATATATATATATATATATATATATATATATATATATATATATATATATATATATATATATATATATATATATATATTGTCATATGATTTCTTATGCTAAAGTAACAATCCATTCACATTGTCAAGTATGAATCAGAAACTTCATTGAAAACTAACAAACTATGATCTCGGTCATTGAAGCAATTGCAATTTATCATAATATCAGAAAGAGTCAATATAAGAGATTTTTAGCAAGTTCACATACTCAACTATCATTTAGTCTTTCACAATTGCTAACACTCACGCAATACTTATGGGTATGAAGTTTTAATCGGACACAGAGAAAGATAGGGGCATATAGTGTTGCCTCCCAACTTTTTACCTCAAGGGTAATGTCAACAGTAATAGATCATGATAGCTTACATCCAAGTGGGTATATATGTCAGGATCTTTACAATACAATGTGCTTGCCAAAGGATAAAATGTAAAAGGAAAGGTGAAGGTCACCTCGACCATTATAAATTATGAACAATAGATAGGCCCTTCGCAGAGGGAAGCAGAGGTTGTCATGTGCTTTTATGGTTGGATGTAAAAAATCTTAGAGCAAAAGAACATCACTTTATATTGCCACTTGTGATATGGACCTTTATTGTGCAGTCCGTCGCTTTTATTGCTTCCATATCACAAGATCGTATAAAGTTTATTTTCTCCACAGTAATAGATCACACATGTTTAGAGAGTTGCAACAATGACAACTTACTTGAAGGATCCACTAGTATAAAACGGGGCTTTGGTTCGAGCGGCTAAAGGCATTAGTCCCGGTTGTATTACGAACCGGGACTAATGCTCACATTAGTCCCGGTTCATGTGAAAAAGGCATTAGTCCCGGCTCAAATGGGACCTTTAGTCCCAGTTTGAGACACGAACCGGGACTAAAGGGCATCGCACCCTTTAGTCCCGGTTCGTGTCTCAAACCGGGACTAAAGGTCTAATCCTTTAGTCCTGGTTTGAGGTACGAACTGGGACTAAATGGTGCGATGCCCTTTAGTCCCGGTTCGTGTCTCAAACCTGGACTAAAGTACCCATTTCTCAAACTCTACCCCCAAGTGGATCGCCATTTTATTTTTTAAAAAAACAAAAGAAAATGATAAAAAATTCAAAAAATAAAATCCTTCGAGATATAGTTATATTACTACATCTACTAGTTAGGAAAATTAAAAAACTTAAATTTGGACATGTTTTGCAAAAAAGTGTTATTGAAAAGTAAAACTTCTATAACTTTTGCATACGATGTCGAAAAAAACGTATAATATATCAAAATGTTAAGCACGAAAATCCGCATCCGATTTTGACAGCCTATGGCCTGTTTGCAATTTTTTAGAATCCTCAAATTCTAAAAGGAAAAAAAAGATATGCTCAAATTTTAGTTTTTTTGAATTTAGTTAAATCTGGTCAAACTATGGTCAAACAACTTATTCAAGAAGTATTAGTGTTACTAAATAATTATTTCTGTTTTTTTTAATTTTGGTCTAATCTGGTCAAACTATGGTCAAACTATGGTCAAACTACTTATTCAAGAAATATTAGTGTTAATAAATAATTATTGTATTCTAGAATAATAGTTTCAAACTCAAACAGTGAAATGTGTGACTTCATGCTCAAGCTAAACTCCTGAAGGTTAATAGGTTTGACATCTTACTATTGTCAGGAAAACAACAAGTGCAGACCTGGAAACGAGGGGGAATAAAACGTGAAAGTTAAGCATGCTCAAGCTGGAGTAGTGAGAGGATGGGTGACCGGCCAGGAAGTTAGATGATTTGGAATGATGGGGTGAATAGAGATTAGAGGTTAAATTGAGCAGTGATGAGGGGTGGGTGATTAGATAATAAATTGTAAAATAATTCAGAAATTTGAAAATCAGAAAAATAAATAAAAACAAATTGTAAATTTACCTTTAGTCCCGGTTGGTGTGACCAACCGGGACTAAAGGTGGAGCTCTAGACAGCAGCCACGTGGAGGGCCTTTAATCCCGGTTCATATAAGAACCGGGACTAAAGGGGGGAGCATTTGTATCGACCCTTTAGTCTCGGATCCAAAACCAGGACTAAAGACCCTTATGAACCGGGACAAATGGCCCATTTTCTACTAGTGATCTTACTCAATCCATACGTAGGTATGGTGGACTGTTATGGCAAAACTGGGTTTAAAGATGTATGGAAGCACAAGTAGTATCTCTACTTGGTGCAAGGAGTTTGGCTAGCATGAGGGGGAAAGGCAAGCTCAACATGTTGGATGATCCATGACGATATACTTTATTTTGGATATAAGAAGACATAACCCATTATGTTGTCTTCCTTGTCCAACATCAACTCTTTAACATGTCATATTTTAATGAGTGCTCACAATCATAAAAGATGTCCAAGATAATATATTTGTATGTGAAAACCTCTCTTTCCTTATTGCTTCCTATTAATTGCAACGATGACCAAAACTATGTTTGTCAACCCTCAACAATTTTTATTCATCATACTCTTTATATGTGAAGTCATTACTTTCCATAAGATCAATATGATCTTTTTGATACTCTTTATATTTTCTTTTGTCCTCTCATGATCATAGTGAGATAATCAAGCCCTTGACTCAAACTAATCTTTATTATATAGCTCACGGACTCGATTACAAAGATAAAGATCATAAAGCAAAGCTCACAACTAGATCATACTAAATTTTATTCTACTAGATCAAGATATTACCAAAAGGATCGAACTAAGAAAAACAGTAAAGATAGGAGTGTGATGGTGATACGATACCGGGGCACCTCCCCCAAGCTTGGCGGTTGCCAAGGGGAGTGCCCGTACCCATGTGATTATGTCTCCGTCTTCGAAGGTGGTTATGGAGTTGTTGATGATGTAGGCTTCTTCCTTAATTTCCGCTTAGGGATAGAGTTTTGCTCCCTTAGGTCATCGATCTCCTGCTCACGGCTTAATATCTTTTTGCATAGTTCCTTCTTGTTCTCCTGCAAGAGGTGAAATAGGATAAACTCAATCTTAGGTTTTTTTGCTCTATCAGGGAGGCTTGACTTTTTGAATTCCACATGCATGTCCCCAGGTTGAGGTAATGGGATTTCATCTTCATCGGAGCTCGTCTTATCCTTTCCCCTGGTATCATGGTCGGTCCAACCATAATGCTCCAAGTCCCCGTAGACCTTAGGGTCTGCAAGGAAATCAGCCACATAGCTTTCTCCCTCCGAATTCTGGGACGACATATTGCTCTAATCTGCGGCAGAAACAACTCAAAACAAAAACAGAGGATTTTGGCGTGATACGGTGGTCAAAACCTTTGGGATATTATATAATGAATTTTTACCAACCAAAAGAAGTAACGTGCAAGAAAACGGAGCCCGGGAGGCACACGAGGTGCCCACGAGGTAGGGGCGCGCCCAGGGGGGTAGGGCGTGCCCTCCACCCTCGTGGACACCTCGTGTCCTTTCTGGACTGCTTCTTATTTTTCTATTTTTCTAAATATTCGAAAACGGAGAAAAAATGCCATTAGAACTGTTTTGGAGTCGGTTTACTTACCGTACCACATACCTCTTCCTTTTCGGAGTCTGAATCTTTCTGGAAAGTGTCCCTTATGTATTCCTTCGGGGTTACGGTTTCAATAACATTGGTTTCAACATTTATAGGATTACCTGAGATATAATGTTTGATTCTTTGACCATTCACCACCTTCGAATTTGTGCCTTCAAAGTTGTTGATTTTTATGGCACCAGAACGATAGACCTCCTCGATAACATAAGGACCTTCCCATTTAGAGAGGAGTTTTCCTGCAAAAAATCTTAAACGAGAGTTGTATAGCAAGACATAATCACCTACGTTAAACTCACGCTTTTGTATCCTTTTGTCATGCCATCTTTTAACTTTTTCTTTAAACAGTTTGCCGTTTTCATAGGCCTGGGCTCTCCATTCATCAAGTGAGCTAATGTCAAATAACCTCTTCTCACCGGCAAGTTTGAAATCCTAATTGAGCTCTTTAATAGCCCAATATGCCTTATGTTCTAGTTCAAGAGGTAAGTGACATGCTTTTCCATAAACCATTTTATATGGAGACATACCCATAGGATTTTTATATGTAGTTCTATAGGCCCATAATGCATCAGCAAGTTTATTGGACCAATTCTTTCTAGATCTATTAACAGTCTTTTGCAAAATTAATTTCAGCTCTCTGTTACTTAGGTCTACTGGACCACTAGACTGTGGATGGTAAGGGGATGCAGTTCTATGATTAACATCATACTTAGCAAGCATTTTACGGAAAGCACCATGAATAAAGTGTGAACCACCATCAGTCATTAAGTATCTAGGGACTCCAAACCTCGTAAAAATAACTTCTTTAAGCATCTTAATAGATGTGTTATGATCAGTACTACTAGTTGGAATAGCTTCTACCCACTTAGTAACATAATCAACAACAACCAAAATATGTGTATACCCATTAGAGGAAGGAAGCGGTCCCATATAATCAAAGCCCCAAACATCAAATGGTTCAATAACAAGTGAATAATTCATAGGCATTTCTTGACGTCTACTAATATTACCAATTCTTTGACATTCATCACAAGACAAGACAAACTTACGTGCATCCTTGAAGAGAGAAGGCCAATAAAAACCAGATTGCAGTACCTTTTGTGCAGTTCAATCTCCAGCATGGTGTCCTCCATAAGCCTCGAAGTGACCCTTGCGTAGGATCTGTTCCCGTTCATGCTCAGGTACACAACGTCTAATAATACCATATATTCCTTCTTTATAAAGGTGTGGGTCATCCCAGAAGTAATGTCTTAAATCATAGAAGAACTTTTTCTTTTGCTGCTATGTGAAACTAGGTGGTATAAATTTAGCAACAATGTAATTAGCATAATCAGCATACCATGGAGCAGTACGAGAAGCATTTATGATAGCTAATTGTTCATCAGGAAAGCTATCATCAATAGGTAGTGGGTAATCAAGAATATTCTCTAACCTAGACAAGTTCTCTGCAACGGGGTTCTCAGCTCCTTTTCTATCATTAATATGCAAATCAAATTCTTGTAGCAGGAGAACCCATATTATATGTCTAGGTTTAGCATCTTTCTTTTCCATAAGATATTTAATAGCAGCGTGATATGTGTGAACAGTTACTTTACAATCAACAATATAAGGCCTAAACATATCACAAGCAAATACAACTGCTAAAATTTCTTTCTTAGTAGTAGCATAATTTCTCTAGGCACTGTCTAGAGTTTTACTAGCATATTAGATAACATTCAATTTCTTATCAACTCTTTGTCCTAGAACAGCACCTACAGCATAATCACTAGCATCGCACATAATTTCATAGCGCAAATTCCAGTCAGGAGGCTGGACATCAGGTGCAGAGATCAATGCTTTCTTAAGTATTTCAAATGCTTCTACACAATATCATCAAAGACAAAAGGAACATCTTTTTGTAAGAGATTAGTTAGAGGCCTAGAGATTTTTGAGAAGTCCTTAATGAGGCTCCTATAAAACCCGGCGTGACCAAGGAAACTTCTTATACCTTTGATGTCTTTGGGGCACGACATCTTCTCAATAGCATCCACTTTAGCTTTATCAACTTCAATACCTCTTTCAGAAATTTTATGCCCCAAGACAATACCTTCATTAACCATAAAGTGCTACTTTTCCCAATTCAAGACAAGATTAGTTTCTTCACATCTCTGCAAAACTTGATCAAGATTGCTCAAGCAGTCATCAAAAGAAGTTCCATAAACGGAAAAAGCATCCATGAAAACCTCAACAATATTTTCACAAAAATCAGAGAATATAGCCATCATGCATTTTTTGAAGGTAGCAGGTGCATTACATAAACCAAAAGGCATACGTCTATAAGCAAAGGTACCGATGGGACAAGTAAAAGTGGTCTTTTCTTGATCCTCTTTTGACACATGTATTTGAGCGAAACCAGAATAGCCATCTAGAATGCAAAAATGAGTTTGTTTGGATAACCTTTCTAGTATTTTATCAATAAAAGGTAAAGGGTAATGATCTTTCTTAGTAGCTTTATTTAATTTGCGGAAATCAATTACCATCCAACAACCTGTAACAATTCTTTGCAGGATCAATTCATCTTTATCATTAGGACCAACAGTAATACCTCCCTTCTTAGGGACACAATGGACAGGACTTACCCACTAACTATCAGCAATTGGATAAATTATACCCACCTCTAGAAGCTTTAGTATTTCTTTCCTTACCACTTCTTTCATCTTAGGATTTAACTCCAATTGGTGATCAACAACCGGTTTAGCGTCCTTCTCCAATTTTATTTTGTGTTGGCATAGAGGGGGACTAATGCCCTTAAGAGCATCAAGAGTATATCCAATAGCAGCATGGTGTTTCTTCAGATTTTTCAATAATTTCTCTTCTTCCTGCTCTGAAAGGTTAGCACTAATAATAACATGATATATTTTCTTTTCATCTAGATAAGCATACTTAAGGGTGTCAGGTAACGATTTGAGTTCAAACACGGGATCACCCTTGGGTGGAGGATGATCCCCTAGAATTTCAACAAGCAAGTTGTGTTTCAATAAAGGTCCCTGTTTAAAGAATATATCATCTATTTCCCTTCTCTCATTCATATACATATCATTTTCATTGTCTAGCAGATATTGTTCTAAACGATCGTTAGGAGGCACGGTAATAGAAGCAAGACCAATAATTTCATCCTTACTAGGCAATTCTTTATCATGTGGTTGTCTACGAAATTTAGCAAAGCTAAAATCACGAGACATATCGCCTAAACCAACAGTATCAATGTCCTTTTCGCAGTCTATCTTAGCATTAACGGTATTCAAGAAGGGTCTACCAAATATAATGGGGCAAAAATCATCTGGTGGGGAACCAAGAACAAGAAAATCAGCAGGGTATTTAACTTTCCCACACAAGACTTCCACATCTCTAACAATCCCAACTGGTGAAATAGTGTCTCTATTTGCAAGCTTAATAGTAACATCAATACCTTCTAGCTCAGCAGGTGCAATATCATGCATAATTTCATATAAGGAATGAGGTACTGCATTAGCACTAGCACCCATGTCACATAAGCCATGATAGCAATGATCTCCTATTTTAACAGAAATAGCAGGCATGCCTACAACATGTATATGTTTATTCTTAGTATCGGGTCTAGCAATCCTAGCAGCTTCATCACAGAGGTAAATAACATGCCCATCAATATCATCGACCAAGAGATCCTTGACCATGGCAACACTAGGCTCAACTTTAATTTGCTGAGAGGGTGTAGGTGTTCTAGTATTACTCTTACGAACCATAGTTGAAGCTTTAGCATGATCCTTTATTCTAATAGGGAAGCGTGGTTTCTCAATATAAGCTGTAGGAACAATAGGATCAACATTATAAGTGATAGTCTTTTCTTCAACTTTAACAGGTACAACTACTTTTACTTCAATAGGAGGATGAAATTTAAACCACTTTTCCTTAGGGAGATCAACATGAGTAGCAAATTATTCACAGAAAGAAGCTACCATCTCAGAGTCAAGTCCATATTTAGTGCTAAATTCACGGAAAACATCGGTATCCATAAAAGATTTAACACAATAAAACTTAGGTGTTATACCTGACTCCTTAACTTCGTCGAGATCCTAATCTTCAGAGTTGCGTTTAATTCTTTCCAATAGATCCCATTTGAATTCAATAGTCTTCATCATAAAAGAACCAGTGCAAGAAGTATCGAGCATGCATGGAGCGATTATTGAGAGAAAGCCAAGCATAATTTTTTTGAATAATCGTTTCTCTTGAGAGCTCATGATTGGGGCATGAATATAACATTGACTTAAGCCTCCCCCAGGCTTGAGCGATACTTTCTCCTTCACGAGGCCAAAAATTATATATATAATTACGATAACGATGAACCTGATGCATATGATAGAACTTCTGATGAAATTCCAACTTCAATCGGTTGTAGTTCCATGATCCAATATCATCGCATAGCCTAAACCATGTCAATGAATCTCCCTTCAAATATAAAGGGAAGACCTTCTTCTCGATCACATCCTCAGGCATACCTGCAAGCTTAAATAATCCACATACTTCATCCACATAGATTAGGTGCAAATCAGGATGCAATGTTCCATCTCCTGTAAATTGATTAGATAGCAGTTTCTCTATCGTACCCTAAGGAATCTCAAAGCAAACATTTTCAGTAGGTTCTGTAGGTTGAGGATCAACTCTTTACTCCACTGGTCGGGGTGAAGATACCCCGAACAAGCCCCTCAAAGGATGAAGTTCCATAGTAACAAGTGACAGTAAATTTCAGCACACTATATTATTTTTTCCTTACCAAATTCCACTTACCAAAGGCGCCTCACTCCCCGGCAATGGCGCCATAAAAGAGTCTTGATGACCCAAAAGTGTAGGGCAGCTATCATAGTCCTTTCTATAAGTAAGAGTGTCGAACCCAATGAGGAGCAGAAGGAAATGATAGGCAACTTTCAGTAAGGTATTCTCTGCAAGCACTGAAATTATCGGTAACTGATAGTTTTCTGGTAAGGTAATTGGTAAAAAGTAACAAAAGGTAAATGTAAATAAGGTAGCAATATGGACCAATCCTTTTTGTAGCAAAGGACAAGCCTAGACAAACTCTTATATGAAGGAAAACGCTCCCGAGGACACATGGGAGTTATCGTCAAGCTAGTTTTCATCACGCTCATATGATTCGCGTTCGTTACTTTGATAATTTGGTATGTGGGTGGACCGGTTCTTGGGTACTACCCTTACTTGGAAAAGCATCCCACTTATGATTAACCTCTATTGCAAGCATCCGCAACTACAAAAGAAGTATTAAGGTAAACCTAACCATAGCATGAAACATATGGATCCAAATCAACCCCTTACGAAGCAACACATAAACTAGGGTTTAAGCTTCTGTCACTCTAGCAACCCATCATCTACTTATTACTTCCCAATTCCTTCCTCTAGGCCCAAACAATGGTGAAGTGTCATGTAGTCGACGTTCACATGATACCACTAGAGGAAAGACAACATATATCTCATCAAAATATCGAGCGAATACCAAATTCACATGACTATTTATAGCAAGACTTCTCCCATGCCCTCGGGAACAAACGTAACTACTCACAAAGCTTATTCATGTTCATAAGCAGAGGGGTATTAATATGCATATTGGATCTAAACATATGATCTTCCACCAAATAAACCAACTAGCATCAACTACAAGGAGTAATCAACACTACTAGCAACACACAGGTACCAATCTGAGGTTTTGATACGAAGATTGGATACAAGAGATGAACTAGGGTTTGAGAGGAGATGGTGCTGGTGAAGATGTTGATGAAGATAACCCTCCCCAAGATGGGAGAGTTGCTGGTGATGATTTCGCCCTCCCGGAGGGAACTATCCCCGGCAAAACAGCTCCGCCGGAGCCCTAGATTGGTTCCGCTTCATCCCGAAAGCCTCCTTATGATTTTTTCCAGGTCAAAACACCTCATATAGCAGAAGATGGGCATCGGGAGGCTGCCAGGTGGCCCAAGAGGTAGGGGGCGCGCCCAGGGGGGTAGGGCTGACCCCCACCCTCGTGGACGGTGGGTGGCCGCCCTCTTGTACTTCTTTCGCTAGATATTTTTTATATTTTACAAAAGTGACTTTCATGGAGTTTCAGGGCTTTTTGAGTTGTGCAGAATAGGTCTCCAATATTTGCTTCTTTTCCAGCCCAGAATTCCAGCTACCGGCATTCTCCCTCTTCATGTAAACCTTGTAAAATAAGAGAGAAAAGACATAAGTATTGTGACATAATATGTAATAACAGCCCATAATGCAATAAACATCAATATAAAAGCATGATGCAAAATGGATGTATCACCTATCGCAACCAGTTGGAAGAGTCCACCGGTCAAAGCCCGTCCGGCGAAAGTAAAAGGGCTAGATCTACCGGTCAACTAGGATTTAGGGTGGCCTTCGGGGTATAGCTATGCCACGGAAACATCACAACCGTCCCGATGCATGTGTGAAGTGTTCTGGCATGCGTAGACGCCCGTCTTGGGCTCCATGGTGTGCCCCCCTCCACGGAAGGCAGTGCCGTTGTCACTTGGAGGGGGGATGGTGCTGGTGCGGTGGAACCGGAGGGAATCTAGTGTTGGGTTGGGTCCAAACCGTGTTTGGGGATGTTGCTATGGGCTGACCTATCGCAACCAGGTGGAAGAATCCACTCCTCAAAGCCCGTCTGGCGAAAGTCAAAGGGCTTGATCTAGTGGTCAACTAGAATTCGGGGTGGTCTCCGGGGTGTAGGTATGCCACCGAAACATCGCACGGGTCCTGATGCATGTGTGAAAGTGATGTGGCATGCGTAGACACCCACCTTGGTGCTCCCTTGTGTGGCACCCCCTCCACGGAAGGCAGTGCCGCCGTCACTTGGAGGGGGGCTGGTGCGGGTGCGGTGGAACCGGAGGGAATCTAGTGTTGTGTTGGGTCCAGACTGTGTTCGGGGATGTTGCCATGGGCTGACCTATCGCAACCAGGTGGAAGAGTCCACCGGTCAAAGCCCGTCCAACGAAAGTCAAAGGGCTAGATCTACTAGTCAACTGGGATTCGGGGTGGCCTTCAGGGTGTAGCTATGCCACCGAAACATCGCAACGGTCCCGATGCATGTGTGAATGTGTTCTGGCATGCGTAGACGCCCGTCTTGTGGCTCCGTGGTGTGGCCCCTCCTCCACGGAAGGCAGTGCCGCCGTCACTTAGAGGTGGGATGGTGCGGGTGTGGTGGAACCTGATACGTGTCCGTCGTATCTATAATTTTTGATTGTTCTATGCCAATATTCTACAACTTTCATATTCTTTTGGCAACTTTTTATACTATTTTTTGGGACTAACATAATGATCCAGTGCCCAGTGCCAGTTCCTGTTTGTTGTATGTTTTTTGTTTCGCAGAATATCCATATCAAACGGAGTCCAAAGAGAATAAAAACGGACGGAGATATTTTTTTTGGAATATATGTGAATTTTGGGAAGTGAAACCAACATGAGACGATGCCCGAGTGGGCCACAAGGCAGGGGGCGCGCCCACTAGGGGTAGGCGTGCCCTGGGCCCATGTGGCCACTCCGTAAGGCGGTTGATGCCCTTCTTTTGCTGCAAGAAAGCTAATATCCGGATAAAAATCGTGTCAAAAAATCAGCCCAATCGGAGTTATGGATCTCCGGGAATATAAGAAACGGTGAAGGGACATAATCTGGGAACGTAGAAACAGAGAGAGACAGAGAGACAGCTCCAATCATGGAGGGGATCTCGCCCCTCCGCCGCCATGGAGGCCATGGACCAGAGGCGAAACCCTTCTCCCACCTAGGGAGAAGGTCAAGGAAGAAGAAGAAGGAGGGGGCTCTCTCCCCCTCGCTTCCGGTGGCACCAGAGTGCCACCGGGGCCATCATCATGTGACGGCAATCTACACCAACACCTCCATCATCTTCACCAGCATCTCCATCACCTTCCGCCATCTATCTATAGCGGCCCACTCTCCCGCAACCCGATGTACCCTCTACTTATCGAAAGAGGTTACAACTAATCCCCTACACTTGTGGGTTATCAAGACCTTTTTCTGGCGCCGTTTCCGGGGAGCAATAGCGTGGGGAGAATATTCTCGTGTGTACTTGTTTGCTTTATCACTAAGTAGATTTTATTTGCTGTTCTAAGTTGTTTTCTATCTTTAGTTATGGGTAGGAAATGCAAAATACCAAAAAAATTAGTGGTACCTACTGTACCAATGGTTTAAGAACCACTCAAAATCTATCACACTACGGAAGCTTATTACTTGGATCATCATCGATCACTTTGTGCTCGGGCTGAAACCCAGCTAGTTTAGTTGAGGGAAAATCTTTAGATGAGCATGCTTGTTATGTGTGACACGGCATATCTGAAAAAGGGAAACTTTTATTGGATCAAATTCATCGTTTGCAATGCTATGCTTGGAATTTATGTGACATTATGATTTTACTTGTTGTTCTGAAGACCCTATGAAACACCTTCCCTACCAATGTTAGTTTAGTGGTAATGGAATCGTATCTTCGTATGCTAAGGGTGTTTATAGTTACTATGATGTTCAACAAATTGAAGAATTTGTTGCTTTTAAGGGTGCTTATGAAATTGCTTCTTTGATTTAAATGTATGATGCTACTCTTTACAAATCTGAAAATTTTGCCATACTTAAATATTATTATGATAAATATGCTTCTAAAGCCTATGTTAAACTACATATTGAGGACTCCTCCGCTGTCCAAGAAGAGACTAATATTTTGCAGGAGTCAATGGAAGAAGAAATTAATGACATTGTGAACTCATTTGATGAAAAAGATGACGAGGAGAGCGAAGAACAAAAGGAGGAAGAGCGGATTAGCTACCCGTGCCCACCTTCTAATGAGAGTAACTCTTCAACTCATACATTGTTTAATTTCCATTCGTGCTTACCGAAGGATGAATGCTATGATGATTATTATGATCCCGTTGAGTCTTTTGAAATATCCCTTTTTGATGATGCTTGCTATGCTTGTGGCCAAGATGCCAATATGAATTATGCTTATGAAGATGAACTTGCTATAGTTCCTTATGTTAAACATGAGATAGTTGCTATTGCACCCACACATGATAGTCCTATTATCTTTTTGAATTCTCCAAACTATACTATATTGGAGAAGTTTGCACTTATTAAGGATTATGATGGGTTGCCTTTATGCGTTACACATGATGATGTTGATGAATATAATATGCAAGTGTTTGCTGCTCCTACTTGCAATTATTATGAGAGAGGAACTACATCTCCGCCTCTCTATGTTTCCAACATGATAAAATTGCAAGAAACTACTTATACTATGCATTGTACTTTACTTGATGTGCATGAATTGTTCTTGTATGACATGCATATGCATAGGAAGAGAGTTAGACTTCGTTCTTGCATGACACATATCACTTTGTGCTCACTACTAAATGCTAAATCATTGCTAATTAAAATTGGCTTTGATATACCTTGGGATCCGGGTGGATCCATTACTTGAGCACTATATGCCTAGCTTAATGGCTTTAAAGAAAGCGCTGCCAGGGAGACAACCCAGAAGTTTTAGAGAGTCATTTATTTCTGTTGTGTGCTTTATAAAGTTCAAAAACAAAAAAATAAAGAGGGGAACCTAAATTTTTTTCAAAAAGAAAAGTGAAAGTAAGAAGGACGAGCACCGTTGAAATGGGGGAGCTCCTTGAACTTTGTTCATGCTCATGGAAACTATGCAAACCTTAATTACAGAAACTTTTCAATAAAAATAATTATCCCCTTGTACAATTCCATTGTATTATAAAAATAATGTGCCAAGAGTTTCCTTTATAAAAATAATGTCCCGAAAGCCTCCTTATGATTTTTTCCAGGTCAAAACACCTCATATAGTTGAAGATGGGCATCGGGGGGCTGCCAGGTGGCCCACGAGGTAGGGGGGCGCGCCCAGGGGGTAGGGCGCGTCCCCACCCTCGTGGACGGTGGGTGGCCCCCCTCCTGTACTTCTTTCGCCAGATATTTTTTATATTTTTAAAAACTGACTTTCGTGGAGTTTCAGGGCTTTTTGAGTTGTGCATAATAGGTCTCCAATATTTGCTTCTTTACTAGCCCAGAATTCCAGCTGCCGGCATTCTCCCTCTTCATGTAAACCTTATAAAATAAGAGAGAAAAGGCATAAGTATTGTGGCACAATATGTAATAATAGCCCATAATACAATAAACATCAATATAAAAGCATGAAGCAAAATGGACGTATCAACTCTCTCAAGCTTAGACTCGCTTGTCCTAAAGCGGAAGCCGATATCGAAAAATATGTCCACATGTTTAGAGATAGAGGTGTCGATAAAATAAAATAAGGACATGAGGGCATCATGATCATTCTTATAACAACAACATATATATATATATATTGTCATATGATTTCTTATGCTAAAGTAACAATCCATTCACATTGTCAAGTATGAATCAGAAACTTCATTGAAAACTAACAAACTATGATCTCGGTCATTAAAGCAATTGCAATTTATCATAATATCAGAAATAGTCAATATAAGAGCTTTTCAGCAAGTTCACATACTCAACTATCATTTAGTCTTTCACAATTGCGAACACTCACGCAATACTTATGGTTATGGAGTTTTAATCGGACACAGAGAAAGATAGGGGCATATAGTGTTGCCTCCCAACTTTTTACCTCAAGGGTTAATGTCAACAGTAATAGATCATGATAGCTTACATCCAAGTGGGTATATATGTCAGGATCTTTCCAATACAATGTGCTTGCCAAAGGATAAAATGTAAAAGGAAAGGTGAAGGTCACCTCGACTATTATAAATTAAGAACAATAGATAGGCCCTTCGCAGAGGGAAGCAGAGGTTGTCATGTGCTTTCATGGTTGGATGTAAAAAATCATAGAGCAAAAGAACGTCACTTTATATTGCCACTTGTGATATGGACCTTTATTGTGCAGTCCGTCGCTTTTATTGCTTCCATATCACAAGATCGTATAAAGTTTATTTTCTCCACACTAATAGATCACACATGTTTAGAGAGTTGCAACAATGACAACTTACTTGAATGATCCACTAGTATAAAACGGGGCTTTGGTTCGAGCAGCTAAAGGCATTAGAACCGGTTGTATTACGAACCGGGACTAATGCTCACATTAGTCCCGGTTCATGTGAAAAAGGCATTAGTCCCGGCTCAAAAGGGACGTTTAGTCCCAGTTTGAGACACGAACCGGGACTAAAGGGCATCGCACCCTTTAGTCCCGGTTCGTGTCTCAAACCGGGACTAAAGGTCTAATCCTTTAGTCCCGGTTTGAGGTACGAACTGGGACTAAATAGTGCGATGCCCTTTAGTCCCAGTTCGTGTCTCAAACCAGTACTAAAGGACCCATTTCTCAAACTCTACCCCCATGTGGATCGCCATTTTATTTTTTAAAAAAACAAAAGAAAATGATAAAAACTTCAAAAAACAAAATCCTTTGAGATGTAGTTATATTACTACATCTACTAGTTAGGAAAATTAAAAAACTTAAATTTGTACATGTTTTGCAAAAAAGTGTTATTGAAAAGTAAAACTTCTATAACTTTTGCATACGATGTCGAAAAAAATGTATAATATATCAAAATGTTAAGCACGAAAATCCGCATCCGATTTTGACAGCCTATGGCCTGTTTGCAATTTTTTAGAATCCTCAAATTCTAAAAGGAAAAAAAAGATATGCTCAAATTTCAGTTTTTTTGAATTTAGTTAAATCCGGTCAAACTATGGTCAAACAACTTATTCAAGAAGTATTAGTGTTACTAAATAATTATTTCTATTTTTTTGAATTGTGGTCTAATCTGGTCAAACTATGGTCAAACTACTTATTCAAGAAATATTAGTGTTAATAAATAATTATCGTATTTTAGAATAATAGTTTCAAACTGAAACAGTGAAATGTGTGACTTCATGCTCAAGCTAAACTCCTGAAGGTTAATAGGTTTGACATCTTACTATTGTCAGGAAAACAACAAGTGCAGACTTGGAAACGAGGGGGAATAAAACGTTAAAGTTAAGCATGCTCAGGCTGGAGTAGTGAGAGGATGGGTGACCGGCCAGGAAGTTAGATGATTTGGAATGATGGGGTGAATAGAGATTAGAGGTTAAATTGAGCAGTGATGAGGGGTGGGTGATTAGATAATAAATTGTAAAATAATTCAGAAATTTGAAAATCAGAAAAATAAATAAAAACAAATCGTAAATTTACCTTTAGTCCCGGTTGGTGTGACCAACCAGGAGTAAAGGTGGAGCTCTAGACAGCATCCATGTGGAGGGCCTTTAGTCCCGGTTCGTATAAGAACCGGGACTAAAGGGGGGAGCATTTGTATCGACCCTTTAGTCTCGGATCCAAAACCAGGACTAAAGACCCTTATGAACCGGGACAAATGGCCCATTTTCTACTAGTGATCTTACTCAATCCATAGGTAGGTATGGTGGACTGTTATGGCAAAACTGGGTTTAAGGATGTATGGAAGCACAAGAAGTATCTCTACTTGGTGCAAGGAGTTTGGCTAGCATGAGGGGGAAAGGCAAGCTCAACATGTTGGATGATACATGACGATATACTTTATTTCGGATATAAGAAGACATAACCCATTATGTTGTCTTCCTTGTCCAACATCAACTCTTTAACATGTCATATTTTAATGAGTGCTCACAATCATAAAAGATGTCCAAGATAATATATTTGTTGGCTATTAGAAGTTCACAAGACAAGAGCCCTAGAGAGGAGAGAGAGGAGGTGAGCTAGCCTTGCTCATCTTCTTCCTTTAGACATCACAGCTCAAGGAGCAATCCTGTAGCTACTCTAGTGCTATCAGTGATGACGCGGAGTCCCCGCAGAGCAGGACTAGGGGTGTTATCTCCCCGGAGAGCCCCGAACCTGGGTAAGATTCGTAGGCGTCCTAAGTATCGCCTTATCCCGCTTCCCGAGCCCGGCGACGTTCTTTTGACCCCATGCATGATAAGCCATCCTTTGGCGTATGTCGTCCCAAAACCCCGACAACCTTTGTAGATGGTCGCTGTACCCGAAGAGCACCTGACCACTGGGTTCCCCTTGCTTCTCGAGGATAGCCTCCAGGAGTGCCAGTTCCACCGAGCACCCATCCTCACCTACCATGAGCATTGGGTTAACGACACTGAGGTGGAGTACCATGTGGAAGTGATCGTAAAGGCAAACGATCCTCCCACAAGTTGGTTCTTCGAGGGACCCCATATGGCAACACTACCTCTTGCTGTCGAGGCTGCTGCACTCAAGGCACTAACCCGTCTCCGCGAGCTTCTTCCGGAGATGGCAGCCAAGATGACAACCCGCTTCTTGCCTTACCGGAAGGAAGGTGAAGATGAAAGCAGCGCACAAGCCCCTCCACTGAAGGAAGGACTTCCACTTAGATTCCAGACCTACTTCAGCCTATGTGCCGACGGCTTGGCACAAGATTTGGCCTCAGAATTGATGAAGCTCCGAGAAGAACTTCACGAGACCAAGGCACTTCTCCGTCGAGCACAAGAGAAGACAGATAGGATCAAGAAGGAAGGTGCGCCTCCCGGACAGTCCGCTATCGCGTATCGAGGCGGAAGGCCCTCAGGAGATGTATCTTCCAAGGATTAAGAACCACCCCGGCGACGCCGCATGACGGCAAGGGAATATCGCAAGCTTTTCCCCGCACCATCGACAAAACACCACCGTATCCAACTCCTCCACTCCCCCACACCCTCAAGTGATAAGGGGGCCCAGACAGATGAAGACAAGGAGGAAGACCCAGAAGAGCCAGAATACGCGACCGAGCATTCCATCGCTTAGGCATTATTCGCAACTCGGATATGCCAGTTCGTGACCTCTACGGTAGGATAGGTCGTGTAACCCCTATGCGAAGTCGAGTCCTTGTAAGGTTCATATGAAGCCATCTAGTATTTGCTTTTGTCATGTTCGGATGTACGTCGTATTTTCCCTTCGGGAATATGTAAACGACTGCATCACCCATTTGGATTTTAATGAATGTGTTTGGCCCTTTCGGCCCTTGCATGATTTGATTAGTGTCACACCCACCCCCTTACTAGGCACCCATCTTTATTGCTTTCCCTCTTCCAAATCATGAGACCTTTTACCGCTCCAACAGGATGCCTGTTGTAACTCGTACTGGTACCTCTACCCAGCTGCCTGAAGCCGGAGCATCCGCCCAATCAGAGGCCGGCCACGACCAAACCAACGACCAAGCTCCACCACCACCACCTCCTCCGAACATGGACATGGCTCAGCTTCTCCAAGCATTCCGAGAGGAACACCAAGCCAACACCGCAGCCCTTCAGATGATTGCTCAAGCTGTCACCAACAACCGCCAGCCGGCGGGGAATGGCAATGGACGTTCCACGTTGGCAGAGTTCAAGAAGCATGCACCGCCAACTTTCATCGAGACTGCTGAACCCCAGGATGTAGACGACTGGGTCCGCACCATTGAGGACTTGCTGGAACTAGTCGGATGCACCAAAGACCGCGAGAAGGTGGCCTATGTTGCCCACTGCCTCGGGGGGGACTGCTAGAGCTTGGTGGGATGGATTCAAGGTCATGCATGCTGGGCAAGACATCACTTGGGACAACTTCAAGGCAGAATTCCGCAAGGCCCATATTCCTTCCAGAATCATTGCTATCAAAAAGCGTGAGTTTCGGGCCCTGAAGCAAGGAAGTGGCACTGTCAAGGAGTACATGCAGAAGTTCAGTGTTCTGTCAAGGTATGCTCCTGAAGATGCCAGCACTGATGTTGCAAAAAGGGAGCGCTTCATGGAAGGCCTCAATTAGACTCTGCAGTACTCGCTTGTCGTGTGCGACTGCCCAACCTTCCCTGACCTGGTGAACAAAGCACTCATGCTTGAAGACAAGCAGCGTGCTCTGGAAGACACTCGCAAGCGCAAGATGGTCACCAAGGGAAGTTCCAGCAACCAGAAGCCTCGCCCGTGGCAGCCAGCCCCGGTCAAGCCAGCCTACCAGCAGCCAAGAGCTCCTGCACGTCACACCAACTATTAGCCTCAGCAGTATGCCAACCCAAGGCGAGCATTCAACCCCAATAACAGTGGTGGCAACAAGATCAATAATCCAAACCAAGTCACTTGCTTTGGATGTGGCCAGTCAGGGCATATTTCTAAGGTGTGCCCCAACAAGAAGCCCGATGCCCCGCGCCCCAATGCGCAGAACCCAGGACAAGGCCGCGGGATGCCACCAAGGAACCAAGCTCCTCGCAACCCGCCTAACCATGGGAAGGGGCGTGTGAATCACGTCACTTCTGAAGAAGCCCAGGAAGACCCGGACGTCGTGCTAGGTACGTTCCTTGTCAACTCAGCACCTGCAACTGTCTTATTTGATTCTGGAGCAACGCATTCATTTGTCACTCAAATATTTGCATTAAAAAGTGGCATGACCCCTACACCCCTGAATAACCCCATGGTGGTACAAACCCCCGGAGCAGAGATGAGAGCCAAGATAGGCCGTAAAGGAGTCAGTGTTATCATTAACGGTGTAGACTTCCTAGCAGACCTTATCATCCTAAGATTGCAAGGCTTGGATGTGTTCTTAGGGATGGATTGGCTTAGTAAGCACCAAGGCTTATTAGACTGTGCCAATCGGACTGTCACTATGACCAATGACCAAGGAGTCGAAGTTAAGTTTGCTTCCAACTCCTCTTCTGCTCAAACCGCTCAAGTCAACTGTTTGTCTGAAGTTGGACTGGAACAAGTACAAGTAGTCTGTGAGTATCCCGATGTCTTTCCGGATGAGCTACCGGGAATGCCCCCTGACCGTGACATTGAGTTCATCATCGAGCTCGTGCCCGGGGCAGGACCCATCTATAAGAAGCCTTATAGAATGGGGACGGAAGAATTAGCCGAGTTGAAGAACCAACTGGAAGAGCAGCTGAGGAAGGGATTTATCCGCCCAAGTGCCTCCCCTTGGGGATCACCTGTTCTGTTTGTGGCAAAAAGGGACGGTACCATCCGCTTATGCATTGACTACCGTTCCCTCAATGAGGTTACAATCAAGAACAAGTATCCACTTCCCAAGATTGAAGATCTGTTTGATCAACTCAGTGGAGCCAAGGTGTTCTCCAAGATCGACCTGAGATCTGGGTACTAGCAGCTGAAGATCAGACCCCAAGATATTCCGAAGACGGCATTTGTAACCAAATATGGCCTGTACGAGTGCACGGTCATGTCCTTTGGGTTAACCAATGCCCCAACTTACTTCATGTATCTCATGAATAAAGTCTTCATGGAATATTTGGCCAAGTTTGTTGTTGTCTTCATCGATGACATTCTTGTCTTCTCGAAGATGGAGGAAGAGCATGAGCAACATTTGAGGATGGTCCTAGACAAGCTTCGAGAGCACCAACTATACGCCAAATTCAGCAAGTGTGAGTTCTGGCTGCATAAAGTTGGATTCTTAGGTCATGTCTTGACCGAAGAAGGATTGTCAAATGATCCTACGAAGATCGAAGCTATGACCCAATGGCAATCTCCAACGACCGTCAAGGAAGTCAGAAGCTTCCTCGGACTTGCGGGCTATTACCGCAAATTCGTGGAAGGATTCTCTAGCATTGCCCGGCCAATGACTCAGCTCCTCAAGAAGGACAAGAAGTTCGAATGGACGCCAAAATGCGAAGAGAGCTTCCAAGAGCTGAAGAAGAGATTGACCACCACCCCAGTTCTGACAACACCTGATATTCACAAGGAGTTCGTGTTATATTGTGATGCCTCTCGAATCGGATTGGGAAGCGTTCTGATGCAAGAAGGCCGAGTCATAGCTTACCTCTCAAGGCAACTATGACCTCATGAAGAGAACTACGCTACTCACGATCTTAAGTTAGCAGTGGTGGTTCATACCTTGAAGACATGGCGACATTACCTCCTAGGGAAACGGTGTGAGATATACAGAGACCACAAAAGTCTGAAGTACATTTTCACCCAGAAGGAATTGAACATGAGGCAATGGAGATGGTTGGAACTAATCAAAGATTATGACCTCAGTGTTCAATATCACCCCGGAAAGGCTAACGTGGTAGCTGATGCCTTAAGCAGAAAGGCTTGCTCCTTGAATGCCATAATTCAAAAGAGGCAGCCAGCCCTGTTTGAAGAGCTGGAACAATTCAGTTTGGAATTGGTCACCCCTGGATTTCTAGATCATCTGGAAGTCAGACCAACCTTGATGGACGAAGTCAAGAAGGCACAAGGAGGGAACGCAAGCATTGAAGGCATTAAGAAGAAGATGAAGCTAGGCAAGGCCCCAGGATTCTCCGAGGACGAGCACGAGATTGTTTGGTACAAAGGCCGCATCTGCGTACCAAACAAGATGGAGCTGAAGAACCTGATCCTGCAAGAAGCCCACGATACTCCGTATTCCATCCACCCCGGAGGAACCAAGATGTATCAAGACTTGAAGGAAAGATTCTGGTGGACCGAAATGAAAAGAGAGATTGCAACCTATGTTGCAAAGTGTGATGTGTGCCAAAGGGTCAAGGCTGAATATCAGCGACCCACTGGATTGCTCCAACCACTCAAGGTTCCTGAGTGGAAGTGGGATAAAGTTGGAATGGACTTCATCACTGGATTACCAAGGTCGAATAAAGGATTCCAGTTTAATTCAAGGTTCTGGAAAAGATTCCAAGAAGCCTTGGGAACCAAGTTGTCTTTCAGCATGGCTTTTCACCCGCAGACCGGAGGTCAGACAGAGCGAGTAAATCAAATTCTCGAAGACATGCTCTGAGCCTTTGTCTTGGCATATGGAGCCAAGTGGGAAGATTGCCTCCGTTTTGCCGAGTTCTCCTATAACAACAGTTATCAGTCGAGCCTTCAGATGGCACCATTTGAGGTGTTGTACGGATGCAAGTGTCGCACACCCCTCAACTGGTCAGAGATTGGGGAAGGGCTAGTCTTTGGACCAGATATACTCCGCGAAGCAGAAGAGCCAGTCCAACTAGTGAGAGAGCATTTGAAGGCTGCCAAATCAAGGCAGAAGAGCTATGCTGGCACTCGTCGCTGAGACATGAGTTTTCGTGTTGGAGACCATGTGTACCTGTGAGTAACTCCTCTGAAGGGAACCAAGCGTTTCCACGTTAAGGGGAAACTCGCACCAAGATTTATTAGCCCCTTCAAGATCACCGACCGACGAGGAGAGGTGGCTTACCAGTTGGAACTACCACCCGAGCTATCCGATGTGCACAACATATTCCACGTGTCACAACTCCGGAAGTGTCTCCAAGTTCCAAACAAGCCTGATCTCTACAAGGATGTTGATCACCAAGCCATTGATCTTCAGCCTGATTTGACCTACCGCGAGAAGCCCATTCGCATTCTGGATGAAGCAGAGCGACGGACGCGAAGCCGCACCATCAAGTACTCCAAGTTCCAGTGGAGCAACCACACGGAAGCAGAAGCAACCTGGGAACGTAAAGACTATCTCAGATCCGAGTATCCCGATCTCTTTTAAGACCTAGTTTAGGAATCTCGGGGACGAGATTCTTGTAAGGGGGGTAGGTCTGTCACACCCTGCATTTTGTAACATGTCATTTGCATCAGTAAAGCATGAAAATTTGGACCAGCAATTTTTTTTTGGCATAATATGGCTTTTATTTGGAATCAAGTTTTTCTCCGTGTGTTTTTCAAGTGCTCTTTAAAGTCAACTACTCCCTCTTGTAGATTTCATCTCCTTACCCAAAACTTCTGCCCAATGATCATACCAAGTGTTTATAGCGGTATAGTATTTTCTTATAAAATTAATTTGGCCAAAATGTATTTTAAAAAATTAGTTTTCCAAAAACCCCCTGAATTGAGGTTTGCACTGCAAGTGCTTGATTTAGGGTGAGAAAAATATTTCAAAGAGTGTATTTGAAACCTAGTAGATATAGGAATCCCATAAACCACAAAAATATAATTTTAGAAGTTATTTTCCTATTTTATTTAAAGGCTTTTTCTTAAGGCCAGAAATGGTCTTTAATAGGGAAAAATTATTTGATTATTTCAAAAATATTTGCCAAAATTCAGGGAGACTCATAGGATATATATTGTCCATATATAAGAGTTTCAACACTTGGTCATGTTCAAAATATTGGACAAATCCCTCAGAAACCCTTTCTGGATATTTCAAGCTTTTGAAATATTTACAAAGGAAATATTCTCTAAAAAATCCAGGGAAATTCTATCATGTCATATATGACATATTTGATGATCTTGCCAAGCCCCATGCCTTGGGAAGCAAGAAAACATCCTCAAAACCCCTCAAAACCATTTTGTCCATATCTGAAGTTTGAGAAACTTTACATTGCCAAACTTGTCCAAATGCTCTCAAACTTGGTACACATGCTAGAATGGTCTAAAAAGGCATCTAGACCAAATGGCACAAGCTTTGGAGAAGGGTAACTTGATCAGAGTACCCCAAAACCATTTCTGTTCAAATTCAAATTTGAACAACTTTACATTACCAACTTTTCACTTGGGGCTTCTAACTTTGTGGACATGATCACAACCCCAAATGATGACACTACAGCAAGTGGTGCATCAAGGGGAGATGATTAGCTTGACTCAAACATGGTGAAACTATTTCTGTTGATTTCTATGGTTCACCAAAGTTACATTGGCAAGTTTCTTCAAATAAGCCCAAACTTGGTGAAACACCCTATTTCCATATGCCATTTAATCTTGTTAAGTGTCATGGCTAGTGGAGATCATTTGATTGCTCAAAACCACATCAAACACCTTCTGGTGATTTTCCAAAGTTACCAATTTCACCTCTTCTCCTGTTCTCCTTGAGCCCAACTTTCTACCACAACTTCCCCAGGTCCCCTTGCACCTCCAGTAACTTCCCCATGGCCAGAGCTCAATAATTCAGGGGTGAAAACCCCATTTTACTCTGCTGGACGGCCCAGTTTTCACCTTCCCTCAACCTCCCTCCTCTTCCATTGGATAACCAAGGCATCCAAGGCCACAGCCCACTTGTTTACTCCATACCTGACCCCCCAGACAAGGTGGCCGCATCCAGCAAGCCAAAGGCATGCCCTGGCATGCAATAGGCGTGCTCCAGAGCGCGCTACAGTGCATACCCGCACTGTAGCTTCCTCCAATCAGCCGCCCCCGACCACCTCCTGCTTCTCCCTCGCGCCACTCTATGCGCCTTGACGTCCGCAACACGCCCCGGCGCTGTCCCCCTCCTCCTTCTCCCTCCTGTGGCTGCCCTCGCACGCGCGCCGGCCGCCCGCAAGCTCCAGTCCTCGGCCTCACACGCGCGCGGCTCTGGAAGCTTCGCCCGCTCTCTCTCTTCCTCTACCCAGCCCTGGACCGCATCCAGCAACTCCGCAGACACCACCCCACCTTCTCCCGAGCCCTGTGGCAACGAGCAGAAGCTCGCCGGCGCACAGGTCCACGGCAGCTCGCCGTTCGCCTATAAAAGGACCCTCCGCGCTCCTCCTCTCCTCACCAACTGCTCTCTCACCCACTCAATCTCCCCCTGCGCCACACGCTCCACTCCAGACAGGCCCGAGCTCGAGATCGAGCTCGAGCTCCGCTGCGGCGGCTCGCCGTCGTCCTCTCGGTACAGGCCGTACCCGGCGCTCCTCTCGCTCGATCTAGCAGCAGGACGCCCCACTGATTCTTTTCCCCCTCTTTTCCCTCTCTGCAGCTGCCGGAAACAGCCGGAACCACCACCACCCGAAGCTCCTCCGTCGCGTGACCTTGCCGCCGACGAACAAGGCCACTCCTTGACCCACTCCACCTCCACCAGATCGGCGACACCTCGCTGATTCTGTCCCTGCCCTTAGATCGCCCTGCTGTGCCCCGAGTCGTCGCCGGTGAGCTCGCCGGCCCTCTGTCGGAGGGTTAGGGATGACAGGCGGGCCCCGCCTGTCAGCCTCCCCTCACCCTCGCCCCTCTCTCCTCTCACTGACGCCGGGCCCCGCCCGCCAGGTTTGAAAACCTGGCGCGCGCGCTGGCGCCCGTGCGGTGGGCTGATTCGACCTGGGCCTGCTGCACTGTGGCCGTTCTGGCCCAGTTGCACAGGACCCTTTTTATTTTTCTTTTCTGTGGGATTTTCAAATAATTCCATAGGATTAAATATTTATCCAAATGAATTAATTCCAGTTCCTAAAAACTTGTAAAAATCCAACCTATTTAATGATGTCACTTTCACCCATATCCATGGACCTTTTCTGTTCTGTTCAAATTTAAATCCATATTTGAACACTAAAACCTCTGTTCAAAAATTCATGTACCCCATTCTGTCACTCCAAAACTCAAACTAAGAATTTTTGCCATCTTAGTTTTCCCTCTAGTATTTGATAAAAATATGTTGACATTTTTCTGAGCACTTTGGTTTTTCTGTTTTTATTATGGTCTTATTTTCCCGTTGTTTATTGCGACGATTAGATACCGTATTTGATGGGTTGCTGAAGAAGAAGGAGGGGAAGGATTTGAAGACCTTGAAGACCAAGCCAATCCAGGCAAGCAGCCCTTTGACCATGACTATGGAACCCCTTTTTATGCATGTCATATAGCACCATATTGTTGTTGCATCGGAATCATGAAGAGGTGGAAACCTCTTGTTGGTTTGCCACTACACTTCCTCGTTGATACTTGCATTTGTGCATGACCCTACCTTCTTATGAGGGTTATGTCGGTGGGTGTAGATAGGTTGCTATAGTAGTGGCTATGGTAGTAGAACGGGATATGCATTATAATGAAAGCATAGTTCATTTGAGGAACTCTTTCAAAAGACCCCATCCGGTGCCACTTATGCCCGAGGGAAATGATGAGATGGGTAACCACTTGATGACGAAGTGATGTATCAAGGCAAGTGTGCGTGATGTTTTTTCAAACGGATTGGTTTAAGTTGCGACCGTTATTCCAACTTTACATGCGCAACCACTCTACCCTTATATGGGAAAGGGCATTATTGATTACCTAGGTCGATACTAGCATGGTGCCCGCATTACTAGTGACGGGGGTGACATGAGGTCACTCTCGGGACGGGGTCGTGCTTGGATAGGCGGACATGACTGTTTTCACAGGGCACCGAACACACCGTTGGTACCCCGTGCCCGTGGTATGTGAAATAGGAGCAAGGCTCCAAAAATCTTAAGATGTGAATGTGGGGCACGGGGGTTACTACCAATCGAGTGGACTCCATATTAGTGTCGCCTAGGGAAAGATAGTGATCGGGTGCTTACCCCGGGTACTTGAGGTACCGCGGGTTGTGGATGACACGGAAAGTTCCCCGGATCTAGTGGGCAAAGTGTGCAACCTCTGCAGAGTGTAAAACTATTCGAATAGCCGTGTCCACGGTCAAGGACAGTTGGGTAACCACTCTTGGGCTACGTCCAATGTTTGCGAAACCCTGTGTGTGTGTGCGAAAGCTCCGTTTGGTTTAAGTCAAAAGGACTTGACAAGATGAAGAGGTCATAGCTTGGCTATGTTGATATCTGTAACCTATAAATTCTTATGATGCATGCCTCAGATAGCTCATGTCATTGCACTCTCAAATTTCTGCTTTCCGCAACATATCCTATGTAGTGCTATTTTATATCTTGTCATACTTGTTCCAAAAACATGGGTTGCTTGCGAGTACATTCAAAGTACTCATTGGCTTGCCACTGGTTATTTAATTGGCCAGGCAAGGAAGAGCAGGAATATGAAGAAGAATTCTATGGAGACGAACATGCGAACTAGGACACTTTCCCAGTCAGAATGCCTGTAGGGTAAAGGCAGATGGCATGGGTTCTACTTATCTACGAAGGCTTCCACTATTCGAATTTATTTGCTAATCAGCCCTTGAGGCTTTATCTATGTAAGACTTGGCCATAATGGTCATAATTTGTCTAAGACGGTATGTATGGATGTAAGACTCTTGTTATTCAGCTTCTGTGTGTTCAGTGAGCATTGATCACTGGGATCACTATACACGTGCATTCGGTGATCTCGACTCTTAAGTCGGGGTCCCCACAGTTGACATACTGAAAATGACCATTTTGCCCTTGTCGTAAACAGCCTCCTCTGAGAGAGAATTGTTTCCGGCGATTCTTTCCGCGATCGTTACGCACTTCTTCCTGGAGACTCCGTCACCGCAGGTAAGCCACAATACCCACTTGCATGATAGTCATGTAGTAGCCATGGTTTTCAACTTGAATATTTATTAAATGTTTGCTTGTTTAAAATATGATTATCGTTGTTTCGGTAATGCTTCGGGGTTATTGTTCATTTTCTTGCTATGTTGTTATGCACCCTGTTTATCGTGCCATGCTAGTTACTAGTACTCTTTTCATATGTTTATGCTTGCTAGTAGTGCATGTTGACATTGGTGAAGGTCTTCGGGGCATGACTGCGGTCTGTCCCAAGTACCGTTGTTATACATGTTCCGTTGCATCCAATTAATTAAATGCTTGCATGTAGTATTATTGATATGTTCTTGCATGATATTTATTGTTGATGTTAGTAGTCATGCTATGCTTCGGAGAAGTATGTACTTATGATGTTCATGCTAGTTATTATGCCATGCTTATTATTCATTGTTTATAGGGTGGATAGTTCTCTCATGATTATGTTGATATTCATGCTCATGCATTGTAGTTGCATCATGTATTTTATCATGACTCAGCATATTTGCATTCAAGTTTAACCGAATTAAATTGAACTTGAACAACCGTTGTCTGAGTCATGGTGCCACCATATCAAACTGACCAGTGCAACCACATTTACCTTTATGGGAAGGTCCTAACTGGGCCTATTGTCATGCCTCTTGCCGATGCCTCCAACGAGGGAAGGTTATGGGCATGCGGTACCTTGGCCAGGTAAGCATTCATAACCTTGTGTGCCCGTTGTTGTCGTTATGGATCCGGGTCCCCGTTTGGGACCATTTATGTTTAGCCACGACGGTGGCCGTTGTGTCTTTCGTAGACACGGGGCCACCCAGGACTAGCCCAGTAGGGCGTGAGTCGGAGTGGCCGGGAGAGTGTCATGATAGTAGATCGGTTTTGTCGGAACGCCGTTGGTCCACCCGAATGGGAGAACGAGGCCATGGGTTCCGTGGTGTGGGTACAGTGCGCTACCTCTCCAGAGTGTATAATAAATCTATCGATAGCCGCACCCGCGGATAAGGGCCTAGTTCATGTCGGTCACACTATGAGTCAACAGTAATAATAATAACTTGATTAATAACAACCCCGGTTTGATGATAAGTTAAGTTGACGGTGATCACCGGAAAGATCACGTTTGGTTTTACCAAGCTTGATTGGATCCTGAGATGATCGTATAATGTTCAAGGTTTGTAAGAGATGCATGTGTTGGTTACGAGGTAACCCGTACAAAATAAATGGTGCATGTAATGTCATCATGTTGCATGCTAGTATCATTAGATTTATATGTTCATGCCATGCTCATATTGTTTAGCTGTATCATGTTCATGTTGTCCATGCTATGTTATCCTGATAATCTCGTGATAATTAAGCTGTAATTGCCATGATGTTGTTTGTCTTGACTGCTTCTGGTTTATTGTGAGCTTGCAAGTACATTCAATGTACTGACCTAGCGTGTCATGCCAGCTTGCAAATCATCCCAGGATTGCTTGCTTGTTTGGTGTTGTTCCCGTGTTCGCGAGCTAGGATAAACGTTCCAGCCAGAGTCCCTGCGGATTGGAGTTAATCACCACCATTTGTTGTTCCGCTGCCAGTAGTTGTTCCGCTGCTTTGAGTTGCTATGCTGCTTGTATAGAGCAACCGTGTTGGCGTAGTGTCGCCATGCCGATGTTATTCATTGTAATATCGGGACCCTTGTAATCATATTCGTGTTGTAATAGAAAGCTGGTTTGTTCTATACTAAGCAGTGCCGTATTCCAGAAGACTTCATCTCGATCTCTGGACTGGAATACGGGGCGTTCCGGTTTTCTCTGAGCCGGGGTGCCACAATTGTCATATATGAGACAACGCCTATCTATAATCCAACAATTATTTAATCATCACTTAATTAACCCAAATAAGACAACATATTCCTTCCTTCCTTCCTTTAGCATGACTTGTTCTCTTCTTCTCACATCATCATTATCCTCTCGTAATAAGGTAGTCCATGCAACTAATATTATTTTCTTTTTTGAAATCATTTGTCAAGGGTATCACGGGTCACTTTTTAGTGTGATAAGTGGCATAGCACACGCGCATCGTTTGTCGCAAGGGTCATGCTACGTGTCCGCCGAAAAATAGTTAGGAAACAACCGCCGCCTTGCTAGCCGTTGGATGGACGCGGCGATCAATCAAGTCACAAGCGCCACCTCCCTTTTGCAACAAGGGCGGTGTTGCGGAACAAGTTCTGCAACATTATGCTTGTTGCAAAACGTCAGAACCACTATTCACCTTTGTGAAACACAGTCTGTGTTGCAGATTTTTTTGCAACCGAGGTCGTTCTTCAATTTTTTTTATAACTGAGGTTTGTTGAAAAAAAATATCTTCAATTTTTTGCAACATATATTATGCTACGGGAGAAACTTCTGCAACATTGGAGTAGTTGCAGAAAAATTAGAGGAGGGTCATGAGGAGTCAGGGCACATGTCTGATGAGGCACGTGTCGTACGAGCAAAAATGTGTTGCGTTGCAGATTTTTTTTTAGATGTGCTACGCATCTGCCGACGGATCATGTTAAAGGATCTGCCGAGTTGTGAGTCGTCAGATTCATTGTATCTCGTTGCTTAGTATTGTCATCATTTCTGAAATAGAGGGTGCGCTCCAGGTTTCCTTTTGCAATACAAGTCTTGTGCAAACATATTGGCAACGAGGTTAGTGTTGCAAATATATTTTTGCAGTAGAGGTCTTGTGGCATTTTTTTGCAATAGAGGTCTTGTTTTTTTGCAACACACGTCTTGTTGCATAAATGTTATTACGTATGCACTTTTTTTGCAACATCAGTGTTGTTGCGGAAGTTACTTTTGCAACACGGATGTTGTTGCAGGAAAATTACAGTAAAGATGTAATGGCGGGTCATGCATGGGATACGCGTCACACGCTCAAGGTGGCGGACGCGCGGTGTTGGATCAGCCGGCTGTTCACAAGCTTTTCCCTTGTCGCAATTAGCAAGTTTTGAGGGGACCTTTCACCACGTTCGGAAGGAATGGATGGATTGTGTGTGCTTTTACTTATTGATTAATTCATCTTTTCAAAAGAAAATACCAATTAAAATTCACGTTTAAATTACGACCAGTTCGTCGTTGCGTTCCTCGCATATAGATCTCCGAGACTATATGTCGGGTTTACTTGTGTTCTTCGCGTATAGATCTTCGAAACTATATGCCGAGTTTCGACGTAATTTATTTTCGGACACAACTTGTACTCCTAAAATAATTGACCTATTTCTCAATAAATAAATAAATGTATTGACCTATACTCCCAAGTAGTTAGAGGATAATTGGTTTGATACCAACATTTGGCATTGCCAATACTTGGCAAGCCAAGAATTGGCAATATCTTATGAGGTTGTCAAGTAAACATGGTAACAAACCAAGAAGTGGCCAATATTTGGCATTTGCCAAATGTTCTCTTCCCCATTTTTGGCATGAAATCAATCATGCTATTAGTCCATGACAAGCCACTGAAGCGGGGCATAAAGCCTCTCGAAATAGGTTTTCTGTTGGGGAACGTAGTATTTAAAAAAATTGCCTACGATCACGCAAGATCTATGTAGGAGAAGCATAACAACGAGCGGGGAGAGTGTGTCCATGTACCCTCTTAGATCGAAAACGGAAGCGTTCAGTAATGCAGTTGATGTAGTCGAGCATCTTCACGATCCAACCAATCCAAGTACCGAACGTACGGCACCTTCGTGTTCAGCACACGTTCATCAAGATGACGTCACACAAGCTCTTGATCCAGCAGATGCTCGAGCGAGAGTTACGGCAGCACGACGGCGTGTTGACGGTGTTGATGATGTGATCCGCACAGGGCTTTACCTAAGCACTACGACAATATGACCGAGGTGTTAAACTGTGGAGGAGGGCACGGCACACGGCTAAAAGATCAAGCTGTGTGTCCTAGGTTGCCCCACTCCCCACGTATATAAAGGAGGGAGGAGGACGCCGGCCAGCCCTAGGGGGCACAGCAAGTGGGGAGTCCAACTAGGATTCCCAATCCTAGTTGGAATCCCTTTACTATTCCAAGGGGGAGAAGGAGGGAAGGAGAGGGAAAGGGAAAGGAAAGAGGGGGCCGTGCCCCCTCCCCCTAGTCCAATTCGGACCACCTTGGGGGGGGGGGCACCTTGTGGCCTGCCCTCTGCTACTCCCTTATGGCCCATTAAGGCCCATAACTTCCTCGGGGGGTTCCGGTAACCCCTCGGTTCTCCGATAAATATCTGAAACATCCCGAAACACTTTTCCGGTGTCCTAATATCTTCGCCAATATAGCATTCTTTATGTCTCGACCATTTCGAGACTCCTCGTCAAGTCCGTGGTCTCATCCGGGACTCCGAACAAACTTAGGTCATCAAAAATACATAACTCATAATAGAAATTGTCATCGAACGTTAAGCGTGCGGACCCTATGGGTTCGAGAACTATGACATGACCGAGACACATCTCCGGTCGATAACCAATAGCGGAACCTGGATGCTCATATTGGCTCCTACATATTCTACGAAGATCTTTATCGGTCAAACCGTAGAACAACATACGTTGTTCCCTTTGTCATCGGTATGTTACTTGCCCGAGATTCGACCGTCGGTATCATCATACCTAGTTCAATCTCGTTATCGGCAAGTCTCTTTACTCGTTCCGTAATACAGCATCTCGGGACCAACTCATTACTCATTTGCTGCAAGGCTTATATTTATGTGTATTACCGAGAGGGCCCAGAGATACCACTCTGACACTCGGAGTGACAAATCTTATTCTCGATCTATGCCAACTCAACAAACACCTTCGGAGACACCTGTAGAGTATCTTTATATTCACCCAGTTACGTTGTGACGTTTGATAGCACACAAGGTGTTCCTCCGGTATTCGGGAGTTGCATAATCTCATAGTTAGAGGAACATGTATAAGTCATGAAGAAAACAATAGCAATAAAACTAAACGATCATAATGCTAAGCTAATGGATGGGTCTTGTCCATCACATCATTCTCCTAATGATGTGATCCCGCTCATCAAATGACAACACATGTCTATGGTCAGGAAACTCAACCATCTTTGATTAACGAGCTAGTCTAGTAGAGGCATACTAGGGACACTCTGTTTTGTCTATGTATTCACACATGTATCAAGTTTCCGGTTAATACAATTCTAGCATGAATAAAAGACATTTATCGTGATATATATTATATTAGGAAATATAAATAATAACTTTATTATTGCCTCTAGGGCATATTTCCTTCATTTTTGTCCCGCCGTACATATAAAGTAACAACAAAACGATGTATACGGCTGAATGATGCAATATGGTGGGAAGATCCCCTTACAGACCAGATACAGAGATAACAAAAACCTATAACAAGCCTAACACCTTGCCACTGTCGGGTCTAAACAAGCAGACTAGAGTTTTCACCCGGAGCCCTAACAAAAGGATGGGACCCACGATGACATCTTAAAGATGCAAGTGGCACCCACGAGCACCACCATCGTCGATGCTAGAAATACAAAGCTTTCGCTTGGAAACTCACCTACAAAACATGAGGAGTCCTGGTCACCACTGCAACAAGGGCCAACCCATCCCCTAGACTAGTGCCTCCCGCCACTACACTCCTTGCTACCCACATGCCCAAGAGGTGAAGCCACCACCGCCACCACGAAGCTGGTAGGAAAGTCAACCTTGGAGCCCGCCATCCCAATATCCATAATCCTTGTTACGGCCATCCATCCACATCAGCCCCCGGACATTCAGCGCCCACACCCACGTCCCCCACCGATCCCGGTGGATCGGTGGTGATACAACTCAATGACTACCAATATCCATCGCCATGCACACTTGAGCGCCGCAGAATTTGTGTTCCTCGATGTCGATCCGCCCAATGAGACAGGAGTGACATGAGAGCGCATGTTGGAACGACACCATGAACAGGAAGGACTCATGTGGACCATAACGCCAAGGCTTGCACCAACACGGACAAGTCAGCCGCCAGAACCCTCCCTCCCTCCACCCCTACACTAAGCGTGTGGAGGCCACCACCAACAACCCACATACCCCAACTCGACATTGCTGGAGATGGCCAATGATCAGGTAGCACCACCGACCAACTACAGGATGACGCCATAAGGAGGAGCAAAGACTGCCCCGTCAAATCTGACCATTTAGTTACAGATAGGGATGCCCAAGATAGTCGACAACTCTGGCAGCCAGGTGATACGTCTCCAACGTATCTATAATTTTTGATTGTTCCATGCTATTATTTATGATGTTTTGGATGTTTAATGGGCTTTGTTATACACTTTTATATTATTTTTGGGACTAACCTATTAACCCAAAGGCCCAGTCTAGATTGCTGTTTTTTTTTTGCCTATTTCAGGGTTTTACAGAAAATGAATATCAAACGGAGCCCAAACAGAATGAAACTTCGGGAGAGATATTTTTGGAGAAAAATATGCACGGGAGACTTAAGAACCTCGGAGTAGGGCACACATGGCGTCCACGAGGGTGGGGTGCGCGCCCCCCTATAGGGGGCGCCCCCTGCCTCGTGGGCCTCACGTTTGGCCCCCGGTGCCCTCCTTCCTCCTATATATACCTACATACCCCGAAACCATCAGAACAACAGAGAAAACCCTAGTTCCACTGCCTCAACATTCTGTACACGTGAGATCCCATCTTGGGGCCTGTTCCGGAGCTCCGCCGAAGGGCGGATCTACCACGGAGTGCTTCTACATCATCATCATCGCCTCACCATGACTTGTGAGTAGTTTACCACAGACCTTCGGGTTCATAGCTAGTATCTAGATGGCTTCTTCTCTCTCTTTGGATCTCAATATATACCAAGTTATCCTCGGTCTTCGAGGAGATCTATTCGATGTAATCTCATTTTGCGGTGTGTTTGTCGAGATCCGATGAATTGTGGGTTTATGATCAAGATTATCTATAAGAAATATTTGGTTCTTTTCTGAACTCTTTATGTATGATTATAATATCCTTGCAAGTCTCTTCGAATTATTGGTTTGATTTGGCCTACTAGATCTATAGTTCTTGCAATGGGAGAAGTGCTTGGCTTTGGGTTCAATCTTGCGGTGTCCTTTCCCAGTGACAGTAGGGGCAGCAAGGCATGTATTGTATTGTTGCCATCGAGGATAAAAAGATGGGGGTTATATCATGTTATTTGAGTTTGTCCCTCTGCATCATGTCATCTTGCTTAAGGAGTTATTCTTTTCTTATGAACTTAATACTCTAGATGTATGCTGGGTAGCGGTCGATGTGTGGAGTAAATGTAGTAGATACAGAATCGTTTCAGTCTACTTGTTTCGAACGTGATGCCTATATATAATGATCATGCCTAGATATTCTCATAAGTATTCACTTTTCTATCAATTGCTCGAAAGTAATTTGTTTACCCGCCGTAGAATACCGCTATCATGAGAGAAGCCACTAGAGAAACCTATGGCCCCCGGGTCTATTCTCAACATATCAATCTACAATCTACTTTACTTTTCCGCTTTTACTTTCTATTTTTATATCCAAAAAATATCAAACTATCCTATTTATCAGATCTCACTTTTGTAAGTGACCGTAAAGGGATCGACAACCCCTTATCGCGTTGGCTGCGAAGTTCCTATTTGTTTGTGCAGGTGCGAGGGACTCGCGCGTGGTCTCCTACTGGATTGATACCATGGTTCTCAAAAGCTGAGGGAAATACTTACGCTACTGTGCTGCATCACCCTTTCCTCTTCGAGGGAATACAACGCAAGCTCGAGAAGTAGCAAGAAGAATTTCTGGCGCCGTTGCCGGGGAGGCTTACGCAAAAGTCATATACCAAGTACCTATCACAAACCCTTATCCTTCGCATTACATTTATTTGCCTCTCGTTTTCCTCTCCCCCACTTCACCCTTGCCGTTTTATTTGCCCTTCTTTTTCCATGTGTTTTCCGTTCGCTTGCCTTATGTTGCCTTGTGCCCTTTATTAGCTTGCATCTTCGCTTGCTAAATTATGCATCCTCATCCGCTTGCTAATCTCTTTAAGATATCCAACTATGATGAACCAATTGCTAGTGAGACTAGTGCACTAGATTATCTTTATAAGGTTTTGCTTGATATTTGTGAATCTGAAAATTGTGATGAAGTATTGCAAGAAAATTATAAAGTTATTCACGATAGCTCCTTGAGTAAAAAGCATGATTACAATGATGTTATTATAAATTCTATTGATGCTAATTGTGTTAATGATATGCAAAACCCTAAGCTTGGGGATGCTTATTTTGCTATGCCCACTACTTGTTGCAATGATCATGATTGGGGTGATGCTTCTTACGATCTTGAAAACTTATTTAAGCCCCATGATATATATGAGGTTGATAATAATGTTTGCAATAATATTTAAAGTGGGTTTGGAAGAGCGTCAACTTTAGATCCCACATATTTGGAGAATGTTCAATCTTATGAATTTTTTGCTAAAAGTGGGTTTGCAGAGGTCATGACTTTAGTTAATATTGATGCCACTATTTTGGAAGAGTGTCAACTTCGTATGCATGTGGAACATGTCGAAAATATATTTTGTGATAGCTATATTGTTGAATTTGCTTATGATCCTACATGAAATTATTATGAGAGAGGAAAATATGGTTGTAGAAATTTTCATGTTACTAAATTACCTCTCATTATGTTGAGATTGCTATTGTATCTTTCTTATTCCTTGCATATGCTAGATCTTGCTTGTCTTTGTCATTTGTTTTCCTATAAGATGCCTATGCATAGGAAGTATGTTAGACTTAGATGTGATTTTTCACATGCTATATGATGCTCTCTTTGTGCTTCAATTCTTATCTTTCATGTGAGCATCATTGATTTCTCAAGCCTATCTTAATGGCTACAAACGATAGCGCTTGTTGGGAGATAAGCCAATTTTATATTATTTTGTTTTTGCTTCTGTTTAGGAATAAATATTGCATCTATCTTCTGTTTAGATGTGGTTTTGTGTTTTAATTAGTGTTTGTGCCAAGTAGAACCTTTGGGAAAACTTGTGTGAAGTTTATATGATCTTGTTATGAAAAACAGAATCGCTAGAATGGTCACCAGATTTTACTGGAGCGTGCTATTTAGTTGATTCTTTTTGCAGATGATTAATAGACAAATTACTCACGTTTACCAATTTATTTAATTTTTTGGAGTTACAGAAGTATGAGAAAGTTACAGATTACTACAGAATGTTCTGTTTTTGACATATTCTGTTTTTCGTGTGTTGTTTGCTTATTTTGATGAATCTATGAGTAGTATTGGGGAGTATGAATCATAGAGAAGTTGGAATACAGTAGGTTTAACACCAATATAAACAAAGAATGAGTTCATTACAGCAGCTTTGAGTGGTGATTTGTTTTCTTATACTAACGGAGCTCACGAGATTTTTGTCTAAGTTCTGTGTTGTGAAGTTTACAAGTTTTGAGTATTGCTTTGATGGACTATGGAACAAAGAGGGGCAAGAGCCTAAGATTAGGGATGCCCAAGGCACCCCAAGGTAAAATTCAAGGACAACCAAAAGCCTAAGCTTGGGGATGCCCCGGGAAGGCATCTCCTCTTTCATCTTCATCTATCGGTAACTATACTCGGAGCTATATTTTTATTCACCACATGATATGTGTTTTACTTGGAGCGTCATGTATAATTTGAGTCTTTGCTTGTTAGTTTGCCACAATCATCCTTGCTGGACACACCTTTTTGAGAGAGATAAATATGGCCTAGGAATTGTTAGAACACTCTATGTGCTTCACTTATATCTTTTGAGTTGAATAGTTTTTGCTCTAGTGCTTCACTTATATCTTTTAGAGCACGGTGGTAATTATATTTTGTAGAAATTGTTGATCTCTCATGCTTCACTTATATCCTTTTGAGAGTCTATTAAAACAGCATGGTAATGTGCTTTGGCTATAAAACTAGCCTTCACATGATAGGCATCCAAGATAAACGTAGTAAAAACTTTCATACTAAGTGCATTGAATGTGAAGAGAAGTTGGATGCTTGATAATTGTTTTGAGATATGACGATAGTGATATTAGAGTCATGCTAGTGGAGTTGTTATGAAATTGAGAAATACTTGTGTTAAAGTTAGTGATTCCCGTAGCATGCACGTATGGTGAACCGCTATGTGACGAAGTTAGAGCATGATGTATTTGTAGAGTGTCATCCTTTGTGTGGAGGTCAGGGGCACGCGATGGTTAACTCCTACCAACCTCCCCCCTAGGAGCATGCGTTGATTGCTTTGTTTTGATGAGTCGTAAATTTTTGCAATAAGTATATGAGTTCTTATGACTAATGTTGAGTCCATGGATTATACGCACTCTCACCCTTCCACCATTGCTAGCCTCTCTTGTACCGCGCAACTTTCGCCGGTACCATACACCCACCATATACCTTCCTCCAAATAGCCACCATATATCTTCCTCAAAACAACCACCATACCTACCTATCATGGCATTTCCATAGCCATTCCGAGATATATTGCCATGCAACTTTCCACTGTTCCATTCATATGACACGCTTCATATTGTCATATTGCCATGCATGATCATGTAGTTGACATCGTATCTGTGGCAAAGCCACCATGCATAATTTTTCATACATGTCACTCTTGATTCATTGCACATCCCGGTGCACCGTCGGAGGCATTCATATAGAGTCATACTTTGTTCTAGTATCGAGTTGCAATTCAATATAAGTGTGATGATCATAATTATTAGAGCATTGTCCCATGTGAGGAAAGGCCGAAGAAAAGAAAAGCCCCCTCCAAAAAAAGAAAAAAGAAAAGAAAAAGGGACAATTGCTACTTGATACGTCTCCAACGTATCTATAATTTTTGTTTGTTCCATGCTATTATTTATGAAGTCTTGGATGTTTAATGGGCTTTATCATTCACTTTTATATCATTTTTGGGACTAACCTATTAACTCAAAGGCCCATTCCAGATTGCTGTTTTTTTGCCTATTTCAGGGTTTTGCAGAAAAAGAATATCAAACGGAGTCCAAACGGAATGAAACCTTCGCGAGAGATATTTTTGGAGAAAATCACGCACGGGAAACTTTAGGACCAGGTCAGGGGACAGAGGGGTTGCCCTCGAGGGTGGGGGGCACGCCCCCTTCCCAGGGCGCGCCCCCCTGCCTCGAGGCTGCCTCGTGTGGCCCCCGGTGCCCTCCCACGTACCCCAGAAAATCCATACGCAGAGAGAAAACCCTAATTCCACCGCCGTAGCTTCTGTTCCCGTGGAGATCCCATCTTGGAGCCTGTTCCGGAGCTCCACCGGAGGGGGATCCATCACGGAGGCCTTCACCATCATCATCATGGCCCTCACCATGAGTTGTGAGTAGTTTACCACAGACCTTCGGGTCCATAGCTAGTATCTAGATGGCTTCTTCTCTCTCTCTCTCTCTGGATCTCAATACAAAGTTCTTCTCGGTCTTCGAGGAGATCTATTCGATGTAATCTCTTTTTGCGGTGTGTTTGTCGAGATCTGATGAATTGTGAGTTTATGATCAAGGTTATCTATGAAAGATATTTGGTTCTTCTCTGAACTTTTTATGTTTGCTCATAATATCCTTGCAAGTCTCTTCGAATTATCGGTTTGGTTTGGCCTACTAGATCTATAGTTCTTGCAATGGGAGAAGTGCTTGGCTTTGGGTTCAATCTTGCGGTGTCCTTTCCTAGTGACAGTAGGGGTAGCAAGGCACGTATTGTATTGTTGCCATCGAGGATAAAAAGATGGGGTTTACATCATATTGCTTGACTTGATCCCTCTACATCATGTCATCTTGCTTAAGGCGTTACTCTGTTCGTACGAACTCAATACACTAGATGCATGCTGGATAGCGGTCGATGTGTTGAGTAATAGTAGTAGATGCAGAATCGTTTCGGTCTACTTGTCTTGGACGTGATGCCTATATACAATGATCATGCCTAGATAGTCTCATAATTATTCACTTTTCTATCAATTGCTCGACAGTAATTTGATTACCCGCCGTAGAATATCGCTAGCATGAGAGAAGCCACTAGAGAAAACTATGGCCCCCGGGTCTATTCTCAACATATCAATCTACATCTACTTTACTTTTCTTGATTTTATTTGATGTTTTATTAAACCAAAAATACCAAAAATATAATTATCATCTCTATCAGATCTCACTCTCGTAAGTGATCGTAAAGGGATTGACAACCCCTTATCGCGTTGGCTGCGAAGTTCTTATTTGTTTGTGCAAGTGCGAGGGACTCGCGCGTGGTCTCCTACTGGATTGATACCTTGGTTCTCAAAATGTCGGGACCCCGATCCTAATTCACATAGGTCTAGCATGTTACACATCATATCACTTTGCGGCCTCACGCACGGTATCCCCACGGGTGCCACCATACCTGGCCCGGGACCGTTTGCGCATTTTGGCACACGTATATGATAGTGTCGCTAGCATCCATATGACAGAGAGCCCGGGCCGACATGACTAGTTATAAACCAAAAGTGGCATTAAATTACAAAGACAGGCATACATGACCCAGCAACGAATGTGTCGGTCATCAACGTATGAACCCAAGTCGTAGCAAGCTACAAGGACTTTAAGGAACAACGCGTGACATTTCCCCTAAGGGACAGACACAGGAACGAAGAAGGACACATGCCGGCCAGCCTAAGTGTTCCGGAGCAGTAGCAATCTACCAAGGCTCAGTGGAAGCACTACGAGACATTTCCCTGTAAGATAGCCTACCAAGGGTAAACAACTAGGTGTCGGACCACACACATAGCAATACACATTACACGTACGCATAATATGCAAGTATGTGATGTACAACATGGCATCACAACATAACTCAACAACTCATATAGATAAAGGCCCAGAAGAGCCATCATAGCATTTGTTACAAACATGGGTCACATGACCCAACATACAGAGCATACAGGCAACGGAAGCATAACATGTCTGAGTACAGACAACTTCAAAAGAAAAAGGCTGAGAAACCTGACTACCTACAAGACCCTCTCGAGGGCACAAGATCGTAGCTGAGGTAACAAGCTAAGCGTCGAAGTCCACGCGGAACCACTAGTGAGATTGAAGTCTCTCTCTGCAAAAACATAATTTAAGCAAACTTGAGTACAAAGGTACTCAGCAAGACTTACATCAGAACTAACTACATATGCATCAGTAACAACAAAGGGATGGTGGAGTTTGACTACAGCAAGCCAGCTTTGACTCGGTGACTATCCTGAACTACAACTGCAAGTAACTCTTTTGAGGTGGCGCACACGAGTCCACATATTCACCAATCAATACACCACTATGGATCCGCTCCCGTCTCCCTACGAGAACGCCATCCACGGCACTCACACTTGTCTTGAGCATTTTAGAGTATTCACTTTCACTTTTCTATGTACCAAGTAAGCATCCAAGAAGTCCATAACCGCGGACCCGGCTATTCGAATAGACCATGTTAACCCTGCAGGGGTGTACATGTCGTTTATCTCAGCAACCTTCAAGCGGAAGCCTGGCGAGGGTGTCGGCCACGACCTGACTAACCACACAAGTCTCTAGTCCAGGTTTATCGCCTATTCGGGTTCCATCCGCAGGGAGATCCGGTCGGGGTGTCACTCACGGCCCCAAACGATGTGCGCAGGGTTCCCAAGCCCACCTCGACGGATGGATCTACACTTGGTACACCGTGCCATGGTGCCTAGTCTGTCCCAAGCCCACATGTACCGTGTGCCACTTGGTAGACTACTAGCACTACCTACAAATACCAGAAACTCGTTGCAACTCCTGGACAGAGATCTAGTTGATTAATATGTCGAGAGGGGTCGAGTTACCGGAACCCAATGTGTGGTAGTAGCTAGTCATTGGACAACTTACACAGAACTCAGTTCTTAAGGACGGTGCCAGTGAGACAACCCACCATGTACTCCTACATGGCCTCTCACCGCTACCTTTAACAAAACGTGTTCACACACTTAGCTCTCAACAGTAGGACATGTTCATAACTTTCCAATTCATCCCCGATGAATCAGACCTGACACAACTATAAGCAATAGCAGGCATAACCAGAAAGCATGAATGAGTAGGCACAACATGGCTCAAACAACTCCTACTCATGCTAGTGGGTTTCAACTATTTACTATGGCAATGACAGGTCATGCAGAGGAAAGGGGTTCAACTACCGCATCAGGTAACAGTTGAAACGTTGTTGTCCTAATGCAGTAAAAGAGAGCAGGAGCGAGAGAGTGGGATTGTATCGGAATGAATAAGGGGGTTCTGCTTGCCTGGCACTTCTGAAGATAGTATAGCTCTTCATCGGTGTCATCGACCTCATCGTCGGGACACGTCTATCGAGAGGGAACAACCACTGGCAACAGAGAAAGAACACAATCAATGCAATGCAACAATATGATGCATGATCATGACATGGCAATATGTTGTGGTTTGAGCTAATGCAACTAACAACAATTTAAATGAAGTTGGTTTGAATCCAAGATTCAAATTCAAACTTCATATGTGATTGTTCAAATGCTAATTATTGAAATTGTTCTAAACAGTGGTTGTAAGTTGTTCAAACATGCATGAAAATGCCATAAACAGATTCCTTGAATTTGTTTGATAATTTTTCATATATAAATTATTCATTCTGAGTTATAGATTATTTTCTATGATTTTTCAAAGTTTAGTCAAATTTTTGGAATTTCCTGGTTATTCTAAATTAAAATAAATCCAAAAAATGACTTATTGCGTCAGCATGACCACGTCATGACGTCATCAGGTCAAAGGATCCAGCCCAGGTCAAACCTAACGGCTGGGACCTGCACGTCAGTGTCACTGGGACTAATCCCGGTCAAACTATGCGCTGACTGGTGTTTGACTATGGGTGGGGCCTGCTGTCAGTGTCTAAGTGGTGGGTTAGTTAGTGCTAACCCTATGGTTAACCAGCGGCTAACCGGCGGTGCTAACTCCGGCGCGGCGGCGATCGCCGGCCGGCCGTTTCCGGCCATGGCTGGTGGCGCGGGTGGGTGCGCTGGGACGTCCGCAGTGTGGCGCGTCCAACGGTGGTTGTTGCAGCTGCCCATGTGGGGTGTAGCGAAGGCAGCGACGGGCGGAGCGGCGGCCCTGTTTTGGTGGTGCTCGGGCGCGGGGCTGCGGGTTGCTAGCGACGCAGCGGAGCAGCGAGGACGCATCAGTGGAACACCCGGAGCATGTCGGGCAACGGTAGACGGCGGGACGAGCTCGGTGTCAAGCAGAGCTTCGGCCATCGCGGACGGCGGCGCTCGGTGCTTGCGGGGCAGCGGCTACAGGTCGCGCGTGAGGGGAAGAGACGGAGGGGAGAGGGCGGTGGCTCACAGTGAGTCGGACGGTGCAGACGAAGGGGGCGGGAAGGCGCCTGAGCGAGCGGGGCGGCAAGGCGGATCTCGGTGACCCGAGGTTGAAGAAGGCGACGGTGGTGGCATTCCAGGTCGCCGGTATCACGTGCGTCAACGGAGACGTCAAGGGCCTCGTGGCGGAGCTCTTAGACACGCCAGGGAAAAGAGGGGGAGGCGGTGGCTACGCGTGCGGCAACGGCAAGCTGGCGGCGGCTTCGGCCAAAGCAGGAGAGGACGAGGGAGAGAGCAGAGGAGGGGAGAGTGGTGTCCAGGGGGTCGGGGCGACGCCGAGGAGAAGACGCAAGACGTCGCGGTGGCGCGGACGACGCAGGCAAGCATGGAGTTGCGTGGAGTGCTCGACGCGCGTGCGCTGTCCCTCCTGTGCCTACTGGCAGAGGTAGGGGGTGACTGGCTGAGGCCAGGTGGGCTGGGTCGGCTCAGGTGAGCCCGGGTAAGCTTCTCTCTTTTTCACCTTTTTGTTTCTCTTTTCTATTTATTTTTCTGTTTTGATTTGAATCTTGCCACTGTTTGAAATTCCAACAGTTTCAAACCAGTGCCAAAAACCCTCTGAACAATTTTATGTAGCTAGGTGGACTTTTCCAAAAGCACATAAAACATTTCAAAGTCATTTGAAAATATATTATATATATTATGAATATAATTCCAAATTCAAATACAATAATAATTTAAATTCCATGCCCAAAATATTCCTAAAAATGTTCATTATTTTTGGTTTGCTGCAAAAGCCTTGCCAAAATTATCAAACAATTAATAAGAACACTTTGGAAACATTGAATGCAATTTTTTTAACTGGACCTATTTGAAAACATTTGTGCTAGGGTTTATCAATCCCCATTTCAAATTTCTTGAAATTGAACATGATGCATGGATGCAATGCCACTTGGTACAAGCAAACTCTAGGGATGTGACACAAAAACTGAGGGAAATACTTATGCTACTGTGCTGCATCTCCCTTTCCTCTTCGAGGTAATACAACGCAAGCTCAAGAGGTAGCAAGAAGAATTTCTGGCGCCGTTGCCAGGGACGCTTACGCAAAAGTCATATACCAAGTACCTATCACAAACCCTTATCCTTCGCCTTACATTTATTTGCCTCTCGTTTTCCTCTCCCCCACTTCACCCTTGCCGTTTTATTTGCCCTTCTTCTGCCGTGTGTTTACCGTTCGCTTGCCTCTCGTTTGCTTGTGTGCTATGTGCCCTCAATTAGCTTGCATCTTCGCTTGCTAAAGTATGGATCCTCATCCACTTGCTAATCTCTTTAAGAGATCCAATTATGTTGAACCTATTGCTAGTGAGCTGCATGCACTAGATTATCTTTATGGGGTTTTGCTTGAAATTTATGAATCTGAAAATTATGAGGAATTCTTAAAAGAAAAAGTGGTTCATGATAGCTTGTTAAATAAAAAGCATGATTGCAATGATGCTATTATAAATTCTCTTGAAGTCAATTGTGTTAATGATATGCAAAACCCTAATCTAGGGGATGCTAGTATTGTTATGTCCACCACTTGTTGCTATGATCATGATTGGGGTGATTCTTCTTATGATCTTGAAAATTAATTTAAGCCCCATGATGAATATGAGATTGATAATAATGTTTACCATAATATTGAAAGTGGATTTGGAGAGTGTCAACTTTTGATCCCACTACTTTAGATATTGATCAATCTTATGAATTTTTTGATAAAAGTGGGTTTGTAAAGGTCATTACTTTAGTTACTGTTGATCCCACTATTTTGTAAGAGTGTCAACTTCGCATGCATGTGGATAGTGTTGAGAATATGTTATGTGATAGCTATATTGTTGAATTTTCTTATGATCCTACATGAAATTATTATGAGAGAGGAAAATATGGTTGTAGAAATCTTCATGTTACTAAATTACCTCTCTTCATGTTGAGATTGATCTTGTTTCCTTCTTCTACCTTACATATGCTAGATCTTGCTTGCCTTGCTATTTTGTTTTCCTATAAGATGCCTATGCATAAGAAGTATGTTAGATTTAGATGTGTTTCTCACATGTATTATGATGCTCTCTTTGTGCTTCAATTCTTGTCTTTCATGTGAGCATCATCGAAATATCGTGCCTAGCTAGGGGCGTAAAACGATAGCGCTTGTTGGGAGGCAACCCAACTTTATGTTTTTTCTTTTTGTTGCTGTTAGGGAACAAATATTGCATACCTATTATTAGATGTGGTTTCATGTTTTGTTTAGTGTTTGTGCCAAGTAGAACCTTTGGGAAGACTTGTGTGAAGTTTATATGATCTTGCTGTGAAAAACAGAATCATTAGCACTAGCTAAAGTAGTCGTAGGATTTTACTGGAGCGTGCTTTTTAGTTTATTATTTTTGCTTCTGACTGGTAGACAAATTGCACAAATTTACCAATTTAGTTTGAAGTTTTTGGAGTTCTAGAAGTAGGCGAACCCTGCAGATTACTACAGATTGTTCTGTCTTTGACAGATTCTGTTTTTCTTGTGTTGTTTCCTTATTCCGATGCATCTATGAGTAATATTGGAGGATATCAACCATAGAGAACTTGGAGTACATTAGGTTTAACACCAATATAAACAAAGAATGAATTCATTGCTATACCTTTGAGTAGTGGTTTGCTTTCTTATACTAACGGAGCTCATGAGAATTTTCGTCTAAGTTTTGTGTTGAGAAGTTTTCAAGTTTTGATTATTGCTTTGATGGACTATGGAACAAGGAGTAGAAAAGGACTAAGCTTGGGGATGCCCATGGCACCCCAATTAAATTCAAGATAATCAAAACCCTAAGCTTGGGGATGCCTCGGGAAGGCATCCCCTCTTTCGTCTTCATCCATCAGTAACTATACTTGGAGCTATATTTTTATTCGCAACATGATATGTGTTTTGCTTGGAGCGTCTTGTAAAATTTGAGTCTTTGCTTGTTAGTTAGCCACATTCATCCTTGCTGGAGACACCTATTTGGGAGAGTTAAATATGGCCTAGAAATTATTAGAAGACTCTATGTGCTTCACTTATATCTTTTGAGTTGAATAGTTTTTTCTCTAGTGCTTCACTTATATCTTTTAGAGCATGCTGGTGGTAATATTTGGTAGAAATTGTTGAACTCTCATGCTTCACTTATATTTATTTGTGAGTCTATTAAAACAACATGGTAATGTGTTTAGGCTAAAGGAACTAGTCTTCACATGATAAACATCCAATGTCAATGTAGTAAAGTTTTTCACACCAAGTGCATTGAATAGAAAGAGATGTTGGATGCTTGATAATTGTTTTGAGACATGAGGATAGTGATATTAGAGTCATGCTAGTGGAGTTATTATGAAATTCAGAAATATTTGTGTTGAGGTTAGTGATTCCCGTATCATGCACGTATGGTGAACCGCTATGTGACGAAATTAGAGCATGAGGTATTTGTAGAGTGCCAACCTTTGTGTGGAAGTCGGGGGCGCGTGATGGTTAAATCCTACCAACCTCCCCCCTAGGAGCATGTGTTGATTGCTTTGTTTTGATGACTCGTAGATTTTTGCAATAAGTATATGAGTTCTAATGATTAATGTTGAGTCCATGGATTATACGCACTCTCACCCTTCCACCATTGCTAGCCTCTCTTGTACCGCGCAACTTTCGTCGGTGCCATAAACCCACTATATATCCTTCCTCAAAACAGTCACCATATTGTTCCTCAAAACAACCACCATACCTACCTATCATGGCATTTCCATAGCCATTCCGAGATATATTGCCATGCAACTTTCCACCGTTCCGTTTATATGACACGCATCATATTGTCATATTGCCATGCATGATCATGTAGTTAACATCGTATTTGTGGCAAGGCCACCATGCATAATTTTTATACGTGTCACTCTTGTTTCATTGCACATACCGGTACACCAACGGAGGCATTCATGTAGAGTCATACATTGTTGTTGTAGTATAGAGTTGTAATTTCGTGTTGTAATGAAAGTGTGATGATCATCATTATTAGAGCATTGTCCCATGGGAGGAAAGGCTGAATCTATAAAGCCCCTCCGCAAAAAAAAAAGAAAAAAAAAGAAAGGCGAAAGAAAAAAAAAAAAAAGGCCCAAAAAAATGAAAAGAAAAAAGGGGACAATTGCTACTATCTTTTTCCAAAGTTGTGCTTCAAAGTAGCACCATGTTCTTCATTGTAGGGAGTCTCATGTTTAGTCACTTTCATATACTAGTGGGAATTTTCATCATAGAACTTGGCTTGTATATTCCAACGATGGGCTTCCTCAAATGCCCTAGGTCTTCGTGAACAAGCAAGTTGGATGCACACCCACTAGTTTCTTTTGTTGAGCTTTCATTCATACTTAGCTCTAGTGCATCCGTTGAATGACAATCCCTACTCACTCACATTGATATCTATTGATGGGCATCTCCATAGCCCGTTGATACGCCTAGTAGATGTGAGACTATCTCCATCCTTTTTGTCTTTTCCACAACCACCTCTATTCCACCCATAGTGCTATATCCATGGCTCACGCTCATGTATTGCGTGAAAGTTGAAAGGTTTGAAAAGATAGAGTATGAAAACAAATGCTTGGCTGAAATCGGGGTGGTGCATGATATGAATATTTTTGTGTGATAACGAGGGAGCATAGCCAACACTATATGATTTTGTAGGGATAACTTTCTTTAGCCATAGTATTTTGAGAAGACATGATTGCTTTGTTAGTATTGCTTGAAGTATTGTTATTTCTTATGTCAATATAGACTTTTATCTTGAGTCTTTCAAATCTGAACATTCATGCCACAATTAAGAGAATTACATTGAAAAACTATATTGGTTAGCATTCCACATCAAAAATTCTTTCTTTATCATTTACCCACTTGAGGACGAGCACGAATTAAGCTTGGGGATGCTTGATACGTCTCCAACGTATCTATAATTTTTGTTTGTTCCATGCTATTATTTATGAAGTCTTGGATGTTTAATGGGCTTTATCATTCACTTTTATATCATTTTTGGGACTAACCTATTAACCCAAAGGCCCAGTCCAGATTGCTGTTTTTTTCCTATTTCATGGTTTTGCAGAAAAAGAATATCAAACGGAGTCCAAACGGAATGAAACCTTCACGAGAGATATTTTTGGAGAAAATCACGCACGAGAAACTTCAGGACCAAGTCAGGGGACAGAGGGGCTACCCTTGAGGGTGGGGGGCGCGCCCCCCTTCCCAGGGCGCGCCCCCTGCTTGGAGGCTGCCTCGTGTGGCCCCCGATGCCCTCCTTCTTCCTATATATATCCACGTACCCCACAAACTCCATACACAGAGATAAAACCCTAATTCCACCGCCGTAGCTTCTGTTCCCGTGGAGATCCCTTCTTGGAGCCTGTTCTGGAGCTCCACCGGAGGGGGGTCCATCACGGAGGCCTTCACCATCATCATCATCGCCCTCACCATGAGTTGTGAGTAGTTTACCATAGACCTTCGGGTCCATCGCTAGTATCTAGATGGCTTCTTCTATCTCTTTGGGTCTCAATACCAAGTTCTCCTCGGTCTTCGAGGAGATCTATTCGATGTAATCTCTTTTTGCGGTGTGTTTGTTGAGATCCGATGAATTTTGGGTTTATGATCAAGATTATCTATGAGAAATATTTGGTTCTTTTTTGAAGTCTTTATGTATGATTATAATATCCTTGCAAGTCTCTTTGAATTATTGGTTTGGTTTGGCCTACTAGATCTATAGTTCTTGCAATGGGAGAAGTGCTTGGCTTTGGGTTCAATCTTGCGGTGTCCTTTCCCAGTGACAGTAGGGGCAGCAAGGCACGTATTGTATTATTGCCATCAAGGATAAAAAGATGGGGTTTACATCATATTGCTTGAGTTTATCCCTCTACATCATGTCATCTTGCTTACGGCGTTACTCTGTTCGTACGAACTCAATACACTAGATGCATGCTGGATAGCGGTCGATGTGTGGAGTAATAGTAGTAGATGCAGAATCGTTTCAGTCTACTTGTCTTGGACGTAATGCCTATATACAATGATCATGCCTAGATAGTCTCATAATTATTCGCTTTTCTATCAATTGCTCGACAATAATTTGTTTACCCGCCGTAGAATATCGCTATCACGAGAGAAGCCACTAGAGAAAACTATGGCCCTCGGGTCTATTCTCAACATATCAATCTACATCTACTTTACTTTACTGCTTTTATTTGTTGTTTTATTAAACCAAAAATACCAAAAATATAAACTATCATCTCTATCAGATCTCACTCTCGTAAGTGACCGTAAAGGGATTGACAACCCCTTACCGCGTTGGCTGCGAAGTTCTTATTTGTTTGTGCAGGTGCGAGGGACTCGCGCGTGGTCTCGTACTGGATTGATACCTTGGTTCTCAAAAACTGAGGGAAATACTTACGCTACTGTGCTGCATCTCCCTTTCCTCTTCGAGGGAATACAACTCAAGCTCAAGAGGTAGCACTACTATATTTTTCCACACTTGTGCTTCAAAGTAGCACCATGTTCTTCATGATAGAGAGTCTCATGTTTTGCCACTTTCATATACTAGTGGGAATTTTCATTATAGAACTTGGCTTGTATATTCCAACGATGGGCTTCCTCAAATGCTCTAGGTCTTCATGAGCAAGCAAGTTGGATGCACACCCACTTAGTTTCTTTTGTTGAGCTTTCATACATATTTAGCTCTAGTGCATCTGTTGCATGGCAATCCCTACTCACTCACATTGATATCTATTGATGGGCATCTCCATAGCCCATTGATATGCCTAGTCGATGTGAGACTATCTCCCTCCTTTTTGTCTTCTCCACAACCACCATTCTATTACACATAGTGCTATATCCATGGCTCACGCTCATGTATTAAGTGAAAGTTGAAAGGTTTGAAAGAATAGAGTATGAAAACAAGTGCTTGGCTGAAACCGGGGTTGTGCATGATATGAATATTTTGTGTGATGTAGAGGGAGCATAGCCAGACTATATGATTTTGTAGGGATAACTTTCTTCAGCCATAGTATTTTGAGAAGGCATGATTGCTTTGTTAGTATGCTTGAAGTATTATTATTTTTTATGTCAATATAGACTTTTGTCTTGAATCTTTCAGATCTGAACATTCATGCCACAATTAAGAGAATTACATTGAAAACTATGTTGGTTTGCATTCCACATCAAAAAATTTGTTTTTATCATTTACCAACTCGAGGACGAGCAGGAATTAAGCTTGGGGATGCTTGATACGTCTCCAACATATCTATAATTTTTGATTGTTCCATGCTATTATTTATGATGTTTTGGATGTTTAATGGGCTTTGTTATACACTTTTATATTATTTTTGGGACTAACCTATTAACCCAAAGGCCTAGTCCAGATTGCTGTTTTTTTTGCCTATTTCAGGGTTTTACAGAAAAGGAATATCAAAGAGTACAAACAGAATGAAACTTCGGGAGAGATATTTTTGGAGCAAAATACGCATGGGAGACATGAGAACCACGGAGTAGGGCACACGTGGCGTCCACGAGGGTGGGAGGCGCGCCCCTACCTCGTGGGCCCCAAGTTTGGCCCCTCCTTCCTCCTATATATACCTACGTACCCCGAAACCATCAGAACAACAGAGAAAACCCTAGTTCCACCGCCGCAACCTTCTGTTCCCGTGAGATCCCATCTTGGGGCCTGTTCCGGAGCTCCGCCGGAGGGGGGATCTACCACGAAGTTCTTCTACATCATCATCATCGCCTGACCATGAGTTGTGAGTAGTTTACCACAGACCTTCGGGTCCATAGCTAGTATCTAGATGGCTTCTTCTATCTCTTTGGATCTCAATACCAAGTTCTCCTCGGTCTTCGAGGAGATCTATTTGATGTAATCTCTTTTTGCGGTGTGTTTGTCGAGATCCGATGAATTTTGGGTTTATGATCAAGATTATCTATGAGAAATATTTGGTTCTTTTCTGAACTCTTTATGTATGATTATAATATCCTTGCAAGTCTCTTCGAATTATTGGTTTGGTCTGGCCTACTACATCTATAGTTCTTGCAATGGGAGAAGTGCTTGGCTTTTGGTTCAATCTTGCGGTGTCCTTTCCCAGTGACAGTAGGGGCAGCAAGGCACGTATTGTATTGTTGCCATCGAGGATAAAAAGATGGGGTTTACATCATATTGCTTGAGTTTATCCCTCTACATCATGTCATCTTGCTTAAGGCGTTACTCTGTTCGTACGAACTCAATACACTAGATGCATGCTGGATAGCGGTCGATGTGTGGAGTAATAGTAGTAGATGCAGAATTGCTTCGGTCTACTTGTCTCGGACGTGATGCCTATATACAATGATACTGCCTAGATAGTCTCATAATTATTCACTTTTCTATCAATTGCTCGACAGTAATTTGTTTACCCGCCATAGAATACCGCTATCATGAGAGAAGCCACAAGAGAAACCTATGGCCCTCGGGTCTATTCTCAACATATCAATCTACAATCTACTTTACTTTTCCGCTTTTACTTTCTGTTCTTTTATCCAAAAAGACCAAAAATATCAAACTATCCTATCTATCAGATCTCACTTTCGTAAGTGTCCGTAAAGGGATTGACAACCCCTTATCGCGTTGGCTATGAAGTTCTTATTTGTTTGTGCAGGTGCGAGGGACTCGCGCATGGTCTCCTACTGGATTGATACCTTAGTTCTCAAAAACTAAGGGAAATACTTACGCTATTGTGCTGCATCACCCTTTCCTCTTCGAGGGAATACAACGCAAGCTCGAGAAGTAGCATCAGGCAGCCTCAATGGGCCAGCCCCGCGCTCCAACGGCTCCCATCATGACACCACTTCCAGGCCCTGTCAAGCTTCACCAAACAACCATGGGTCCTTCCTCCAAACGCCTAAAGTCAGGGGAGGCCGCCCGCCAGGGGCTCGTACACGCCTCACCACCACCATGGGTGCGTGCCCCAACACCACTAACTCTCCAACACGCCGCCGTAGACCACCTCCAGTAGAGAGTCGACGTCCCTGGCCACTCCCACGACGCACGTCGGCCTCTAGGTGCCAAGTCCGACCGGAGCTGACCATAGGACCGACCCGCATGCAGTCGACCCTGAGCCGCTCCGCCAAGCCCTCCATGGCACCAGAGGCGGAGCTTGGGCTGAAATCATGGGGGGGGGCATTGGCTGGGAGGGCAAATACTATCACTGTAAGCTTATTTTTGGTTGACAATTTGGTCTAATATAGAGATATATACATATTGTTTTCTATGAGCTTAGGGGGGGGGGCACCGCCCTGGTTGGCCCCTATCAAGCTCTGCCACTGCATGGCACTCCCCCTCCACTCCGCCACCGGGAGCCGGCCGATGCGCCACCATGGCCCAGATCTTGGCCGCGCCACCACGTGCCAGGAAACTCCGCAACATCCCCATCACCCGGCGGCAATGGGGGTAAGGGGGAAGGGGACTGCAGCCCCGGCAGTTAGAGTTGGTGCTCGACCCGAGTCGCGCGAACGGGGCGGGACTTTCTTTCACATGGCCTAAGGCCTGGCGAGGAACCGTTGCAAGTTACACTTCGAGGAGTTACAGTTAATTGATATACAACCAAGAATCAATAATTCTGCACCTACGTGAACTTACTTAAGTTCTACGTAAATCTTTCTCGCCAATTATCTCCGCCCCCCTGAATTTCAGGAGGGTGGGGTCGTCCTCCCCTTAGGTCCAACAGTAATCCTCCACACACCAGGTCCCTAACTGCTTTTAAACTAGAATAATTGGAATATTCTCGGCACTCTCCTTCATCTTCTGTGGCCCCGTCGGTCGTTACATGCCAACCCCAACAAATCGGGGTACGACAAAGGTCCACATAGAGTGCTTCGAAAGCTGACATTCCAATGCGAGAGTGATAGCAGTTGTTGTAAGCAAATTCGGCTAAGTCAGCCGGTTAACTTACATAGCATATTGCGCACATGGCCAATTTCCGATTATATATCTTGATATACTGATTCACTATCGGTGCCTCACCATTGCGGAGTGGAAGCATGTAGAGGAGCGTCTAGAGAACCGGTTGAACAGTTGGAAAGGAAAACTACTCTCAGTTGGGGGACGGCTGGTTTTGATTAACTATGTCCTCACAAATATGGTGCTCTATATGATTTCTTTCTTCCAACTCTCAAAAGGGGTCCTACAAAGACTGGACTATTCTAGATCCATATTCTTTTCGCAAGGAGATGACGAAAAGAAAAAATACAGGCTTGCCAAATGGAGCGTGGTTTGTAGCACGAAAGACCAATGTGGCCTTGGAATTCCTAACGTGCAGGTCAAGAATGAGGCCCTGCTCAGTAAATGGTTATTCAAACTTAGTGAGAATGGTGTTTGGCAAACCATGCTGCGCAACAAGTATCGAAACCAAAAGGCGGTGTCCCAGGCATTTTGGAAACCCGACGGCTCGAACTTTGGGGATGTCCTAATGACGGCAAAGAAATATCTCTTTCACTTTGGGTCTTTCGCGATAAAGGACGGGTCGGATATTTGTTTTTGGGAAGACCAATGGCAAGGCAATGCCAGTCTCTGAGAACAATATTTCCAGCCTAGTACAACATTGCTCGCGATAAGAATAATACTATTGCGCAGTTGCTCAGTTCATCCCCGCCGAATATTTTGTTCATGCGGGATTTGTTTGGACCCCAACTTGTGTCATGGCATAATCTTTTATTCAGGCTGGATTCGATTAACCTGACAGATGACCGGGATGTGCTTCGCTGGAACCTTACTACATCTGGGTCTTTCACTGTACACTCTATATACCGTGTGCTCACATATTCTGAGGTACCAGTGAGTAATAACAAGAAAATTTGGAAGTCTAAGATTCCACTAGAAGTGAAAATTTTCATACGGTATCTCCGTAGTGCAGTTGTATTAACTAAAGACACCCTCGTATGACGCAACTGGCAAGAGAGTAAGAGGTGTTTTTTTGTACTCATGACGAGACAATCAAACACCTCTTTTTCAATGCAAGTTTGCACATTCGGCATGGTCAGTCATCCAAATAGCATCAAATTTGTATCTGCCCACAATTGTTGTCAATACTTTTGGTCATTGGTTGGACGGTATTCCAAATAGTTTCAAAATGCTAATAAGGGTGGGAGTGTTTGCCTTAATTTGGTCGCTTTGGGTATGTAGAAATGTTTTGATTTTTAATGGAAAAGATGCTTCTCCTGTGCAGGTTATTTTCTGTTGTACGTACTTGCTACGTACGTGGTCTATTCTACAACGACCGGAGTCCCAATCGTTGTGCAAGGCGGTGTGTATGTGATTGGAGCAAATGGCTATGTAGGTTTTTTTCCGACATGGATGACATCATAACCTTCAGATCGATTCACCACCTCCTTCGACATATGCATAGTGTCGGTCTACAGAACTCTACTGTTGCCGATTTGTCGGTTTTTATTTGATGAATTTTGTCGAACTTTTGATGCGGCTGTGTGCATCCTACTTAAGCAGAGGCCGGGTGTTACTCATAATGATTTGTACGGTTGATGCTACATTTTGAGATAATATAATTGCCCTTTATCGAAAAGGAAAAAAATCTTCCTAGGTCTAGCATTGCTCGTCAAGAATCAACTCGTGTAGACTAACTCCGAGAATTCAGTCGTTTCTTTGTGAGGAATTAACACCAAAAGATTAACTCGATACGGTACTGCTAACATAACCCATTTTGATGAAATTAACTCCATCCGAGAGAAACTCAAACACAATTAAGCTCTTGTCGACTGTTAGCCCATGCCATTCACATATGGCCATCCTTCCACCGTACCAGTCCCCTATATAACACTTGAGCATTTCCCTCGATTCCGACATCTCTCCACACGCCATTGTTCACTTCGATCCATAGAGCAACAGAAGCAGAAAGTGTAGCTGACGTTGAGCAAACAGCAATGGCCTCCAAGACCGCGGTCGTCGGCTTCACGCTCATCGCAGCCCAGCTACTCTTCCTCGCATCCACTCCAACGACCGCGATATCGATCCCTCCCGCTACCACGACCGGTACTACAATCGTGCCTTCAGGACCCGCGACGGACGTCCCGGCGCTCCCGTTCCCGGGGGAGGGCGAGGTGGCCGAGGCCGCGGCTGACTGCTGGAAGGTGGTGCTGCAGGTGGACAGCTGCGCGGTCGACATCCTCAAGTGGCTCGCGACCCGGCAGCTCGCCGGCCGCGTGAGCCCGGCCTGCTGCGGTGTGCTCCAGAGGGTCGGCGATAGGTGCCTCCGCGACCTCTTCCCCCACTCGGCGGTCGGCCGACTCTACGCCCCCTTTGTCAGTCACGCGTGCGGTATCCCGAAACGGGCAACCCCCAGCGGCCGCCAGTGGTAGCCGGTCGTGTTCTGCCATGTGGCATCTGAAGACTGAGAATAATTCAGGCTTTGTATGCACAGATAATTCTGTCTTTTAAAAGCAACACTTCTTACATTTTCGAAAAAAAGACGTAATACAATAAGGATATGAAGCCGGCCATACAGTATATATGATTGAGATGTCTGTATTTTATTCCTTTGAGAGCCAACATGGCATGATTTATAGGGCATCTTTGATTCGCAGGGTCGCAAAAACGCAGGAATAGAAACACATGTATGATTGGAATGACATGCCAATTGGATTATAGTATTTAATTTGAGTTTGTTTGATTGTATCATAGGAAGAACTAAGGATTTCTTCTAAGAGGTTGGAGCGGATACAAGAATTCCTATGAGATGTTGCACAAATGAATCCTTAGATTTTTTTTTAATATGATTCAATCCTACGATTCAAATGACCAACGTAGGAAAGATTCTCAATGATTCTAATCCTTGAAAAATATTATAAAATCATTTTTCTTAGTTTTAATCTATTATACCACGCTGTTACGGGGACAGAGTCAGCTCATGGACAGAGCGAGCAGGGTGGTGGTCCAGGGCAAATGTATTATAATTAGTAAAACTGATGAAAGTAATATTTGTATTTGCAAATTAGAACAAAATACAAATTCCTATATTTGTTAATAGACCACATCCTATTTGTTTTGATTTATACAAAAGTTTTATTTTGCATTCTAATATTTATAAGCTAGAATTTTATTCTATTTTTTGGGGGCGTATAAATATGTTTCTAAAATTTTCATAATAAAGAGCTCCATCAAGCTTGCGAGTACAAAATCCCCACCCATATATGTATTAAATTAATTCTTCATCCACCAGCAATTAAACATATGCAGTCACATGTTTGTCATACCAATATACTTGCCATCGACCGACAGAGAAAAGTATACTTCTAGGTCCGCACCACCTCCGAGTCAAGGGCCAAAAGTTTGAATCACATTTGTAACCATTTCAAGATAGCAGTACTGATCTCTATCAGAAGCTTATTCGTCAAAACTTGAGCCCATAAGACACAACTGACTAGGATCTAACACTGGGGCGGCTCTACTCAGTACAATAAGAAGGATGTTGAACTAAGACGACCTTTCATTATTTGGCGCTAATTTGTATGCATTGAAGATATTCTAATCTAATTTGTATGCGTATCTATGTCTCATTCTCTAGATGAAAGTGTGATGCATAAAACATTGATGAGGTCAGGTGTGCAAGTCGGTAGTGTCAATGACCGATGAGGGATCGTAGCTCCGTGCACGCAATATGGCCGTCGGCATACCTCTATTTTTTTATTTTTACTTTATATTATTTATTACTTTGTATGTTTTCACAAGATAAATGTGTGCTTTATGTAAACAAAAAACATACCCCGATGGTATATCGATTGCCCCCCTACACGGATGTCGCCGTCGCCGTGTCACGAAGGGGGAAAACGGTCGACACGGAGGGAATCTTGTTAGATGGGGGATTCGGGGTCGCCTTCGGGGTGTAGCTATGCCACCGAAACATCGCACGGGTCCCGATGCATGTCTGAAAGTGTTTTGGCATGCGTAGACGCCCGTCTTGGGGATCCGTGGTGTGCCCCCCTCCACGGAAGGCAGAGCCGCCGTCATTTGGAGGGGGGATGGTGCCAACCGGAGGGAATCTAGTGTTGTGTTGGGTTCAGACCGTGTTCGGGTATGTTGCAATGGGCTGACCTATCACAACCAGGTGGAAGAGTCCATCGGTCAAAGCCCGTCCGGTGAAAGTCAAAGGGCTAGATCTACTGGTCAACTGGGATTCAGGGTGTAGCTATGCCACCGAAACATCACACGGGTCCTGATGCATGTGTGGAAGTGTTTCACTACTAGGGAAAAGCCTAGAAGTAGCGTGGGTTTTAGCTGTATCAGTAGCGCGGGAAGCCGCGCTACTGATACGACGCTACAGCTAACATGTATCAATAGCGCGGCTCAGCCCACGCTACTGCTATACATGTGTAGCAGTAGCGTGCTTTGTAGAAACGCGCTGCTGATAATAGCTGTAGCGCTTTTAGTGAAGCCACACTGCTGCTAATCTAACTAGTAGTAGCGTGCTTTCTATCCAGCGCTACTAGTATAGTGTTTTTCATTTCTAGCATATTTATACGCCGTTATACAAATTTGGATATAGTACCAATTAAGAGGTTATGAGGAAGAAACATGGATTAGATTCATTTGGATGAATCAAAAGTTGAATTAGGACGACGATTGTACTAATTCAACTTTTGCTCACTTTTGATCCATCCACATGAATCTAATCCACGTTCCTTCCACCAACACTAGCTAATAACAAATCATCATGATAATCATGATCAACATCATCATCGTATTAATATAAAAACTCTTGCATCATATCGTCACCAAAAACACTAGCTAATAATCATCATAGTCATTACCACCAACCCTACTTAATCATCATAGTCATAGTGTAGCTATCTAATCACCACCAAAACTAGCTAATAATAATCATTATAGTCATTACCACCAACACTAGCTAATAATAATCATCATAGTCATTACCACCAACACTAGCTATTTAATCATCATAGTCATAGTGTAGCTAATCACTGCTGCTGCTCTCTCTCAGGTAAAATAGCATAGAACATGTGTAGCACTTTTGCTTCATTATGCCGGAGCATGCAGATGAACCTGTCTCCTAACTGTGGGTCGTGCTTCTGATTGCTGCCCCTACTACTTCTCTTTTACGATCCTTCACAATTTTGCCCCAATCTTTGACTATTAAGACTTGCTCGCTTCAAGAAATCTTAACTGCACTGAAGTGCAATGTAGGATGTCTTGGCCATAAGCTAACCATTGTCATGCGATCTTTATGCTCGATCCATTGAGGCACAACTATCACTGGGAGTCCCTATTGAAAAACATTGTAGTAACATGCTTAGCAATGAAGTTTAGCTTAAAAAATAATATTTGCAAAAGATGCACTCAGGACAAATAGTAAGAATCTTACCATCTTTCCTAAATAGATGTGACCGTAGTTCAGTACGCATGCTAGTGGTCACACGTTTTGAGTACTAATGTTTTTTAGTCCAGGAAAATAATTTGCCTTGACAGTATCAAGATCCTCAAGTCATGAAACATAATGACTTATCTCCTTGTAGTTTAGTTCAGTCTCGGGACAGTAGGTCATGTCTATCAAGCGCCGGACATGTTTGCTGGAATGGAAATAACCTGTCAATAGAAATTATTTGTCAACTATTTTTGAATAAAGAATATCGAAGACATAAATATTGGTTGAGAAACTCACATAATAGTAGAACTGGAGGCATCTGCACATCGACCCAGATGGCGATATTACCTTCAATATCATCATCTTCCAGACGAATATCAAAGGTGATAAGCATATCAGGCTCAAATGCATAAGCCTTGCATAGTGCTCTCCAATTTTTGCATTCAAAATATGTGTACGTGTCTGCATTGTATAATTTGGCATTGAAAGTATAACCATGCTCAGTCCTCAAGTGAACTCTATTTACCTCCAGAGTTTCCATAGGACTGAATCCAATCTTATCAAAGACAAAAATTCTTGCATGCCATGGGATACGCTAGTAGAATAGTAAAAAACTAAAATTAATAGTTGAAGCAAATGAAGCAGAAGTGATGCTTAATTACGAAAAAAGACTTATCGTCGTGACTTACTGTATCCACTTCTAAGGTCTCATCCAGCTTGATGCTGAAGCGCCTACCATCAACTAGGGAATTTCTGTCACACAGGCTGCGCTTGTCTTCACAGTATTCGCTCATACCGAGATCCTTTTCATCGTCAGACATTTCCTATGTTCATAGTTCAAACATTAATTGAAAATCTTATAATTAATCCGAACATTTCATTTGGTTAAGAAGCATAACTAAATACCCTAGTTCTACTCACGTATTCAACTAACTGAACACACAGATCGCTATTAATCAATATGCAACGGGTTGACTTTAGTTCTGTCGAGTGTTCCTTCCTAAACTCTTATCTCACTTAAAGTCAACCCGGAATGTTGTTTAATTGTCTTTCTAGAAAATCCAGGCCAATCGACATTTCCTACATATTCAAGCACAAGTCATGCCAAAATTTTGGAAAAATCCGACATGACCTTTGCTAAAAAAGGACATATCGAGCGCCTAAAATTTGCCGGAATGGAAATGAATCAACACTCCGGCAAAACATAGGCCACTCAAAGGTGTAACCTGCAAACATGACCGGCCACTTGGGCATGCACATATCCTATTTGAGCAACACAAGATATACATGTTTTTATCTACATCATATGAGCATTAAACTTGATGGTCCTTGCATTTCAATGGTTGAAAATATGAACAAAAACATTTCAAAATATCTTATAGGACTCATATTGACATGGAGATTTGGCTGGTCTCACCTCGAGGTCGATGGGGGTCGGTGACAGGGACGACGACGGGGACGATGGAGGGGCTCCTTGACTTTTGCTCCAAAAAACCTATAAGCTATCAACCAAAAACAAAAACATTTCCAATTTGAGCATTCAGTAAGCAAAACCAAATTGTAAAATATATAAGTATTCAAATTAGCATGCATTCAATAAGCAAAACTAAATCATCTCTTGCGTACATACATCGTCGAATATTATCACTAATACACCCCGAATAGTATCATACATATAACATCACTAATACAACTAAAACCCTAGCGAACGATGGGTATTGGCGCGGGCGGTGGACACCCAAAGAGAAGGAACCATCATAGGATCATAGCTCCAGTGAGATGCCTCAAGAACCTGCCAGGTGTTGGGGAACCTACCCTCCAACGCAACCATGTAGCGACGGACGTGCTCGTCGTCCTCGCTGACACAGTGACGTACCATCTCCAGGGGGTCCTCAAACCTCTGCACAGTCACTGACCCACGCGACTGCCACCAAAGAAGGTTCGGGTCAACGATAGGCTGGCTCCTCACCAAGCTGCGCCCCCGGTAGGTAGCGCCTCCTAGTACCAGCCCGGCGGAGCCCAGTCCCGGACATGGCCCATCTGGTCAAGCAGGTGTCCTCCCACGATTCGACGACGAGGATGCGGGATAGGCATCGTCGACGTCGATGCGGGAATAATTGCTTTAACTAACAAATAGCAACAAATGTGACATGTTCGACTAGTTCTTACTAAAAATAAACTTACTATAAATAAAAATAAACTAGTTCTTACTAATAATAAACTAGTTCAACTAGTTATATTAATTTTCTTACTAAAAATACACTTGTTCTAGTAATTCAACTAGTTCTTACTACAAAAAATACTAGTTCGACTAGTTCTTGCTAAAAAAGTACTAGTTCAACTAGTTCTATTAAATTTCTTACTAATTCTATTAAACACTACTGTCCTAGTTCTTACTAACTAATTAGTACCTAGGAACTATTGCCCTAATTACCATCTAATTTGATGAACCCTAACTAATTTGATGCAATCTAAAATTTGAAGAACCCTAGGAACTTTAGCTAGGCAGAGGTGGGGGAGGGGGAGGAGGAGGCGTGCTCACCTCGGGTGCCTGCGACGAGGGAGGGGCAGGCGGCGTCGAGGTCGGGGTCGGGGCTCGGGCGAGTGGCGAAGGACGGCGTCGAGGTCGGGGTCGGGGGCGGCGTCGAGGGTGTGCAGAGAGCCACGAGAGAGCGCGCGGCGGCCGACGGCGGCGACAGCGGAGCAGTGGGACTTGGGGGAAGTGGCCGTGGGGAAGAGCGAACAACGCGGTTAAGTCAAAAGTAGCAGTAGCACGTTCCAGGAAGTGTGCTGCTTCTAAGTAAGCTATAACGCGTTTCAGAAGATGCGCTACTGCTATTCCTTTCTCTTTTTCCCCTTTTCATTTATTTTTCTTTATATTTTAGTTTTTCCTTTCTCCTTTTTCTATTTCTTTCATTTTCATTTACTTTTCAATTTGCTTTCCATTTAATTTAATTTTCGTTAGCAGTAGCGCCTTTCTACGTAAACGCGCTGCTAAAGAACTAGTAGCGGTAGCGCTGTTCCTATAAGATCACTACTACTATGTGCAGCCTATCGACTTAGCAGTGGGAATGTTAGTAGTACCGATTTTACCGTTAGACGCGCTACTACTACATATGTATCTGTAGCACGGTTTTCGCCAAGGCGCTACTGCTAGTTAGCACTAGCATGCTTTTTTAAAAAGCACTACAACTAAAGTTCTGTGTATAAGGTTTTCCCTAATAGTGTTTTGGCATGCGTAGACGCCCGTCTTGGGGCTCCGTGGTGTGCCCCCCTCCATGGAAGGCAGTGCCACCGTCACTTGGAGGGGGGGGGGGGATGGTGCGAACCGAAGGGAATCTTGTGTTGGGTTGGGTCCAAACCGTGTTCAGGGATGTTGCTATGGGCTGACCTATCGCAACCAGGTGGAAAAGTCTACCGGTCAAAGCCCGTCCGGCGAAAGTCAAAGGGCTAGATCTACTGGTCAACTGGGATTCGGGGTGGCCTTCCGGGTGTAGGTGTGCAACCGAAACATTGCACGGGTCCCGATGCATGTGTGAAAGTGATGTGGCATGCGTAGACGCTAGCCTTGGGGCACCCTGGTGTGACCCCCCTCCACGGAAGGCAGTGCCGCTGTCACTTGGTGGGGGGATGGTGCGAGTGCGGTGGAACCGTAGGGAATCCAGTGTTGGGTTGGGTCCAGACTATGTTC
>LR738713.1:750493507-750543711 GCA_902687465.1 Secale cereale | reverse complement strand
TGAATGAAAAATACCAAATGAATTCAGAAAGGGCTAATAATTTATGTTGTGGATTTGAATGGTGCATTTTGAACACACAAAAACTCTGGAGTTCAAAAAAATGCAATGCCTTTGTATCATATGAGTTTTCGTCCTAAACCCTGATACTTCGAAAGAGATTGTCCATTTTGTACACGAAGTGCATCGAGTTTTTGCCGTGACCCTCTCTACTATTTTCCACATGCCATGTGGGTGAAATGATGATACCATGCCAAGTTTAACCTTTTCAGAGTTCAATTTGTAGTGCTTTTCAATTTCACGGTCATTTAGCTCTCTCAAAACAAATCAGTAAATGAATGAAAAATAACAAATGAATTCAGAAAGGGCTGATAATTGATTATGTGGATTTGAATGGTGCATTTTGAAAACGCAAAAAGTCTGGAGTTCAAATAAGTTCAAAAAAAGGCGCAATGCTCGTTAATTAGCTTCAAGCCTTTCGGAAGAGTGTATAAAGCACTGCACATAGCTCCGTGCAGTCTACACTATTCCTCAAGGTTTAAAGCTAAGCAACGTGCAGGTGAACATTGCGCCTCTCTCACATTGTCTGTGCACTCAAGGCTTATAAACCGCTCCTAATGCCTCTCTCTTCGCGAGGTGGGACTAAAAATTAGCTTACTAATATACTCTAGTACCGGTTCATGCCATGAACCGATACTAATGGTGCCTAGCCTGACAACAGCCTGACACAACATCATTAGTATAGGTTCGTGGCATGAACCGGTACTAGAGGTTGCCCACGAACCGGTACTAATGATCTCCGCCCGCCTATCCGTTGGAACCGGCACTAATGGTCACATTAGTGCCGGTTCTGTTACAAACCGGGACTAATGTGCTTCACGTTTGACCCTTTTTCTACTAGTGGCACTCGGTGTGGCCCCCCTCCACAGAAGGTAGTGCCGCCGTCACTTGGAGGGGGGATGGTGTGGGTGCGGTGGAACCAGAGGGAATCTAGTGTTGGGTTGGGTCCACACTGTGTTCAGAGATGTTGCTATGGGCTGACCAATTAATGACCCACAAGTGTAGGGGATCTATGGTAGTCCTTTCGATAAGTAAGAGTGTCGAACCCAACTAGGAGCAAAAGGAAATGATAGGCAGTTTTCAGTAAGGTATTCTCTGCAAGCACTGAAATTATCGGTAACTGATAGTTTTCTGATAAGGTAATTGGTAACAAGTAACAAAAGGTAAATGTAAATAAGGTGCAGCAATATGGCCCAATCCTTTTTGTAGCAAAGGACAAGCCTGGACAAACTCTTATATGAAGGAAAACGCTCCCGAGGATACATGGGAATTATCGTCAAGCTAGTTTTCATCACGCTCATATGATTCACGTTCGTTACTTTGATAATTTGGTATGTGGGTGGACCGGTGCTTGGGTGCTGCCCTTACTTGGACAAGCATCCCACTTATGATTAACCTCTATTGCAAGCATCTGCAACTACAAAAGAAGTATTAAGGTAAACCTAACCATAGCATGAAACATATGGTTCCAAATCAGCCCCTTACGAAGCAACGCATAAACTAGGGTTTAAGCTTCTTTCACTCTAGCAACCCATCATCTACTTATTACTTTCCAATTCCTTCCTCTAGGGCCAAACAATGGTGTAGTGTCACGTAGTCGACGTTCAAATGACACCACTAGAGGAAAGACAACATACATCTCATCAAAATATCGAACGAATACCAAATTCACATGACTACTTATAGCAAGACTTCTCCCATATCCCCATGAACAAATGTAACTACTCACAAAGAATATTCATGTTCATAATCAGAGGGGTATTAATATGCATAATGGATCTGAACATATGATCTTCCACGAAATAAACCAACTAGCATCAACTACAAGGAGTAATCAACACTACTAGCAACCCACAGGTACCAATCTGAGGTTTTGATACAAATATTGGATACAAGAGATGAACTAGGGTTTGAGAGGAGACGGTGCTGGTGAAGATGTTGATGAAGATAACCCTCCCCAAGATGGGAGAGTTGTTGGTGATGACGATGGTGATGATTCACCCCCCCCCCCCCGAAGGGCAGTATCCCCGGCAGAATAGCTCCACCGGAGCCCTAGATTGGTTCCGCCAAGGTTCCGCCTCGAGACGGCGGTGCTTCGTCCCGAAAGCTTCCTTATGATATTTTGCAGGTCAAAACACCTCATATAGTTGAAGATGGGCATCAGGGGGCTGCCAGGTGCCCCACGAGGTAGGGGGGCGCGCCCAGGGGTAGGGCGCGTCCCCACCCTCGTGGACGGTGGGTGGCCCCCCTCCTGTACTTCTTTCGCCAGATATTTTTTATATTTTCAAAAACTGACTTTCGTGGAGTTTCAGGGCTTTTTGAGTTGTGCATAATAGGTCTCCAATATTTGCTTCTTTTCTAGCCCAGAATTCCAGCTGCCGGCATTCTCCCTCTTCATGTAAACCTTGTAAAATAAGAGAGAAAAGGCATAAGTATTGTGGCACAATATGTAATAATAGCCCATAATGCAATAAACATCAATATAAAAGCATGATGCAAAATGGACGTATCAACTCTCCCAAGCTTAGACTCGCTTGTCCTAAAGCGGAAGCCGATATCGAAAAATATGTCCACATGTTTAGAGATAGAGGTGTCGATAAAATAAAATAAGGACATGAGGGCATCATGAGCATTCTTATAACAACAACATATATATATATATATATATATATATATATATATATATATATATATATATATATATATATATATATATATATATATATATTGTCATATGATTTCTTATGCTAAAGTAACAATCCATTCGCATTGTCAAGTATGAATCAGAAACTTCATTGAAAACTAACAAACTATGATCTCGGTCATTGAAGCAATTGCAATTTATCATAATATAAGAAAGAGTCAATATAAGAGCTTTTCAGCAAGTTCACATATTCAACTATCATTTAGTCTTTCACAATTGCTAACACTCACGCAATACTTATGGGTATGAAGTTTTAATCGGACACATAGAAAGATAGGGGCATATAGTGTTGCCTCCCAACTTTTTACCTCAAGGGTAATGTCAACAGTAATAGATCATGATAGCTTACATCCAAGTGGGTATATATGTCAGAATCTTTCCAATACAATGTGCTTGCCAAAGGATAAAATGTAAAAGGAAAGGTGAAGGTCAACTCGACTATTATAAATTAAGAACAATAGATAGGCCCTTCGCAGAGGGAAGCAGAGGTTGTCATGTGCTTTTATGGTTGGATGTAAAAAATCTTAGAGCAAAAGAACATCACTTTATATTGCCACATGTGATATGGACCTTTATTGTGCAGTCCGTCGCTTTTATTGCTTCCATATCACAAGATCGTATAAAGTTTATTTTCTCCACAGTAATAGATCACACATGTTTAGAGAGTTGCAACAATGACAACTTACTTGAAGGATCCACTAGTATAAAACGAGGATTTGGTTCGAGCGGCTAAAGGCATTAGTCCCGGTTGTATTACGAACCGGGACTAATGCTCACATTAGTCCCGGTTCATGTGAAAAAGGCATTAGTCCCGGCTCAAATGGGACCTTTAGTCCCAGTTTGAGACACGAACCGGGACTAAAGGGCATCACACCCTTTAGTCCCGGTTCGTGTCTCAAACCGGAACTAAAGGTCTAATCCTTTAGTCCTGGTTTGAGGGACGAACTGGGACTAAATGGTGCGATGCCCTTTAGTCCCGGTTCGTGTCTCAAACCTGGACTAAAGGACCCATTTCTCAAACTCTACCCCCAAGTGGATCGCCATTTTATTTTTTAAAAAAACAAAAGAAAATGATAAAAAATTCAAAAAATAAAATCCTTCGAGATGTAGTTATATTACTACATCTACTAGTTAGGAAAATTAAAAAACTTAAATTTGGACATGTTTTGCAAAAAAGTGTTATTGAAAAGTAAAACTTCTATAACTTTTGCATATGATGTCGAAGAAAATATATAATATATCAAAATGTTAAGCACGAAAATCCGCATCCGATTTTGACAGCCTATGGCCTGTTTGCAATTTTTTAGAATCCTCAAATTCTAAAAGGAAAAAAAAAGATATGCTCAAATTTCAGTTTTTTTGAATTTAGTTAAATCTGGTCAAACTATGGTCAAACAACTTATTCAAGAAGTATTAGTGTTACTAAATAATTATTTCTGTTTTTTTGAATTTTGATCTAATCTGGTCAAACTATTGTCAAACTACGGTCAAACTACTTATTCAAGAAATATTAGTGTTAATAAATAATTATTGTATTCTAGAATAATAGTTTCAAACTCAAACAGTGAAATGTGTGACTTCATGCTCAAGCTAAACTCCTGAAGGTTAATAGGTTTGACATCTTACTATTGTCAGGAAAACAACAAGTGCAGACTTGGAAACGAGGGGGAATAAAACGTGAAAGTTAAGCATGCTCAAGCTGGAGTAGTGAGAGGATGGGTGACCGGCAAGGAAGTTAGATGATTTGGAATGATGGGGTGAATAGAGATTAGAGGTTAAATTGAGCAGTGATGAGGGGTGGGTGATTAGATAATAAATTGTAAAATAATTCAGAAATTTGAAAATCAGAAAAACAAATAAAAACAAATTGTAAATTTACCTTTAGTCCCAGTTGGTGTGACCAACCGGGACTAAAGGTGGAGCTCTAGACAGCAGCCACGTGGAGGGCCTTTAATCCCGGTTCGTATAAGAACCGGGACTAAAGGGGGAGCATTTGTATCGACCCTTTAGTCTCGGATCCAAAACCAGGACTAAAGACCCTTATGAACCGGGACAAATGGCCCATTTTCTACTAGTGATCTTACTCAATCCATAGGTAGGTATGGTGGACTGTTATGGCAAAACTGGGTTTAAGGATGTATGGAAGCACAAGTAGTATCTCTACTTGGTGCAAGGAGTTTGGCTAGCATGAGGGGGAAAGGCAAGCTCAACATGTTGGATGATCCATGACGATATACTTTATTTTGGATATAAGAAGACATAACCCATTATGTTGTCTTCCTTGTCCAACATCAACTCTTTAACATGTCATATTTTAATGAGTGCTCACAATCATAAAAGATGTCCAAGATAATATATTTGTATGTGAAAACCTCTCTTTCCTTATTGCTTCCTATTAATTGCAACGATGACCAAAACTATGTTTGTCAACCCTCAACAATTTTTATTCATCATACTCTTTATATGTGAAGTCATTACATTCCATAAGATCAATATGATCTCTTTGATACTCTTTATATTTTCTTTTGTCCTCTCATGATCATAGTGAGATAATCAAGCCCTTGACTCAAACTAATCTTTATTATATAGCTCACGGACTCGATTACAAAGATAAAGATCATAAAGCAAAGCTCACAACTAGATCATACTAAATTTTATTCTACTAGATCAAGATATTACCAAAAGGATCGAACTAAGAAAAACAATAAAGATAGGAGTGTGATGGTGATACGATACCGGGGCACCTCCCCCAAGCTTGGCGGTTGCCAAGGGGAGTGCCCATACCCATGTGATTATGTCTCCCTCTTCGAAGGTGGTTATGGAGTTGTTGATGATGTAGGCTTCTTCCTTAATTTGCGCTTAGGGATAGAGTTTTGCTCCCTTAGGTCATCGATCTCCTGCTCAAGGCTTAATATCTTTTTGCAATGTTCCTGCTTGTTCTCCTGCAAGAGGTGAAATAGGATAAACTCGATCTTAGGTTTCTTTGCTCTATCAGGGAGGCTTGACTTTTTGAATTCCACATGCATGTCCCCAGGTTGAGGTAATGGGATTTCATCTTCATTGGAGCTCGTCTTATCCTTTCCCCTGGGATCATGGTCGGTCCAACCATAATGCTCCAAGTCCCCGTAGACCTTAGGGTCTGCAAGGAAATCAACCACATAGCTTTCTCCCTCCGAATCCTGGGACGACATATTGCTCTAATCTGCGGCAGAAACAACTCAAAACAAAAACAGAGGATTTTGGCGTGATACGGTGGTCAAAACCTTTGGGATATTATATAATGAATTTTTACCAACCAAAAGAAATAACGTGCAAGAAAACGGAGCCCGGGAGGCACACGAGGTGCCCACGAGGTAGGGGCGCGCCCAGGGGGGTAGGGCGTGCCCTCCACCCTCGTGGACATCTCGTGTCCTTTCTGGACTGCTTCTTATTTTTCTATTTTTCTAAATATTCGAAAACGGAGAAAAAATGCCATTAGAACTGTTTTGGAGTCGGTTTACTTACCGTACCACATACCTCTTCCTTTTCGGAGTCTGAATCTTTCTGGAAAGTGTCCCTTATGTATTCCTCCGGGGTTACGGTTTCAATAACATTGGTTTCAACATTTATAGGATTACCTGAGATATAATGTTTGATTCTTTGACCATTCACCACCTTCGAATTTGTGCCTTCGAAGTTGTTGATTTTTATGGCACCAGAACTATAGACCTCCTCGATAACGTAAGGACCTTCCCATTTAGAGAGGAGTTTTCCTGCAAAAAATCTTAAACGAGAGTTGTATAGCAAGACATAATCACCTACATTAAACTCACGCTTTTGTATCCTTTTGTCATGCCATCTTTTAACTTTTTCTTTAAACAGTTTGCCGTTTTCATAGGCCTGGGCTCTCCATTCATCAAGTGAGCTAATGTCAAATAACCTCTTCTCACCGGCAAGTTTGAAATCATAATTGAGCTCTTTAATAGCCCAATATGCCTTATGTTCTAGTTCAAGAGGTAAGTGACATGCTTTTCCATAAAACATTTTATATGGAGACATACCCATAGGATTTTTATATGTAGTTCTATAGGCCCATAATGCATCATCAAGTTTATTGGACCAATTCTTTCTAGATCTATTAACAGTCTTTTGCAAAATTAATTTCAGCTCTCTGTTACTTAGGTCTACTGGACCACTAGACTGTGGATGGTAAGGGGATGCAGTTCTATGATTAACATCATACTTAGCAAGCATTTTATGGAAAGCACCATGAATAAAGTGTGAACCACCATCAGTCATTAAGTATCTAGGGACTCCAAACCTCGTAAAAATAACTTCTTTAAGCATCTTAATAGATGTGTTATGATCAGTACTACTAGTTGGAATAGCTTCTACCCACTTAGTAACATAATCAACAACAACCAAAATATGTGTATACCCATTAGAGGAAGGAAGCGGTCCCATATAATCAAAGCCCCAGACATCAAATGGTTCAATAACAAGTGAATAATTCATAGGCATTTCTTGACGTCTACTAATATTACCAATTCTTTGACATTCATCACAAGACAAGACAAACTTACGTGCATCCATGAAGAGAGTAGGCCAATAAAAACCAGATTGCAGTACTTTTTGTGCAGTTCTATCTCCAGCATGGTGTCCTCCATAAGCCTCGAAGTGACACTTGCGTAGGATCTGTTCCCGTTCATGCTCAGGTACACAACGTCTAATAATACAATCTATTCCTTCTTTATAAAGGTGTGGGTCATCCCAGAAGTAATGTCTTAAATCATAGAAGAACTTTTTCTTTTGCTGGTATGTGAAACTAGGTGGTATAAATTTAGCAACAATGTAATTAGCATAATCAGCATACCATGGAGCAGTACGAGATGCATTTATGATAGCTAATTGTTCATCAGGAAAGCTATCATCAATAGGTAGTGGGTAATCAAGAATATTCTCTAACCTAGACAAGTTCTCTGCAACGGGGTTCTCAGCTCCTTTTCTATCATTAATATGTAAATCAAATTCTTGTAGCAGGAGAACCATCTAATATGTCTAGGTTTAGCATCTTTCTTTTCCATAAGATATTTAATAGCAGCATGATCTGTGTGAACAGTTACTTTACAATCAACAATATAAGGCCTAAACTTATCACAAGCAAATACAACTGCTAAAATTTCTTTCTTAGTAGTAGCATAATTTCTCTAGGCACTGTCTAGAGTTCTACTAGCATATTAGATAACATTCAATTTCTTATCAACTCTTTGTCCTAGAACAGCACCTACAGCATAATCACTAGCATCACACATAATTTCAGAGCGCAAATTCCAGTCAGGAGGCAAGACAACAGGTGCAAAGATCAATGCTTTCTTAAGTATTTCAAATGCTTCTACACAATATCATCGAAGACGAAAGGAACATCTTTTTTTAAGAGATTAGTTAGAGGCCTAGAGATTTTTGAGAAGTCCTTAATGAGGCTCCTATAAAACCCGGCGTGACCAAGGAAACTTCTTATACCTTTGATGTCTTTGGGGCACGACATCTTCTCAATAGCATCCACTTTAGCTTTATCAACTTCAATACCTCTTTCAGAAATTTTATGCCCCAAGACAATACCTTCATTAACCATAAAGTGCTACTTTTCCCAATTCAAGACAAGAATAGTTTCTTCACATCTCTGCAAAACTCGATCAAGATTGCTCAAGCAGTCATCAAAAGAAGTTCCATAAACGGAAAAAGCATCCATGAAAACCTCAACAATCTTTTCACAAAAATCAGAGAATATAGCCATCATGCATTTTTTGAAGGTAGCAGGTGCATTACATAAACCAAAAGGCATACGTCTATAAGCAAAGGTACCGATGGGACAAGTAAAAGTGGTCTTTTCTTGATCCTCTTTTGACACATGTATTTGAGCGAAACCAGAATAGCCATCTAGAATGCAAAAATGAGTATGTTTGGATAACCTTTGTAGTATTTGATCAATAAAAGGTAAAGGGTAATGATCTTTCTTAGTAGCTTTATTTAATTTGCGGAAATCAATTACCATCCTACAACCTGTAACAATTCTTTGCAGGATCAATTCATCTTTATCATTAGGACCAACAGTAATACCTCCCTTCTTAGGGACACAATGGACAGGACTTACCCACTGACTATCAGCAATTGGATAAATTATACCCGCCTCTAGAAGCTTTAGTATTTCTTTCCTTACCACTTCTTTCATCTTAGGATTTAACTCCAATTGGTGATCAACAACCGGTTTAGCGTCCTTCTCCAATTTTATTTTGTGTTGGCATAGAGGGGGACTAATGCCCTTAAGAGCATCAAGAGTATATCCAATAGCAGCACGGTGTTTCTTCAGATTTTTCAATAATTTCTCTTCTTCCTGCTTTGAAAGGTTAGCACTAATAATAACATGATATATTTTCTTTTCATCTAGATAAGCATACTTAAGGGTGTCAGGTAACGATTTGAGTTCAAACACGGGATCACCCTTGGGTGGAGGATGATCCCCTAGAATTTCAACAAGCAAGTTGTGTTTCAATAAAGGTCACTGTTTAAAGAATATATCATCTATTTCCCTTCTCTCATTCATATACATATCATTTTCATTGTCTAGCAGATATTGTTCTAAACGATCGTTAGGAGGCACGGCAATTGAAGCAAGACCAATAATTTCATCCTTACTAGGCAATTCTTTATCATGTGGTTGTCTACGAAATTTAGCAAAGCTAAAATCACGAGACATATCCCCTAAACCAACAGTAACAATGTCCTTTTCGCAGTCTATCTTAGCATTAACGGTATTAAAGAAGGGTCTACCAAATATAATGGGGCAAAAATCATCTTGTGGGGAACCAAGAACAAGAAAATCAGCAGGGTATTTAACTTTCCCACACAAGAATTCCACATCTCTAACAATCCCAACTGGTGAAATAGTGTCTCTATTTGCAAGCTTAATAGTAACATCAATACCTTCTAGCTCAGCAGGTGCAATATCATGCATAATTTCATATAAGGAATGAGGTACTGCATTAGCACTAGCACCCATGTCACATAAGCCATGATAGCAATGATCTCCTATTTTAACAGAAATAACAGGCATGCCTACAACAGGTATATGTTTATTCTTAGTATCGGGTCTAGCAATCCTAGCAGCTTCATCACAGAGGTAAATAACATGCCCATCAATATCATCGACCAAGAGATCCTTGACCATAGCAACACTAGGCTCAACTTTAATTTGCTGAGATGGTGTAGGTGTTCTAGAATTACTCTTACGAACCATAGTTGAAGCTTTAACATGATCCTTTATTCTAATAGGGAAGCGTGGTTTCTCAATATAAGCTGTAGGAACAATAGGATCAACATTATAAGTGATAGTCTTTTCTTCAACTTTAACAGGTACAACTACTTTTACTTCAATAGGAGGATGAAGTTTAAACCACTTTTCCTTAGGGAGATCAACATGAGTAGCAAATTATTCACAGAAAGAAGCTACCATCTCAGAGTCAAGTCCATATTTAGTGCTAAATTCATGAAAAACATCGGTATCCATAAAAGATTTAACACAATAAAACTTAGGTGTTATACCTGACTCCTTAACTTCGTCGAGATCCTAATCTTCAGAGTTGCGTTTAATTCTTTCCAATAGATCCCATTTGAATTCAATAGTCTTCATCATAAAAGAACTAGTGCAAGAAGTACCGAGCATGCATGGAGCGATTATTGAGAGAAAGTCAAGCATAATTTTTTTGAATAATCGTTTCTCTTGAGAGCTCATGATTGGGGCATGAATATAACATTGACTTAAGCCTCCCCCAAGCTTGAGCGATACTTTCTCCTTCACGAGGCCAAAAATTATATATATAATTACGATAACGATGAACCTGATGCATATGATAGAACTTCTGATGAAATTCCAACTTCAATCTGTTGTAGTTCCATGATCGAATATCATCGCATAGCCAAAACCATGTCAATGAATCTCCCTTCAAATATAAAGGGAAGACCTTCTTCTCGATCACATCCTCAGGCATACCTGCAAGCTTAAATAATCCACAAACTTCATCCACATAGATTAGGTGCAAATCGAGATGCAATGTTCCATCTCCTGTAAATTGATTAGCTAGTAGTTTCTCTATCGTACCCTAAGGTATCTCAAAGCAAACATTTTCAGTAGGTTCTGTAGGTTGAGGAGCAACTCTTTGCTCCACTGGTCGGGGTGAAGATACCCCGAACAAGCCCCTCAAAGGATGAAGTTCCATAGTAACAAGTGACAGTAAATTTCAGCACACTATATTAATTTTTCCTTACCAAATTCCACTTACCAAAGGCGCCTCACTCCCCGGCAATGGCGCCATAAAAGAGTCTTGATGACCCAAAATTGTAGGGCAGCTATCGTAGTCCTTTCGATAAGTAAGAGTGTCGAACCCAATGAGGAGCAGAAGGAAATGATACGCAACTTTCAGTAAGGTATTCTCTGCAAGCACTGAAATTATCGGTAACTGATAGTTTTCTGATAAGGTAATTTGTAATAAGTAACAAAAGGTAAATGTAAATAAGGTGCAGCAATATGGACCAATCCTTTTTGTAGCAAAGGACAAGCCTAGACAAACTCTTATATGAAGGAAAACGCTCCCGAGGACACATGGGAATTATCGTCAAGCTAGTTTTCATCACGCTCATATGATTCGCGTTCGTTACTTTGATAATTTGGTATGTGGGTGGACCGGTTCTTGGGTACTACCCTTACTTGGAAAAGCATCCCACTTATGACTAACCTCTATTGCAAGCATCCGCAACTACAAAAGAAGTATTAAGGTAAACCTAACAATAGCATGAAACATATGGATCCAAATCAACCCCTTACGAAGCAACGCATAAACTAGGGTTTAAGCTTCTGTCATTCTAGCAACCCATCATCTACTTATTACTTCCCAATTCCTTCCTCTAGGCCCAAACAATGGTGAAGTGTCATGTAGTCGACGTTCACATGACACCACTAGAGGAAAGACAACATATATCTCATCAAAATATCGAACGAATACCAAATTCACATGACTACTTATAGCAAGACTTCTCCCATGTCCTCGGGAACAAACGTAACTACTCACAAAGCTTATTCATGTTCATAATCAGAGGGGTATTAATATGCATATCGGATCTGAACATATGATCTTCCACCAAATAAACCAACTAGCAGCAACTACAAGGAGTAATCAACACTACTAGCAACACACAGGTACCAATCTGAGGTTTTGATACAAAGATTGGATACAAGAGATGAACTGGGGTTTGAGAGGAGATGGTGCTGGTGAAGATGTTGATGAAGATAACCCTCCCCAAGATGGGAGAGTTGCTGGTGATGATTTCGCCCTCCCGGAGGGAACTATCCCCGGCAAAACAGCTCCGCCGAAGCCCTAGATTGGTTCCGCTTCATCCCAAAAGCCTCCTTATGATTTTTTCCAGGTCAAAACACCTCATATAGCAGAAGATGGGCATCGGGAGGCTTCCAGGTGGCCCACGAGGTAGGGGGGCGCGCCCAGGGGTGTAGGGCTGACCCCCACCCTCGTGGACGGTGGGTGGCCGCCCTCTTGTACTTCTTTCGCTAGATATTTTTTATATTTTACAAAAGTGACTTTCATGGAGTTTCAGGGCTTTTTGAGTTGTGCAGAATAGCTCTCCAATATTTGCTTCTTTTCCAGCCCAGAATTCCAGCTACCGGCATTCTCCCTCTTCATGTAAACCTTGTAAAATAAGAGAGAAAAGACATAAGTATTGTGACATAATATGTAATAACAACCCATAATGCAATAAACATCAATATAAAAGCATGATGCAAAATGGATGTATCACCTATTGCAACCAGTTGGAAGAGTCCACCGGTCAATGCCCGTCCGGCGAAAGTAAAAGGGCTAGATCTACTGGTCAACTAGGATTCAGGGTGGCCTTCGGGGTATAGCTATGCCACGGAAACATCACAACCGTCCCGATGCATGTGTGAAGTGTTCTGGCATGCGTAGACGCCCGTCTTGGGCTCCATGGTGTGCCCCCCTCCACGGAAGGCAGTGCCGTTGTCACTTAGAGGGGGGATGGTGCTGATGCGGTGGAACCGGAGGGAATCTAGTGTTGGGTTGGGTCCAAACCGTGTTCGGGGATGTTGCTATGGGCTGACCTATCGCAACCAGGTGGAAGAATCCACTCCTCAAAGCCCGTCTAGCGAAAGTCAAAGGGCTTGATCTAGTGGTCAACTGGAATTCGGGGTGGTCTCCGGGGTGTAGGTATGCCACCGAAACATCGCACGGGTCCTGATGCATGTGTGAAAGTGATGTGGCATGCGTAGACACCCACCTTGGGGCTCCCTTGTGTGGCACCCCCTCCACGGAAGGCAGTGCCGCCATCACTTGGAGGGGGGCTGGTGCGGGTGCGGTGGAACCGGAGGGAATCTATTGTTGTGTTGGGTCCAGACTGTGTTCGGGGATGTTGCCATGGGCTGACCTATCGCAACCAGGTGGAAGAGTCCACCGGTCAAAGCCCGTCCAACGAAAGTCAAAGGGCTAGATCTACTAGTCAATTGGGATTCGGGGTGGCCTTCAGGGTGTATCTATGCCACCGAAACATCGCAACGGTCCCGATGCATGTGTGAATGTGTTCTGGCATGCGTAGACGCCCGTCTTGTTGCTCCGTGGTGTGGCCCCTCCTCCACGGAAGGCAGTGCCGCCGTCACTTAGAGGTGGGATGGTGCAGGTGTGGTGGAACCTGATACGTGTCCGTCGTATCTATAATTTTTTATTGTTCTATGCCAATATTCTACAACTTTCATATTCTTTTGGCAACTTTTTATACTATTTTTTGGGACTAACATAATGATCCAGTGCCCAGTGCCAGTTCCTGTTTGTTGTATGTTTTTTATTTCGCAGAATATCCATATCAAACGGAGTCCAAACAGAATAAAAACGGACAGAGATATTTTTTTTGGAATATATGTGAATTTTGGGAAGTGAAACCAACATGAGACGATGCCCGAGTGGGCCTCAAGGCAGGGGGCGCACCCACTAGGGGTAGGCGCGCCCTGGGCCCATGTGGCCACTCCGTAAGGCGGTTGATGCCCTTCTTTTGCTGCAAGAAAGCTAATATCCGGATAAAAATCGTGTCAAAAAATCAGCCCAATCGGAGTTATGGATCTCCGGGAATATAAGAAACGATGAAGGGACATAATCTGGGAACGTAGAAACAGAGAGAGGCAGAGAGACAGATCCAATCTCGGAGGGGATCTCGCCCCTCCGCCGCCATGGAGGCCATGGACCAGAGGCGAAACCCTTCTCCCACCTAGGGAGAAGGTCAAGGAAGAAGAAGAAGGAGGGGGCTCTCTCCCCCTCGCTTCCGGTGTCACCAGAGTGCCACCGGGGCCATCATCATGTGACGGCGATCTACACCAACACCTCCGTCATCTTCACCAACATCTCCATCACCTTCCCCCATCTATCTATAGCGGCCCACTCTCCCGCAACCCGATGTACCCTCTACTTATCGAAAGAGGTTACAACTAATCCCCTACACTTGTGGGTTATCAAGACCTTTTTCTGGCGCCGTTGCCGGGGAGCAATAGCGTGGGGAGAATATTCTCGTGTGTGCTTGTTTGCTTTATCACTAAGTAGATTTTATTTGCTGTTCTAAGTTGTTTTCTATCTTTAGTTATGGGTAGGAAATGCAAAATACCAAAAAAAATAGTGGTACCTACTATACCAATGGTTTAAGAACCACTCAAAATCTATCACACTACGGAAGCTTATTACTTGGATCATTATCGATCCCTTTGTGCTCGGGCTGAAACCCAGCTAGTTTAGTCGAGGGAAAATCTTTAGATGAGCATGCTTGTTATGTGTGACACGACATATATGAAAAAGGGAAACTTTTATTGGATCAAATTCATCGTTTACAATGCTATGCTTGGAATTTATGTGACATTATGATTCTACTTGTTGTTCTGAAGACCCTATGAAACACCTTCCCTACCAATGTGAGTTTAGTGATAATGGAATCGTATCTTCGTATGCTAAGGGTGTTTATAGTTACTATGATGTTCAACAAATTGAAGAATTTGTTGCTTTTAAGGGTGCTTATGAAATTGCTTCTTTGATTTAAATGTATGATGCTACTCTTTACGAATCTGAAAGTTTTGCCATATTTAAATATTATTATGATAAATATGCTTCTAAAGCCTATGTTAAACTACATATTGAGGACTCCTCCGCTGTCCAAGAAGAGACTAATATTTTGCAGGAGTCTATGGAAGAAGAAATTAATGACATTGTGGACTCATTGGATGAAAAAGATGATGAGGAGAGCGAAGAACAAAAGGAGGAAGAGCGGATTAGCTACCCATGCCCACCTTCTAATGAGAGTAACTCTTCAACTCATACATTGTTTAATTTCCCTTCGTGCTTACCGAAGGATGAATGCTATGATGATTGTTATGATCCCGTTGAGTCTTTTGAAATATCCCTTTTTGATGATGCTTGCTATGCTTGTGGCCAAGATGCCAATATGAATTATGCTTATGAAGATGAACTTGCTATAGTTCCTTATGTTAAACATGAGATAGTTGCTATTGCACCCACACATGATAGTCCTATTATCTTTTTGAATTTTCCAAACTATACTATATTGGAGAAGTTTGCACTTATTAAGGATTATGATGGGTTGCCTTTTTGCGTTACACATGATGATTTTGATGAATATAATATGCAAGTGTTTGCTGCTCCTACTTGCAATTATTATGAGAGAGGAACTACATCTCCGCCTCTCTATGTTTCCAACATGATAAAATTGCAAGAAACTACTTATACTATGCATTGTACTTTACTTGATGTGCATGAATTGTTCTTGTATGACATGCATATGCATAGGAAGAGAGTTAGACTTCGTTCTTGCATGACACATATCACTTTGTGCTCACTACTAAATGCTAAATCATTGCTAATTAAAATTGGCTTTGATATACCTTGGGATCCGGGTGGATCCATTACTTAAGCACTATATGCCTAGCTTAATGGCTTTAAAGAAGGCGCTGCCAGGGAGACAACCCAGAAGTTTTAGAGTGTCATTTATTTCTGTTGTGTGCTTTATAAAGTTTAAAAACAAAAAAATAAAGAGGGGAACCTAAATTTTTTTCAAAAAGAAAAGTGAAAGTAAGAAGGACGAGCACCGTTGAAATGGGGGAGCTCCTTGAACTTTGTTCATGCTCATGGAAACTTTGCAAACCTTAATTACAGAAACTTTTCAACAAAAATAATTATCCCCTTGTACAATTCCATTGCATTATAAAAATAATGTGCCAAGAGTTTCCTTTATAAAAATAATGTCCCGAAAGCCTCCTTATGATTTTTTTCCAGGTCAAAACACCTCATATAGTTGAAGATGGGCATCGGGGGGCTGCCAGGTGGCCCACGAGGTAGGGGAGCGCGCCCAGGGGGTAGGGCGCGTCCCCACCCTCGTGGACGGTGGGTGGCCCCCCTCCTGTACTTCTTTCGCCAGATATTTTTTATATTTTCAAAAACTGACTTTTGTGGAGTTTCAGGGCTTTTTGAGTTGTGCATAATAGGTCTCCAATATTTGCTTCTTTTCTAGCCCAGAATTCCAGCTGCCGGCATTCCCCCTCTTCATGTAAACCTTGTAAAATAAGAGAGAAAAGGCATAAGTATTGTGGCACAATATGTAATAATAGCCCATAATGCAATAAACATCAATATAAAAGCATGATGCAAAATGGACGTATCAACTCTCTCAAGCTTAGACTCGCTTGTCCTAAAGCGGAAGCCGATATCGAAAAATATGTCCACATGTTTAGAGATAGAGGTGTCGATAAAATAAAATAAGTACATGAGGGCATCATGATCATTCTTATAACAACAACATATATATATATATATATATATATATATATATATATATATATATATTCATATGATTTCTTATGCTAAAGTAACAATCCATTCACATTGTCAAGTATGAATCAGAAACTTCATTGAAAACTAACAAACTATGATCTCGGTCATTGAAGCAATTGCAATTTATCATAATATCAGAAAGAGTCAATATAAGAGCTTTTCAGCAAGTTCACATATTCAACTATCATTTAGTCTTTCACAATTGCTAACACTCACGCAATACTTATGGTTATGGAGTTTTAATCGGACACAGAGAAAGATAGGGGCATATAGTGTTGCCTCCCAACTTTTTACCTCAAGGGTTAATGTCAACAGTAATAGATCATGATAGCTTACATCCAAGTGGGTATATATGTCAGGATCTTTCCAATACAATGTGCTTGCCAAAGGATAAAATGTAAAAGGAAAGGTGAAGGTCACCTCGACTATTATAAATTAAGAACAATAGATAGGCCCTTCGCAGAGGGAAGCAGAGGTTGTCATGTACTTTATATTGCCACTTGTGATATGGACCTTTATTGTGCAGTCCGTCTCTTTTATTGCTTCCATATCACAAGATCGTATAAAGTTTATTTTCTCCACACTAATAGATCACACATGTTTAGAGAGTTGCAACAATGACAACTTACTTGAAGGATCCACTAGTATAAAACGGGGCTTTGGTTCGAGCAGCTAAAGGCATTAGTCCCAGTTGTATTACGAACCGGGACTAATGCTCACATTAGTCCCGGTTCATTTGAAAAAGGCATTAGTCCCGGCTCAAATGGGACCTTTAGTCCCAGTTTGAGACACGAACCGGGACTAAAGGGCATCGCACCCTTTAGTCCCGGTTCGTGTCTCAAACCGGGACTAAAGGTCTAATCCTTTAGTCCCAGTTTGAGGGACGAACTGGGACTAGATGGTGCGATGCCCTTTAGTCCCGGTTTGTGTCTCAAACCGGGACTAAAGGACCCATTTCTCAAACTCTACCCCCATGTGGATCGCCATTTTATTTAAAAAAAACAAAAGAAAATGATAAAAACTTCAAAAAATAAAATCCTTCGAGATGTAGTTATATTACTACATCTACTAGTTAGGAAAATTAAAAAACTTAAATTTGTACATGTTTTGCAAAAAAGTGTTATTGAAAAGTAAAACTTCTATAACTTTTGCATACGATGTCGAAAAAAACGTATAATATATCAAAATGTTAAGCACGAAAATCCGCATCCGATTTTGACATCCTATGGCCTGTTTGCAATTTTTTAGAATCCTCAAAATCTAAAAGGAAAAAAAAAGATATGCTCAAATTTCAGTTTTTTTGAATTTAGTTAAATCTGGTCAAACTATGGTCAAACAACTTATTCAAGAAGTATTAGTGTTACTAAGTAATTATTTCTGTTTTTTTGAATTTTGGTCTAATCTGGTCAAACTATGGTCAAACTACTTATTCAAGAAATATTAGTGTTAATAAATATTTATTGTATTTTAGAATAATAGTTTCAAACTCAAACAGTGAAATGTGTGACTTCATGCTCAAGCTAAACTCGTGAAGGTTAATAGGTTTGACATCTTACTATTGTCAGGAAAACAACAAGTGCAGACTTGGAAACGAGGGGGAATAAAACGTTAGAGTTAAGCATGCTCAGGCTGGAGTAGTGAGAGGATGGGTGACCGGCCAGGAAGTTAGATGATTTGGAATGATGGGGTGAATAGAGATTAGAGGTTAAATTGAGCAGTGATGAGGGGTGGGTGATTAGATAATAAATTGTAAAATAATTCAAAAATTTGAAAATCAGAAAAATAAATAAAACAAATCGTAAATTTACCTTTAGTCCCGGTTGGTGTGACCAACCGGGACTAAAGGTGGAGCTCTAGACAGCAGCCACGTGGAGGGCCTTTAGTCCCGGTTCGTATAAGAACCGGGACTAAAGGGGGGAGCATTTGAATCGACCCTTTAGTCTCGGATCCAAAACCAGGACTAAAGACCCTTATGAACCGGGACAAATGGCCCATTTTCTACTAGTGATCTTACTCAATCCATAGGTAGGTATGGTGGACTGTTATGGCAAAACTGGGTTTAAGGATGTATGGAAGCACAAGAAGTATCTCTACTTGGTGCAAGGAGTTTGGCTAGCATGAGGGGGAAAGGCAAGCTCAACATGTTGGATGATACATGACGATATACTTTATTTCGGATATAAGAAGACATAACCCATTATGTTGTCTTCCTTGTCCAACATCAACTCTTTAACATGTCATATTTTAATGAGTGCTCACAATCATAAAAGATGTCCAAGATAATATATTTGTATGTGAAAACCTCTCTTTCCTTATTGCTTCCTATTAATTGCAACGATGACCAAAACTATGTTTGTCAACCCTCAACAATTTTTATTCATCATACTCTTTATATGTGAAGTCATTACTTTCCATAAGATCAATATGATCTCTTTGATACTCTTTATATTTTCTTTTGTCCTCTCATTATCATAGTGAGATAATCAAGCCCTTGACTCAAACTAATCTTTATTATATAGCTCACGGACTCGATTACAAAGATAAAGATCATAAAGCAAAGCTCACAACTAGATCATACTAAATTTTATTCTGCTAGATCAAGATATTACCAAAAGGATCGAACTAAGAAAAACAGTAAAGATAGGAGTGTGATGGTGATACGATACCGGGGCACCTCCCCAAGCTTGGCGGTTGCCAAGGGGAGTGCCCATACCCATGTGATTATGTCTCCGTCTTCGAAGGTGGTTATGGAGTTGTTGATGATGTAGGCTTCTTCCTTAATTTGCGCTTAGGGATAGAGTTTTGCTCCCTTAGGTCATCGATCTCCTGCTCAAGGCTTAATATCTTTTTGCATAGTTCCTGCTTGTTCTCCTGCAAGAGGCGAAAAGGGATAAACTCGGTCTTAGGTTTCTTTGCTCTATCAGGGAGGCTTGACTTTTTGAATTCCACATGCATGTCCCCAGGTTGAGGTAATGGGATTTCATCTTCATCGGAGCTCGTCTTATCCTTTCCCAAGGGATCATGGTCGGTCCAACCATAATGCTCCAAGTCCCCGTAGACCTTAGGGTCTGCAAGGAAATCAGCCACATAGCTTTCTCCCTCCGAATCATGGGACGACATATTGCTCTAATATGCGGCAGAAACAACTCAAAACAAAACAGAGGATTTTGGCGTGATACGGTGGTCAAAACCTTTGGGATATTATATAATGAATTTTTACCAAACAAAAGCAGTAACGTGCAATAAAACGGAGCCCGGGAGGCACACGAGGTGCCCACGAGGTAGGTGCACTCCTAGGGGGGTAGGGCTTTCCCTCCACCCTCGTGGACACCTCGTGTCCTTTCTGGACTGCTTCTTATTTTTCTATTTTTCTAAATATTCCAAAACGGAGAAAAAATGCCATTAGAACTGTTTTGGAGTCGGTTTACTTACCGTACCACATACCTCTTCCTTTTCGGAGTGTGAATCTTTCTGGAAAGTGTCCCTTATGTATTCCTCCGGGGTTACGGTTTCAATAACGTTGGTTTCAACATTTATAGGATTACCTGAGATATAATGTTTGATTCTTTGACCATTCACCACCTTCGAATTTGTGCCTTCGAAGTTGTTGATTTTTATGGCACCAGAACGATAGACCTCCTCGATAACGTAAGGAGCTTCCCATTTACAGAGGAGTTTTCCTGCAAAAAATCTTAAACGAGAGTTGTATAGCAAGACATAATCACCTACGTTAAACTCATGCTTTTGTATCCTTTTGTCATGCCATCTTTTAACTTTTTCTTTAAACAGTTTGCCGTTTTCATAGGCCTGGGCTCTCCATTCATCAAGTGAGCTAATGTCAAATAACCTCTTCTCACCGGCAAGTTTGAAATCATAATTGAGCTCTTTAATAGCCCAATATGCCTTATGTTCTAGTTCAAGAGGTAAGTGACATGCTTTTCCATAAACCATTTTATATGGAGACATAGCCATAGGATTTTTATATGTAGTTCTATAGGCCCATAATGCATCATCAAGTTTATTGGACCAATTCTTTCTAGATCAATTAACAGTCTTTTGGAAAATTAATTTCAGCTCTCTGTTACTTAGGTCTACTGGACCACTAGACTGTGGATGGTAAGGGGATGCAATTCTATGATTAACATCATACATAGCAAGCATTTTACGGAAAGCACCATTGTCGGGGGAAACTGTCCACCACGAGCACCTATGGGACCGGAGCCCCTTGTTCGTGCGGTAAGGGAGCGGAGGGAGCACAAAGAGCAGATCGTGGTGAGCACGCGGGCAGTTTACCCAGGTTCGGGCCGCGATGGACGCGTAAAACCCTACTCCTGCTTGACTGTATTAAGTTGGAGAGCTCGGGAGCTTGAAGAACTAGCTACACCGAGCGAATGAGTGATCTAGGTTCCGAACCTGGGTAAACTGCCCGCGTGCTCACCACGATCTGCTCTTTGTGCTCCCTCCGCTCCCTTACCGCACGAACAAGGGGCTCCGGTCCCATAGGTGCTCGTGGTGGACAGTTTCCCCCGACATCTTTGGCGCGCCAGGTAGGGGGCGTCGAGGTTGTGCGAACCTGATCCAGCGTTCACGCGGGCGCATTCTTCATCAACCTCTCCAAACTCGTCAGCTTCATCAACAACAGCGCCATGGCCCCGAAGAAGAAGCTTTCAGAGGTCGCGGGCCCGTCTGCGTCTCATCCGCCGCCACCAGAGCAAACGGTGGGCGGAGGAGACGCCGTCGGAAGGGTGGTTGCCGGCGAGGAAACTCGCGGCGCCACCAAATCCAAGGACAAGACGAACGACCGAGCCTCGGTCTCCGTGGACGCGCCACGTCCGTCCCAGCAAACGACGACCCAGCAGCGCCATGCCACAGGAGGTGGCATCCGCTTGCTGGGCCAAGGACAAACCGGAGGCTCGCGGGACGCTCCGGACCGCCGCCCGGGCACCAGCAAGGCGCGGTCGCCGGGGCGGGACCCTGCTCCTTCTAACCCTGTTAGGAGTCCGAGCATATCCCGCTCCTCGCGCCGCTCGCCCCCGCTCCCCTCCTCTCCAGCAGAAGCGCTCGCGAGGGCGCAACTGCTCCTCGACTTCCCTCCAGCGGCAGACAAGGCCGAAGACTGGAGGGCCACCATTCAGAGCCTGATCGCCTTCGCCAACAACGACTCTCCACAGCAGCCGGCGACCTCGCGGCCGCGGCAAGCCGAGAAGATGAAGGCCGACGGCGACAAGACCGCCGGGGGTGCAACCACCGTGCACTCCCCGCCGCGGAAGCAGAAGACGCCGCCCCGCCGGATCAACGTCGACGACGACTCCACGGCGTCGTCGGATCCGCGGGCTCGTCGGGACCAGCGCCGGGTCCTTGACGATCGGCGACAAGAAGACGCTCGAACGACGATCGAGCGCCGCCGGGAAGCTCGGCGACAATCAGACCAGAGAGCTGGGACCGCTGTTGACACGCACGCGCCCGGTGAACCAGGCGACTTGCCGTACGCGGCAGGTTGCCCTGCGTTTACCCGTGAGCTGCGGCGCGTCCAGTGGCCCAGCATGAAGAATTTAAAGCCCGACGTACCGGAGAAGTACGACGGCAAGACGCACCCCTCGGAATTCCTCAGCATATACACAATCGCCGTGCAAGCTACCGGGGGGCGCGACGAGAAGATATTGGCGAACTACTTCCCGCTCGTGCTTAAGCCGAACGTTCGTTCCTGGCTTATGCACTTGCCGGAAGGTTCCATTTCTTCTTGGGCGGACCTTTGCCATCAGTTTGTTGGCGCCTTCACGGGCGGCCACAAACCCCACGGCCAGGAGAGCGATCTCCACATTCTGGCCCAGAAGGAAGGAGAACCTCTGCGCAAGTACATCCAGCGCTTCAGTCGCGTGCAGCACAACATCCCCGACGTCCACCCTGCCGCGGTTATCAGCGCGTTCCATCAGAACGTGCGTAACCGCCGCATGCGTGAGGAGATGGCCATGACCAAGATACGGGATGTCAGCGAGCTCTACGCTCTGGCTGATAAGTGCGCACGCGCCGAAGAGGGAAGGAAACTCCCCGGAGAGGATGCTGGCGCAGGGGGAAGCGACAGCGACGACGCCGCCCCGGCAATGAAGAGCCGGCGGCGGAACAACAGGAGAAAGAACAAGAAGGAGGTGCTTGCCGTCGAGAAGTCCGGCAAGGAGGCTCCCGCCAAGCAAACACAGGCTGGCGGCTCCGGCAAGGAGCCTGCCCCTGTAGCGGCAGCCGACAAGCAGGACGGCTCCGACAAGCAATACTGCAAGATCCACCGCACCAAGGGCCACGACCTCTCCAACTGCAAGCGTGTCGAGTACCTCGTCGAGCAGCAGAAAGCTGAGTACGAGAGACGCGACAAGGAGAAGAACCAAGCAAGAAGCGGCCTTTCAATGGCCGGGGAGGACGCCGCGGCAAGGCCAAGCAGCGGCAAGGTGACCGACCTCCCCGGGGCCGCGACAAGGATGAAGAAGACGACGACGACGACATGGAGGACGAGGATAACAGCGAGCAGGAGTTCCAGAAGGCCACGGAGGTCCTGTGCGTCGACGGCGGCGCCTCTCTGCACACTTCCCACCGCCAACTCAAGCAATGGGTGCGGGAAGTGAATGCAGCGGAGCCGCCCATGGAGTCGCGCAGGCTCCTCAAATGGTCCAGCACGCCCATCATTTTTGATCTTGAGGATCACCCTGACCGCACCACTGCGGTGGGGTGCTTGCCGATGCTGGTCTCACCCACCATCCGCAACCTCAAGGACACCAAAATGTTGGTTGACGGCGGGGCCGGGCTGAACTTGATCTCCTCTGCTGTGATCAAGAAACTCCAAATCCCAGATGGCGAGCTCGAAGAGACCGGTTCTTTCCAAGGAATCAACCCGGGAAGGAGCAAGCCCAAGGGGAAGATAACACTGCCGGTGACATTTGGCGGGGAGCTCAACTTCAGAACTGAGCGCATCACGTTCGACGTCGCCGATATTCCGTTGCCGTACAATGGGATACTCGGCCGTCCCGCCCTCGCCAAGTTCATGGCAGCTTCCCACTACGCCTACAACGTACTGAAGATGCCGGGGCCGATAAGTGTCATCACTATCCATAGCGACAAGAAGGATGCGCTTGTCTGCGCCGACAAGATCTACCGGGATGCAGCAGCCGCAGCAGAGAAGGACACACTTGCCGCTGAAGCTCCCGGGGGGAAGAAGACGAAGACCAAGTCCGGCAAGTGCTCTGGGGCCCACTCCGGCGACCGCACCTCTTCGGAGTGCTGCGCTGCCGTCGAGGACGTTCCATCGAGCTCCACCGGCAAGTGTAAGAAAGGAATGGCCGCTCCTCCGGCAACCAAGAAGGTGTCCGCCAAGGAGGACGGCACTGGTGGTACCTTCACCATCAGTGCCACGCTCGACAGCAAATAGGAAAGCGCGCTCGTTGCCTTCCTGCGGGCGAATGTCGATGTGTTTGCCTGGCAACCATCTGACATCCCCGGTGTTCCCAGGAAGGTGATTGAGCACAAGCTTGCTGTTTGTCCTCATGCGCGGCCCATCAAGCAGAAGGTCAGGAAGCAAGCCGTGGAGCGCCAAGAATTCATCAACGAAGAGATCAAGAAACTAGAAGCAGCAGGCCTAGTTAGAGGCGTGATCCATCCGACGTGGTTGGCAAACCCAGTCGTCGTGCGTAAGGCCAACGGGAAGTGGAGACTGTGTATAGACTTCACCGATGTGAATAAAGCATGTCCCAAGGATCCATTTCCCTTGCCGCGCATTGACCAGATCGTTGACTCCACTGCCGGATGTGAGCTACTCTCTTTCCTTGATGCATATTCAGGCTACCACCAGATTTTCATGGCCAAAGAAGATGAAGAGAAAACTGCATTTATCACTCCGTGTGGCACGTATTGCTTCATACGCATGCCATTTGGATTGAAGAATGCAGGCTCAACCTTTGCAAGGGTAGTATATACTGGTTTTGAGCCACAGATCCACATAAATGTAGAGGCTTACATGGATGACATCGTGGTGAAGAGCAAGAGCAAGGACACCCTGGTCCAAGATTTGGAAGAGACATTTCAGAACCTGCGCAAGATACAGCTCAAGTTGAACCCCGAGAAGTGCGTCTTTGGAGTCCCCTCCGGCAAGCTTCTCGGGTTCTTTGTGTCACAGAGGGGGATTGAAGCTAACCCCGACAAGATTAAAGCCATCGAGCAGATCGAAGCCCCGAAGCGCGTCAAGGATGTCAGAAGGCTTGCAGGTTGTGTGGCTGCCCTCAGTAGGTTCATTTTGAAGTCTGCAGAACGCGCCCTGCCTTTCTTCAAAATCTTGAAGAAGGCAGGTCCCATGAAGTGGACTCCGGAAGCGGAGGCAGCGCTACAGGACTTGAAACGGTACCTATCCTCTACTCCAATACTTGTCGCACCTAGGCCACAGGAGAAGTTGCTGCTATATCTAGCGGCAACCAACCAGGTGGTTAGTGCTGCGTTAGTAGCGGAGAGGGAGGCCGATGAGGAGTCAGCACCATCGGCAAGCGAATCCAGCGGCAAGCAGGGGGCTGCTCCGACAAGCTCTGGCCCCGACAAGGACAACTCTGCGCAGGATCAAGGAGAAGTGCGAAGAAGGATGGTGCAGCGCCCGGTGTATTTTGTGAGTTCCCTCTTGCAGGGGGCTAGATCAAGATACTCCGGGGTGCAGAAGTTGCTTTTCGGCCTCCTCATGGCCTCGAGAAAGCTGCGCCATTACTTCCAAGCACATGAGATAACAGTGGTCACTCGCTTTCCGCTGAAGAGGATATTGCACAATCCAGAAGCAACAGGCAGGATCGTTCAGTGGGCACTGGAGCTGTCGAGCTTTGGACTCAAGTTTGAAAGTACTTCAATCATACAGAGCCGAGCTTTGGCAGAATTCATAGCTGAATGGACCCCAACGCCCGATGAGGAAGTTCCAGAGACAAGTGTACCCGTACAAGAAGCAACAAGTGAATGGGTAATGTACTTTGATGGAGCCTTCTCGCTGCAAGGCACCGGTGCCGGCGTGGTACACATCGCGCCCACCGGAGAGCACCTCAAGTATGTTATCCAAATGCACTTTCCCAGGGAGCAAGCGACAAACAACACTGCTGAGTATGAAGGCTTGCTTGCCGGCCTCAGGATTGCGGCCGAACTTGGGATCAGAAAGCTGATTGTCCGGGGAGATTCTCAGTTGGTGGTCCGGCAAGTCAACAAGAGTTACCAGAGCCCTTTGATGGAAGCTTATGTAGATGAAGTGAGGAAGCTTGAAGAGCACTTTGAGGGTCTGCAAATGGAGCACGTCCCGAGAGCTCAGAATGAAATTGCAGATGGCCTTTCGAAGTGTGCCGCGATGAAGTTACCTGTGGAACCAGGGACCTTCTTGCTCAAGCTGACTCAACCATCTGTTACACCATCGATTGGGCAGTCCAAGAAGAGAAAGTTGGTCTCCGGCGACTACTTGCCGGCGGATCTTCCCGAAGCCGCCGCCAAGGTACCCAAGATCAACGATCAGAACGCTGAGGAACAGTTTGCTCCTGCAGATCCAAGGGTCTGTGCAGTTGAAGCAAGCGTTCCCGACAAGCCTCGCCCCGGTGAGCTTGCCGGGGGATCATCCGCTCCAGCAGAACCAGAGGTTCTTGCCGTAGAAGCTGAGGTTCCCGCAGCGGCCCTCGAGCCTTTAGTCCTTGCCGTTGAGCCTCGGGCTCCGGCATGGGCGCAGCAGATTGTCCGTTTTCTGCAAACTGGAGAACTTCCCGACGACCCTCAAGAGATAGAGAAGATAACCAGGCAGTCAAGTATGTACCAGTTCGTGGATAACGAGCTGTACAGAAGAAGACTCAACGGTGTCAGGTTGAAGTGCATCTCCAGGGAAGATGGACAAAAGCTGTTGGCAGAAATACACGGAGGCATATGCGGCCACCATATTGGCGCAAGGGCGCTTGCCGGGAAAGCTTTCCGGCAAGGGTTCTTCTGGCAAGAAGCTCTCCAAGATGCAACTGCACTAGTAACCAAGTGTGAAGCGTGCCAGTTCCATGCAAAGCAGATTCATCAGCCAGCTCAAGCTCTCCAAACAATCCCTTTGTCCTGGCCCTTCTCGGTCTGGGGGCTCGATATCCTCGGCCCCTTCCCCCGTGCTGTTGGGGGCTTTGAGTACTTGTACGTCGCAATCGACAAGTTCACAAAGTGGCCAGAAGTGGAACCAGTGAGAAAGGTGACAGCACAGTCAGCGGTCAGGTTCTTCAGGTCGATTGTTTGCCGTTTCGGAATCCCTAACAGGATCATCACCGACAACGGTACACAATTTACTAGTCGCACCTTCATGCAGTACGTCCAAGACCTTGGCGCCAAGGTTTGTTTCGCTTCTGTTACTCACCCGAGGAGCAATGGTCAAGCGGAGAGGGCCAATGCTGAAGTGCTGCGTGGACTCAAGACAAGGACCTTTGACAGGCTGCATAGGTGCGGAAGAAACTGGATAGAGGAGCTACCGGCGGCTCTTTGGTCAATCAGAACGACACCAAGTCGAGCCACCGGACAGACACCCTTTGCCCTAGTCTATGGGGCTGAGGCAGTTCTCCCCACGGAACTCGTATACGGATCTCCTCGAGTGCTCGCTTATGATGAGCTCGAGCAAGAGCAACTGCGACAAGATGATGCATTGCTCCTCGAGGAGGAACGTCTCCAGGCTGCTGTACGAGCTGCTCGATACCAGCAAGCCTTGCGTCGCTACCATAGCCGCAAGGTTAAGGCCGGAGTCTCGAGGAAGGCGACCTTGTTCTTCGGCGTGTTCAGTCCGCCAAGAATTCCAACAAGTTGACGCCGAAGTGGGAAGGCCCTTATCGGGTGAGACAAGTCACAAGGCCCGGTGCTGTCCGCCTTGAGACCGAAGAAGGCTTACCGGTGAGCAACTCCTGGAACATAGAGCATCTTCGCAAGTTTCACCCATAAGGCGCGGTTGCCGTGATCCGCTCCGGCAACCACCTTTTGTACAAGCTTTGCCGCTGTTGCATGTAACCCTTTGTACAAAGCCGGGCGCAGACCCCGTGCATCAGTAAAGCTTTTGTGTTTTGCGCTATTTGCCTTTTCCATGCTTTTCTTGGCTATTTGCATGTGTCATTTGGCATCTTGTGCAACGTACATATCCGGTAAGCATTAGCACGCCGAAAGGCCATATACTTGTTTCCCTCTTCTTTTTCCTTGCCTCTTAAGCAGAAGGAATATTCCTCGCGCACAAGTTTGCCGGGGGGGAAGGAGATGGAAGATGAACCAAGTGTTGTTCAAGAAAGAGAAGCCTTACCGGGAAGCAAGCGATATATGAAAGCTAAGTTATTAGAATTTGACCAGTTCAAATTTTTAAAATTTTAGTTGTCTTCCTTGAACAAATCACACTTTGTATGGAAAACCTGTGCGCGGAGGAACCTACCCGTAGCTAGCCGCACCCTTATCTTGTTTCCGAGTACGCTCAACGACTTAAGTGAGCTGCGACAAGTGTCGCGCCCTTGTTTCGTTTTCGAGTTTACTCAACAAGCTGAGTGCGTTGCGACTAGTTGCGGCAAGGTTGCTTGCCGGTAAGACCTTGGCCGGCAGGCTGCTCAGAGTCCAGTACTCAGCGCTCGCGGCAAAGACCCCTTGCCGGCAAGCTCCCTAGAAGCGTAGGGTGAAAAACATACAAAGTAAATGACCAAGACAAGGAAGATAACATTGCACTGATTGATCAAAATAAAGATAATATCTTACAAAGGATAACTTGTCGCAAGGACTAATGAGTTCATAGCACAATATGCAGCAACAAAAGAGACAAAGAGAAAGGAGGCCTAATCTACGCGGCCGCCCTCGATCCTGGAGATCTTGTTCACTTTGGCGATAATGTGGGCGACCTGCGCCTTCAGCGCCTCCATATTCGCGTCGGCCGGCAAGCTGCGGAGAACGTTGGAGAGGTTTATACCGGGGTTGCGGTACACAATCTTCGTCAGAACGCACTCCAAGGTTCCCGCGCAGAGCTGGCGTGACTACTCGGCCAGTTGCGCGGGGAGCTTCTTCTGAAGACCTGCAAGAGCCGGCGCGATCCCTCTGAAGAAGAGGCTGAGCTTGGCGCTGTGGGGGAGGTTTGGATCCGGAGAGTATATAAGATGCTCGACCTTTAGCGCCAACAGCTCCTGGTCGATGTTGGACGCGGAGGCCACCAGGTCATCGGTCCATACCTCGACGGTACGACGGAAGTTCTCAGCCGCAGTGGTGGCGCTCTCCACCAAGCCTCGCTCCCTGCGGAGCTCTTCCTTCAGCTTGGTTTCCCGGTCCCGGACGGCGTCGAGCGAGTCCTTCAGCGTGGAAACCTTCAGCTCCAGATCCTCAATCGAGTCCTTGGCGGCCTTCAGCTCGTCGCCCTTCTTGGAGAGACGCACCTGGAGTTCGGAGTTGGTGTGGGCGTCCTTCTCGCGCTCTGTGTTGAGCGCGGCGACCCTCTCCACGCTCGCCTTCAGGGACTCCTCCAGTTGCGCAACCTTGGCCGCGAGCTCCTCCTTGGCGGTCTCGGTGGCAGCCGCGGCGGCCTTCGCCTCCTTCAGCTCTCCGCCAAGGGCCTGCTCCCGGGCGGCAAGGTCTTCCTCGTGGGAGTCGAGGTTGACCTTCCGTTGGGTGAGCTCTCCTTCTCGCCGGGACAGTTCCTCTCCGGCGAGTCGCTGCTGCTCCTCGGCTTCGGCCTTCTCCAGGAGCCACTCCTGGTACTCCCCGGCGAGCCTCTCGCGCTCCTCCGCCACGTCGCGGAGGGCAGCCTGGTTGGCGGCGCGGAGCTCCGCCGCGTGCTTCTCCATGTCAGCGGCGACCTTGGCGGCGAGGGCCTCCCGAGATGCGAGCTTCGCCTGCCTGGTTCGGTAAAGGGCCAGGAGCTGATGAAGCAGCTTCTCCTCCTCGGGCCCGTCGCTTCCGCCGGGCACCTCGACGATCTTCAGTCCCGCGGAGGCGAGAACCTCTCCATCAAAGGCCTCTCCCTCCGCGGGAGCTCGCGATGAAGAACCCCACGGCACCTGGATGAAGACGCCGTTGGGAGCCTCAAGATAGTAGCCCGACTGCTCCTTTCCGGCGGAGGGGTCGGCGGCCGGTGCAGCACTCGATGCTCCTGCCACCTCCGGGCCGGCAGTGCGGTCGCCGTCCCCCTCCCCGGCCGTTGCGTCTGCGGTCGGAGCAGTCTCCTCCGCAGCCGGCTCGGCGGCTCCCGCCGTGTCCTCAGCGACAGGGGTGTTGCCGCCGTCGCCCTGCGCGTCCTCCTCCACGACGATGGTTTCCGTCTCCATCTGTTCTGGGGGAGGAGGATCTAGAAGAAGAAGAAAAAGAAGAAGAAGTTCAAGCAAATATCCAAAAAAGATGAATCCAAGAAGACAAAATTACAAAACATACCTTGGCGGACTTCGTCGACGGCGGGCTCCCTCGCCGGGGAGCTCTGCCTTGGCGGGGTGGCCGCCCTCGCCGGGCTGCTCGCCTTCGGCGGGGTACTCGCCCTTGGCGGAGTACCCGCCCTTGGCGGAGCACTCTCCCTTGCCGGAGAGTTCGTCCTTGGCGGGGACGGCGGGGCCTGCGGCTACTCGGGAGCGGTCTCCGGATGCTCCTGTCGCTGCGGCTCCACCTCTGCACAAGACAATCAAGACAACAACAAGGACAACAAGATGTCAGCATAAACAAGATCCTCAAGCGCGCCCGGCGAGCGGAAAGATTGAACCCAAACTTACGCTGGGGGCTGCGCTGGGGGCTGCTCCTCGGAGCAGCGCTCGGGTCCGACAGGCTCGTCTCCGGCGCGTCTCCAGTCGCCGCGACGGGCGAGTCGTCCGCGACCTCGACGACGGGAACCTTGGCCTTCTTCGCCACTCGCTCGGCCAGGGTCCTGAAGTCAAAACAAGAAGCAAGATCAGAATCAACAAGAATCAAGACAAAGTTAAAGAAGATACAAAGCTTCAAGTTCTTACTCCTGTTCCTCGTCGTCGTCGTCGTCGCTCAGAGCGGAGAAGTCGAACGCCACCTGAGGCGCGTCCGCGCGAGGGGCAGGAGGCGAAGACTCCCTCGGGCGCTTGGCGGTCCCCGGGGCTGGGGGCTGCGAGGACCCGGTACCTGTGGACGCCGAGGCCCGGGGAGCAGGCGGAGCAGCTGCTCCGCCCTGCGAAGACCCTCCTCCGCTTGGCGCTGACGTGCGGGGTGCCTCCGCCGTAGCCTGTGTGCGGGTCGCCTCCGCCGTGACCTGTGTGCGGGTCGCCCCCGCCGTGGTTGGTGCGCCGGGCGCCCCCGTCGCAGCTTGACTCCCCCGGGTAGCTCGCGCTGCCCGGCGAGTTGGTTGTTGTCGGGGCGCTGCGCCCTCGTCCCCGTCGTCGCCTTGCGGAGACATTTCAGCGGAGATCGCCTGGGGCTTGCCCGGGGCGGGGAGGTCTCCGATGACGAGGAGACGTCGTCGGCGTAGAGCCCCAGAGACCCATCGGAGTCCTCGTCGGCCCCGACGTCCTCCTCCTCCTCCTCCTCGGCTGGCTTGCTGGGCCCAACGCCCTGCCCTGCGGCCGTTCCTCCTCCGGCGCCTCCGCCCCCTCCGGCACCTCCGCTCCTTGCGGCGCCTCTGTTTCCTCCGGCAGCACCGCCTCTTGCCGCGGCCTCGGTCACGATTCCGGGGATCCCGGAGTGCCTCAAAGAAGGGACCCCGGCGAGCGCGTCGGGAGGAAGCTGCAGCAGCCTACGGATCTCCGCCTCCTCTGCTTGGCAGGACGCATCCGCAGCCTCTGCCTCATCGGGTGAAAAGCCAAACTCTCCTGCCGCTGCGGCTGCAGCGGCCTCTTCAACCCGAGAAGCTATATAAGCAATCTCCTGGTCGGTGGTGTCCCGTGTGAGACCCTTGATTTCATCCTTGTTCTTCGCCGCCTCCACCAGGTTGTCGAAGAAGCTTATGATGTCCGATGACTTGGGCGGAATCCATGTGCGGTCCACGCCATGCGAGTCACACGCGGGCATCATGGCGCGAAGAGGATCCCGGGCCGTGCTGTTGCAGAGGGGCACCACTCCCCGGGGAGCTCTGAACCACTCTGGATGGGCCGGGTCGTGTTTAAAGAGTTCCCGGACCATCCCCTTCAGCTCAAGCGCCGTGAAGTTGAAGTTTAGCCCCGGGCGCAATCTCATTATATCCGCCGCGTTGCCGTACTCCCATGCCGGCCTCTTCCTATCTTGCAGAGGGGCAATGCGGCGGCGGAGGAAATCTGTGCCTACTTCTCCGACAGACAACTTTGCTACCCGAAGACGAAGAATCCGGACGAGGGCGACGTTGAGCTTGATGTCGTCCGAATCCAGCTCGCTCCAGCCCCTACCTGGCGCGCCAAAGATGTCGGGGGAAACTGTCCACCACGAGCACCTATGGGACCGGAGCCCCTTGTTCGTGCGGTAAGGGAGCGGAGGGAGCACAAAGAGCAGATCGTGGTGAGCACGCGGGCAGTTTACCCAGGTTCGGGCCGCGATGGACGCGTAAAACCCTACTCCTGCTTGACTGTATTAAGTTGGAGAGCTCGGGAGCTTGAAGAACTAGCTACACCGAGCGAATGAGTGATCTAGGTTCCGAACCCCCTCTACGTTGTGTATGGGCCTCCTTTTATAGCTCAAGGGGTCACCGACAGGTGTCAACGTAGGAGAAGGGGTAAAAACGTAAAAGTGGTGGTAGTTGTAACAGTGCGGGAATAGTGGAGCTACAGTGGATGAACAGTGGTAGCTACCTACTTTGACAGTGGGGGACAAGAGCATTTAATGCCCGTCGCCGTCGACCGCAAAAGCGCCCGCCCTTGCGTCTCCGTTTGCCACGGCGATGGATTTACCACCGTGGAGTGCCACCGTGTCCCCCAGGCTGCACAGCCATCCACCACGCGTCCCTGGAGCGGCCCCAGGGCGACGCGTGGTTCGATGAGCTGGAGCGCGGGCACATAGCGTAACTCTCCCCGGCAAGCACCTTGCCGGGGTCTTGACCTTGCCGGACCCGGAAGCTTGTCGGGCTCTGAAGCTTGTCGCTCCCCGGGCCCTGCTGGGGCGCACGTCGCGCCGAGGCATGTCTTCTAAAGTGTAATCATCTTGTCTTCCTGGCAAGCTCCTCTTGCCAGGGTCTTGTGCTAGTGAGGTAATCTTGAGCCTGGGATGGCCTTCCCGGCAAGCTCCACTTGCCGGGGTCTTGATCTTCTATCTTGTATACTTTGTTTTTGAATGGTTTTATATGGAGCAGGAAGGTCTCCGGCAAGCACGTGGTAGGCCCTGCCGCGGGAAGCTGCTACTGCCCGTGCACAAGTTGGGGTACTGAGGTACCCCTACCTTAGTACACCGACAACCATGAATAAAGTGTGAACCACCATCAGTCATTAAGTATCTAGGGACTCCAAACCTCGTAAAAATAACTTCTTTAAGCATCTTAATAGATGTGTTATGATCAGTACTACTAGTTGGAATAGCTTCTACCAACTTAGTAACATAATCGACAACAACCAAAATATGTGTTTACCCATTAGAGGAAGGAAACGGTCCCATATAATCAAAGCCCCAGACATCAAATGGTTCAATAACAAGTGAATAATTCATATGCATTTCTTGACGTCTACTAATATTACCAATTCTTTAACATTCATCACAAGACAAGACAAACTTACGTGCATCCTTGAAGAGAGTAGGCCAATAAAAACCAGATTGCAGTACCTTTTGTGCGGTTCTATCTCCAGCATGGTGTCCTCCATAAGCCTCGGAGTGACACTTGCGTAGGATCTGTTCCCGTTCATGCTCAGGTACACAACGTCTAATAATACCATTTATTCCTTCTTTATAAAGGTGTGGGTCATCCCAGAAGTAATGTCTTAAATCATAGAAGAACTTTTTCTTTTGCTGGTATGTGAAACTAGGTGGTATAAATTTAGCAACAATGTAATTAGCATAATCAGCATACCATGGAGTAGTACGAGAAGCATTTATGATAGCTAATTGTTCATCAGGAAAGCTATCATCAATAGGTAGTGGGTCATCAAGAATATTATATAACCTAGACAAGTTCTCTGCAACGGGGTTCTCAGCTCCTTTTCTATCATTAATATGCAAATCAAATTCTTGTAGAAGGATAACCCATCTAATATGTCTAGGTTTAGCATCTTTCTTTTCCATAAGATATTTAATAGCAGCATGATCTGTGTGAACAGTTACTTTACAATCAACAATATAAGGCCTAAACTTATCACAAGCAAATACAACTGCTAAAATTTCTTTCTTAGTAGTAGCATAATTTCTCTGGGCATTGTCTAGAGTTTTACTAGCGTATTAGATAACATTCAATTTCTTATCAACTCTTTGTCCTAGAACAGCACCTACAGCATAATCACTAGCATCGCACATAATTTCAGAGCGCAAATTTCAGTCAGGAGGCTAGACAATAGGTGCAGAGATCAATGCTTTCTTAAGTATTTCAAATGCTTCTACACAATATCATCAAAGACGAAAGGAACAACTTTTTGTAAGAGATTAGTTAGAGGCCTAGAGATTTTTGAGAAGTCCTTAAAGAGGCTCCTATAAAACCCGGCGTGACCAAGGAAACTTCTTATACCTTTGATGTCTTTGGGACACGACATCTTCTCAATAGCATCCACTTTAGCTTTATCAACTTCAATACCTCTTTCAGAAATTTTATGCCCCAAGACAATACCTTCATTAACCATAAAGTGCTACTTTTCCCAATTCAAGACAAGATTAGTTTCTCCACATCTCTGCAAAACTCGATCAAGATTGCTCAAGCAGTCATCAAAAGAAGTTCCATAAACGGAAAAAGCATCCATGAAAACCTCAACAATCTTTTCACAAAAATCAGAGAATATAGCCATCATGCATTTTTTGAAGGTAGCAGGTGCATTACATAAACCAAAAGGCATACGTCTATAAGCAAAGGTACCGATGGGACAAGTAAAAGTGGTCTTTTCTTGATCCTCTTTTGACACATGTATTTGAGCGAAACAAGAATAGCAATCTAGAATGCAAAAATGAGTATGTTTGGATAACCTTTCTAGTATTTGATCAATAAAAGGTAAAGGGTAATGATCTTTCTTAGTAGCTTTATTTAATTTGCGGAAATCAATTACCATCCTACAACCTGTAACAATTCTTTGCAGGATCAATTCATCTTTATCATTAGGACCAACAGTGATACTTGCCTTCTTAGGGACACAATGGACAGGACTTACCCACTGACTATTAGCAATTGGATAAATTATACCCGCCTCTAGAAGCTTTAGTATTTCTTTCCTTACCACTTCTTTCATCTTAGGATTTAACTCCAATTGGTGATCAACAACCGGTTTAGCGTCCTTCTCCAATTTTATTTTGTGTTGGCATAGAGGGCGACTAATGCCCTTAAGAGCATCAAGAGTATATCCAATAGCAGCACGGTGTTTCTTCAGATTTTTCAATAATTTCTCTTCTTCCTGCTCTGAAAGGTTAGCACTAATAATAACATGATATATTTTCTTTTCATCTAGATAAGCATACTTAAGGGTGTCAGGTAACGATTTGAGTTCAAACATGGGATCACCCTTGGGTGGAGGATGATCCCCTAGAATTTCAACAGGCAAGTTGTGTTTCAATAAAGGTCCCTGTTTAAAGAATATATCATCTATTTCCCTTCTCTCATTCATATACATATCATTTTCATTGTCTAGCAGATATTGTTCTAAACGATCGTTAGAAGCAAGACCAATAATTTCATCCTTACTAGGCAATTCTTTATCATGTGGTTGTCTACGAAATTTAGCAACGTTAAAATCACGAGACATATCCCCTAAACCAACAGTAACAATGTCCTTTTCGCAGTGTATCTTAGCATTAACGGTATTCAAGAAGGGTCTACCAAATATAATGGGGCAAAAATCATCTTGTGGGGAACCAAGAACAAGAAAATCAGCAGGGTATTTAACTTTCCCACACAAGACTTCCACATCTCTAACAATCCCAACTGGTGAAATAATGTCTCTATTTGCAAGCTTAATAGTAACATCAGTACCTTCTAGCTCAGCAGGTGCAATATCATGCATAATTTCATATAAGGAATGAGGTACCGCACTAGCACTAGCACCCATGTCACATAAGCCATGATAGCAATGATCTCCTATTTTGACAGAAATAACAGGCATGCCTACAACATATATATGTTTATTCTTAGTTTTGGGTCTAGCAATCCTAGCAGCTTCATCACAGAGGTAAATAACATGCCCATCAATATCATCGACCAAGAGATCCTTGACCATAGCAACACTAGGCTCAACTTTAATTTGCTGAGAGGGTGTAGGTGTTCTAGTATTACTCTTACGAACCATAGTTGAAGCTTTAGCATGATCCTTTATTCTAATAGGGAAGCGTGGTTTCTCAATATAAGCAGTAGGAACAATAGTTTCAACATTATAAGTGATAGTCTTTTCTTCAACTCTAACAGGTACAACTACTTTTACTTCAATAGGAGGATGAAATTTAAACCACTTTTGCTTAGGGAGATCAACATGAGTAGCAAATTATTCACAGAAAGAAGCTACCATCTCAGAGTCAAGTCCATATTTAGTGCTAAATTCACGGAAAACATCGGTATCCATAAAAGATTTACCACAATAAAACTTAGGTGTTATACCTGACTCCTTAATTTCGTCGAGATCCCAATCTTCAGAGTTGCGTTTAATTCTTTCCAATAGATCCCATTTGAATTCAATAGTCTTCATCATAAAAGAACCAGTGCAAGAAGTATCGAGCATGGAGCGATTATTGAGAGAAAGCCAAGCATAATTTTTTTGAATAATTGTTTCTCTTGAGAGCTCATGATTGGGGCATGAATATAACATTGATTTAAGCCTCCCCCAAGCTTGAGCGATACTTTCTCCTTCACGATGCCAAAAATTATATATATAGTTACGATAACGATGAACCTGATGCATATGATAGAACTTCTGATGAAATTCCAACTTCAATCGGTTGTAGTTCCATGATCCAATATCATCGCATAGCCTAAACCATGTCAATGACTCTCCCTTCAAATATAAAGGGAAGACCTTCTTCTCGATCACATCCTTAGGCATACCTGCAAGCTTAAATAATCCACAAACTTCATCCACATAGATTAGGTGCAAATCGGGATGCAATGTTCCATCTCCTGTAAATTTATTAGCTACCAGTTTCTCTATCGTACCCTAACGAATTTCAAAGCAAACATTTTCAGTAGGTTCTGTAGGTTGAGGAGCAACTCTTTGCTCCACTGGTCGGGGTTAAGATACCCCGAACAAGCCCCTCAAAGGATTAAGTTCCATAGTAACAAGTGATAGTAAATTTCAGCACACTATATCAATTTTTCCTTACCAAATTCCACTTACCAAAGGCGCCTCACTCCCCGGCAATGGCGTCATAAAAGAGTCTTGATGACCCAAAAGTGTAGGGCAGCTATCGTAGTCCTTTCGATAAGTAAGAGTGTCGAACCCAATGAGGAGCAGAAGCAAATGATAGGCAACTTTCAGTAAGGTATTCTCTGCAAGCACTGAAATTATCGGTAACTGATTGTTTTATGATAAGGTAATTGGTAACAAGTAACAAAAGGTAAATGTAAATAAGGTGCAGCAATATGGACCAATCCTTTTTTTAGCAAAGGACAAGGCTAGACAAACTCTTATATGAAGGAAAACGCTCCCGAGGACACATGGGAATTATCGTCAAGCTAGTTTTCATCACGCTCATATGATTCGCGTTCGTTACTTTGATAATTTGGTATGTGGGTGGACCGGTTCTTGGGTACTGCCCTTACTTGGAAAAGCATCCCACTTATGATTAACCTCTATTGCAAGCATCCGCAACTACAAAAGAAGTATTAAGGTAAACCTAACCATAGCATGAAACATATGGATCCAAATCAACCCCTTACGAAGCAACGCATAAACTAGGGTTTAAGCTTCTATCACTCTAGCAACCCATCATCTACTTATTACTTCCCAATTCCTTCCTCTAGGCCCAAAAAATGGTGAAGTGTCATGTAGTCGACGTTCACATGACACCACTAGAGGAAATACAACATATATCTCATCAAAATATCGAACAAATACGAAATTCACATGACTACTTATAGCAAGACTTCTCCCATGTCCTCGGGAACAAACGTAACTACTCACAAAGCTTATTCATGTTCATAATCAGAGGGGTATTAATATGCATATCAGATCTGAACATATGATCTTGCACCAAATAAGCCAACTAGCATCAACTACAAGGAGTAATCAACACTACTAGCAACCCACAGGTACCAATCTGAGGTTTTGATACAAAGATTGGATACAAGAGATGAACTAGGGTTTGAGAGGAGATGGTGTTGGTGAAGATGTTGATGAAGATAACCCTCCCCAAGATGGGAGAGTTGCTGGTGATGATTTCCCCCTCCCGGAGGGAACTATCCCCGGCAGAACAGCTCCGCCGGAGCTCTAGATTGGTTTCGCTTCATCCCGAAAGCCTCCTTATGATTTTTTCCAGGTCAAAACACCTCATATAGCAGAAGATGGGCATCAGGAGGCTGCCAGGTGGCCCAAGAGGTAGGGGGGCGTGCCCAGGGGGGTAGGGTTGACCCCCACCCTCGTGGACGGTAGGTGGCCGCTCTCCTGTACTTCTTTCGCTAGATATTTTTTATATTTTACAAAAGTGACTGTCATGGAGTTTCAGGGCTTTTTGAGTTGTGCGGAATAGTTCTCCAATATTTGCTTCTTTTCCAGCCCAGAATTCCAGCTACCGGCATTCTCCCTCTTCATGTAAACCTTGTAAAATAAGAGAGAAAAGACATAAGTATTGTGACATAATATGTAATAACAGCCCATAATGCAATAAACACCAATATAAAAGCATGATGCAAAATGGATGTATCACCTATCGCAACCAGTTGGAACAGTCCACCGGTCAAAGCCCGTCCGACGAAAGTAAAAGGGCTAGATCTACTGGTCAACTAGGATTCAGGGAGGCCTTCGGAGTATAGCTATGCCACGGAAACATCACAACCGTCCCGATGCTTGTGTGAAGTGTTCTGGCATGCGTAGACGCCCGTCTTGGGCTCCATGGTGTGCCCCCCGCCACGGAAGGCAGTGCCATTGTCACTTGGAGGGGGGATGGTGCTGGTGCGGTGGAACCGGAGGGAATCTAGTGTTGGGTTGGGTCCAAACCGTGTTCGGGGATGTTGCTATGGGCTGACCTATCGCAACCAGGTGGAAGAATCCACTCCTCAAAGCCCGTCTGGCGAAAGTCAAAGGGCTTGATCTACTGGTCAACTGGAATTCGGGGTGGTCTCCGGGGTGTAGGCATGCCACCGAAATATCGCACGGGTCCTGATGCATGTGTGAAAGTGATGTGGCATGCGTAGACACCCACCTTGGGGCTCCCTTGTGTGGCACCCCCTCCACGGAAGGCAGTGCCGCCGTCACTTGGAGGGGGGCTGGTGCGGATGCGGTGGAACCGGAGGGAATCTAGTGTTGTGTTGGGTCAAGACTGTGTTCGGGGATGTTGCCATGGGCTGACCTATCGCAACTAGGTGGAAGAGTCCACTAGTCAAAGCCCGTCCAACGAAAGTCAAAGGGCTAGATCTACTAGTCAACTGGGATTTGGGGTGGCCTTCAGGGTGTAGCTATGCCACCGAAACATCGCAACGGTCCCGATGCATGTGTGAATGTGTTCTGGCATGCGTAGACACCCGTCTTGGGGCTCCGTTGTGTGGCCCCTCCTCCATGGAAGGCAGTGCCGCCGTCACTTAGAGGTGGGATGGTGTGTGTGCGGTGGAACCTGATACGTGTCCGTCGTATCTATAATTTTTGATTGTTCTATGCCAATATTCTACAACTTTCATATTCTTTTGGCAAATTTTTATACTATTTTTTGGGACTAACATAATGATCCAGTGCCCAGTGCCAGTTCCTGTTTGTTGTACGTTTTTTGTTTCGCAGAATATCCATATCAAACGGAGTCCAAACAGAATAAAAACAGACGGAGATATTTTTTTTGGAATATATGTGATTTTGGGAAGCGAAACCAACATGAGACGATGCCCGAGTGGGCCACAAGGCAGGGGGCGCACCCACTAGGGGTAGGCGCACCCTGGGCCCACGTGGCCACTCCGTAAGGCGGTTGATGCCCTTCTTTTGCTGCAAGAAAGCTAATATCCGGATAAAAATCGTGTCAAAAAATCAGCCCAATCGGAGTTATGGATCTCCGGGAATATAAGAAACGGTGAAGGGATATAATCTGGGAACGTAGAAACAGAGAGAGATAGAGAGACAGATCCAATCTCGGAGGGGATCTCGCCCCTCCGCCGCCATGGAGGCCATGGACCAGAGGCGAAACCCTTCTCCCACCTAGGGAGAAGGTCAAGGAAGAAGAAGAAGGAGGGGGCTCTCTCCCCCTCGCTTCCGGTGGCACCAGAGTGCCCCCGGGGCCATCATCATGTGACGGCGATCTACACCAACACCTCTGTCAGGGATACGGTTAGTAAGTATAAACCGGATATTGTAAACCGGTTTAGTTATATTGTACTTGGTTCATTATTTTAGTAGAGATTACGGCCTATGAGATTTCAAGGCCCATGTATAGAAATACGGTTGTAAACCGCCAAGGAGATATAACTTGGGAGATAAGAAAGAAAGGACAGAGACCGAGGCGGACACGATTATGAGCCGGCCTCGGGACTCTGTAAACCGGACCAGGCGTCACCTCTATATAAAGGGACGGCCCGGCACCGGTTCAAGGACAAGCAACAATCGATACGTCGAGACGCAGGCAAGCGATTCCGCTCCCTGTAAATCGACGCCCAAGCAATACCAAACCAACTAGACGTAGGCTTTTACCTTCTCAAAGGGGCCGAACTAGTATAAAATCCTTTGTGTCCTTTGTGCGCCATGAATCCTTTCAAGCTAACCCGTGCGATGGTTCCATCATCAAGTCCGTTAAACCGGACATCTGCCGTGTTAATTCCACGACAACCTCCGTCATCTTCACCAACATCTCCATCACCTTCCCCCATCTATCTATAGCGGCCCACTCTCCCGCAACCCGATGTACCCTCAACTTATCGAAAGAGGTTACAACTAATCCCCTACACTTGTGGGTTATCAAGACCTTTTTCTGGCGCCATTGCCGGGGAGCAATAGCGTGGGGAGGATATTCTCGTGTTTGCTTGTTTGCTTTATCACTAAGTAGATTTTATTTGCTGTTCTAAGTTATTTTCTATCATTAGTTATGGGTAGGAAACGCAAAATACCAAAAAAAAATAGTGGTACCTACTGTACCAATGGTTTAAGAACCACTCAAAATCTATCACACTACGGAAGCTTATTACTTGGATCATCATCGATCCCTTTGTGCTCGGGCTGAAACCAAGCTAGTTTAGTTGAGGGAAAATCTTTAGATGAGCATGCTTGTTATGTGTGACACGGCATATCTGAAAAAGGGAAACTTTTATTGGATCAAATTCATCGTTTGCAATGCTATGCTTGGAATTTATGTGACATTATGATTTTACTTGTTGTTCTGAAGACCCTATGAAACACCTTCCCTACCAATGTGAGTTTAGTGATAATGGAATCGTATCTTCGTATGCTAAGGGTGTTTATAGTTACTATGATGTTCAACAAATTGAAGAATTTGTTGCTTTTAAGGGTGCTTATGAAATTGCTTCTTTGATTTAAATGTATGATGCTACTCTTTACAAATCTGAAAATTTTGCCATATTTAAATATTATTATGATAAATATGCTTCTAAAGCCTATGTTAAACTACATATTGAGGACTCCTACACTGTCCAAGAAGAGACTAATATTTTGCAGGAGTCTATGGAAGAAGAAATTAATGACATTGTGAACTCATTGGATGAAAAAGATGACGAGGAGAGCGAAGAACAAAAGGAGGAAGAGCGGATTAGCTACCTGTGCCCACCTTCTAATGAGAGTAACTCTTCAACTCATACATTGTTTAATTTCCCTTCGTGCTTACCGAAGGATGAATGCTATGATGATTGTTATTACCCCGTTGAGTCTTTTGAAATATCCCTTTTTGATGATGCTTGCTATGCTTGTGGCCAAGATGCCAATATGAATTATGCTTATGAAGATGAACTTGCTATAGTTCCTTATGTTAAACATGAGATAGTTGCTATTGCACCCACACATGATAGTCCTATTATCTTTTTGAATTCTCCAAACTATACTATATTGGAGAAGTTTGCACTTATTAAGGATTATGATGGGTTGCCTTTTTGCGTTACACATGATGATTTTGATGAATATAATATGCAAGTGTTTGCTGCTCCTACTTGCAATTATTATGAGAGAGGAACTATATCTCCGCCTCTCTATGTTTCCAACATGATAAAATTGCAAGAAACTACTTATACTATGCATTGTACTTTACTTGATGTGCATGAATTGTTCTTATATGACATGCATATGCATAGGAAGAGAGTTAGACTTCGTTCTTGCATGACACATATCACTTTGTGCTCACTACTAAATGCTAAATCATTGCTAATTAAAATTGGCTTTGATATACCTTGGGATCCGGGTGGATCCATTACTTGAGCACTATATGCCTAGCTTAATGGCTTTAAAGAAAGTGCTGCCAGGGAGACAACCCAGAAGTTTTAGAGAGTCATTTATTTCTGTTGTGTGCTTTATAAAGTTTAAAAACAAAAAAATAAAGAGGGGAACCTAAAAAATTTTCAAAAAGAAAAGTGAAAGTAAGAAGGACGAGCACCGTTGAAATGGGGGAGCTCCTTGAACTTTGTTCATGCTCATGGAAACTTTGCAAACCTTAATTACAAAAACTTTTCAACAAAAATAATTATCCCCTTGTACAATTCCATTGTATTATAAAAATAATGTGCCAAGAGTTTCCTTTAGGATGATTAAACTGCTAGTTGGTTTGTGCGGTGCAAAAACAGAAACTTTGGCTGTAGTGCACTATTTTACATTTTTTACTAGAACGTCGAAATGACTTGAAACTTTTTGCAAAGTCTTGCTATACAAATTGTTGATTTTTCCTATTTTCCCAGAATTTTTAGAGTTACAGATGTATGGTTAATGTTCAGATTACTACAGACAGTCATGTTTTCACAGATTGCTGTTATAGCTTCATTAATTGCATATGTTTGAATTCTTGTTGATGCCTCCTTGACTTGGGGCCATAGAATTATGATAGCATACAGTGGGTAATGTTTGTTTATAATTATACAATAATGTTGGAGGAGTACATGATGGGATTTTATTGATCATATGCACTAACCCCGCCACTAAAAGTTCGGTTAACTTTTGTGTGGATGAAGTGTTCGAAGACCGAGGATGTCTTGATGTGAGAAGAAGGAGGAGAGGCAAGAGCTCAAGCTTGGGGATGCCCGATGCACCCCAAGTAAATATTCAAGGAGACTCAAGCGTCTAAGCTTGGGGATGCCCCGGAAGGCATCCCATCTTTCTTCAACAACTATCGGTATGTTTTCGGATTCGTTTTGTCAGGGATATTACTATCAGGTATAAACCGGCCAGGAGGGTCCGGTTTACATTATCAAGATTATATTGCCAGAAGCCTAGCCGAATGTATAGTAGGAGAGTATAGCCCAAAGAGTCCCGGGGCCCATATGATGAGGCCCATTGTTGGTAAACCGTCATACTAAGTAAACTTGGGATGTAAGATAGAGAAAGTAGAGACCGAGGCGGACACGTTTATGAGCTGGCCTCGGGACTATGTAAACCGGACCGGGCGTCGCCTCCTATATAAAGGGACGACCCGACGACGGTTCAGGACAAGAAACAACAGCACGAGACACAGGCAAAGCGGATTCGCTCCCTGGTCATCGAAGGCCAAGTAATACCACACCAAACTAGACGTAGGCTTTTACCTTCATTGAAGGGGCCGAACTAGCATAAAACCCCTGTGTCCTTCGTCCGCTTTAACCCCTTTAAGCTAACCCGAGCGATGGCCTCACGACTAAGTCCTTTTGCTAGGACATCTGCCGTGCTAAATCCACGATAGTTGGCGTCCACCGTGGGGCTATCGCATGATGGTTTCAAGTCGTTGAAGGGCAGCTTTGAAGGGCTCAAGGGCTATGCAGTGGGCCGGATGACTAAGAGTCGTCGCGGCCGGATCTACATCGACGATGTAGGCTGGGGCCCCGAGGCCGATTCAATCGAATACGGGTATCGGGTCCCCTTCGGCGGCATCCACGTCTTCATCGGCAAAATTAGCGAACCGGGCCCTGAGCCGGACAGATTCCCCAACATCGTCGAGTCAGCTCAGCGTGCGAGACTAGCCCGGGTTCTGCCTGCCGTGAAGCACGTCTTCATCGGAGCAGTGCATGGAGTACAAGCCAAGGACGGATCGGATTCTGGTGGCGAGATAGTTGTTTATTCCGGTGATGAATCTTCATCCGGAGAGACCGAATCTTTGTATCTGTTGCAGGACGGCCGGTCTGAGGGTTGTTCCGACGGCGACAGTATTTCGGACTCCCTCGATCCGCCAAACAGGGTTGCTGTTTTCATGGCCAGGTCACAACCCATGCAGCAGCCCTCAACGACAGGGGCGTTAACCTCAGAGGCAATGGGAGCTAGAGCTGGAGACCTTCCCCCGTCGCCCTCTTACGTCCTATCCACCTTAGTCGATACTTTGACAGCGCTCGCAATAGCAGAAGTAGCCCAGGCCGAAAAGGAGCAGCACGATGCAGAGATCGCTCAGGTGAAGAGCCGGATTGAGCAAGCTAAGTTGGATCTGGCTGCAGAGAAAGCTGTGATGGCTACAAGACAGGCAGGGCTGGATTCTCAAGCTTTTCAGATCAGGTTAGATCAGAACGCCTCACAGGAGGTAATGTGGAGAAGACAACGATCTCGTTTGCCGCCGGTTTATGAGGGGAGGAATCTCTTTAGCACGCAAGGCACATGAACCAGTAACCATCCAGAGGTAAACCGGGAAGGAGCGCCGGGGACGGGCGTGTCGGTTCAGCCACCAGCCGCAGAGCCGAATCGCCAAGTTGTGCTGACCCAGCACGTGCCCACCCCTCCCGGTCATTATTCAAATCCGTTGGACAACATCGTTGTCGCTGCTTCACGGCTGGCCGCCCTTCCCATTGAGGGGACGTCCCCCATAGCAGGGGAGGCACGACGGGCCAAGGAGTTGCTGGACACGGCGCTAACCCAGCAGCAAGCTTATTCCTATAGCCGGGAGAGAATTCATTCAACGCCCCGCCCGAGCCGGAGTTATACGAGGCACCTGGATGAACCGGCCGTATCTAGCAGCGCACGGAGACGGCATCGGCAGAGGCAGGATAATCCGGCAGGAGCAGGAGCACATGCACAAGAGGTGGCGGATCAGGCCAGGCATACTGCCCAGAATGACACCCGTCAGGCGATGCCGGTTCATCCCACCACCACAGTCGAAACAGGAATCATGTCCAGTTCCTTGGGAGTGCAGTGTCTCATCCCCGCTTTACGGAACGTGAAACTACCCAAAGATTTCAATGGTCCACGCGAGGTACCCAACTACACGGCGGATCTGGCTCCGGAGGCATGGGTTGAGAGTTATGAGATGGCTATGGAGATGCTCGACGTGGGCGAAGCAGCATGCGCTAAATACTTCACAATGATGCTTGAGGGCACGGCCCTGATATGGCTAAAGGGTTTGCCACCTAACTCCATCGGATCATGGGGTGAATTGCGGCGCCGTTTTATCAATAACTTCAAGGACACGTGTAAACAGCCGATGTCTGTTGTCGACTTAGCTGCCTGTGTTCAAGGAAAGCAAGAGTCCACGAGCAGTTGGGTGCGTCGAGTGTCCGAAATCTTGCACTCTTCTAATAGCATCAATCCATGTACAACGATAGTAACCTTGGAAGGCAATTGCCGGTTTGAACCTTTGAGGCAGAAGTTGGGACGGGTCAAACGTGATTGCAACGACATGGGAACACTCATGGGTGCTTTGGTAAAATATGGAGACTCTGATAACACCAAGTATCCAGATGCAGATGGGGACAAGTCCGGGAAGGCAAGCAAGAGCAGTAAACCGCCGCAGGCCAATCCGGCGGGCCAAGGGTACAATGGCAAGCATAAAGCGGAGGGCAGCTCAGACTTTGTGGCCAATACCAACGCTCAGGACAATGGGCAATACCGCAAAGGTAAACTGCCCCCACGCAACGGGAGGCCACCCATTAATCTAGAGCGATAGTTGAACATGCCTTGCCCGAGGCACGGTACAGTGGAAAACCCGGCTATGCATCTCCAGAAAGACTGTTTCATTATGCAAGAATTTATGAAACAGACTAAGTATGATCACGGGCCCCCAGGCGGATCAGGTCCCGGTTTCCAAGGTCCGGGTTATCAGGGTGGTGGATCCGGTTCAGGATACCACGGCGGTAACAGTGGCAACAGTCAGCATTAACATAACCAGCAACATGGTCAGGGTGGATACAACAACCAAGGGAATCAACAGCGTCAGCAGCAGCAGCAATCCAGATATCAGAATAATCCGAAGGAGCTGAGCAGTGGGTAGTATCACATCTTCACCACAAGTTTATGCAAACGGGATCAAAAGGTTCTAAAGAGGGCAGTGCACTCTGTTGAACCAGCGATACCACGTTTTTTTGCGTTGGTCTGAGCAACGCATTGTATGGTTCAGAGAAGATCACCCACCCCGGGTTGATAATCCGGGTCAGTTGGCTCTGGTGGTGGCACCACAGGTGGGTGGTTATAAGTTCACCAAAGTGCTTATGGATGGAGGCAGCAGCATCAACATCCTGTATTATGAGACTTTTTGACGTGTGGGGTTGATAGATAAAAAGCTCCGGCAGTCCAACACAGTGTACCATTGGGCGGTACCCGCTAAATCGGCTTATCCAGTTGGGAAAATCGATCTGGAAGTTACCTTCGGAGATGAGCATGACTCTAGATCAGAGACTGTGACTTTTGAGGTTGTAAAGATCAGGAGTCCATATCATGCTCTGTTTGGGAGGCCGGTTTATGCCAAGTTCATGGCTAGACCGTGTTATGTTTATCTGCAGCTCAAGATGCCAGGCCACAAAGGAACTATCACGGTTCATGGGAGCCGTAAAATTGCATTGGTGTGCGAGGAAGGAGATTTGGCTTATGCCGAGGCGGTTTGTGCTACGGAAGAGCTAAAGTTCTATAAGGACAATGTTGATCCGGCGGATATGTCCCCGCTGAAGAAGCCGACCACCGAACATGAACCGGCGTTGAAATTCAAATTGGTTGAGGAGACTAAACAGGTGGACTTTGTTCCGGGCGATTCATCCAAGCAGTTCACTATCAGCGCTAACCTAGACCCCAAATAGGAAAGCGCGCTCATCGAGTTCATCCGTGAGAACTGTGATATCTTTGCATGGAAGCCTTCTGACATGCCAGGTATACCGAGGGAACTCGCTGAGGACAGTCTTAATATTGATCGGAAGTTTAAACCGGTCAAACAGTATCTGCGCCGCTTCAATGAGGAAAGGCGCAAGTCTATTGGAGAAGAAGTTGTTAGGCTCTTGGTTGCAGGCTTTATAGTTGAAGTGTTTCATCCCGAGTGGTTAGCTAATCCGGTGCTAGTACTCAAGAAAAATGGAACCTGGAGAATGTGTGTTGATTACACAGATCTGAACAAGGCTTGCCCAACTGATCCTTTTGCTCTCCCCCGTATTGATCGGATCATTGATGCTACGGCAGGATGTGAGCGGCTAAGCTTTTTGCATGCATATTCAGGTTATCATCAGATCAAAATGGCAGTTAAGGACCAGGAGAAGACAGCTTTTATAACTCCCTTTGGAGCCTTGTGTTATGTATCTATGCCATTTGGGCTCAAGAGCGCCTAGGCGACCTACCAGCATTGTGTGCAGAACTGCCTTCAAGGGCAGATTGGATGCAATGTGCATGCATATGTTGATGACATTGTGGTAAAAGTCAGGAAGGAGGAAACACTAATAGAGGATCTGAAGGAAACTTTTGATAACCTTCGTGCCTATAAAATGATGCTTAATCCGGTGAAGTGCTTATTCGGTGTTCCGGCAGGCAATCTCCTAGGGTTCTTAGTGTCGAACAGAGGGATTGAAGCTAATCCGGAGAAGATGAAGGCGATCACATCCCTGGCTAAGACGGCATGCATCAATGATGTCCAACGCGTGGCGGGCCGTATTGCAGCACTGAGTCGGTTTATCAGCCGTTTGGGGGAGAAGGCAATCCCGCTAATGTGGGTTCCGCTTTGTCCACTATAAAAACTACTCCAAATACCTCCACTAAACTATCTAAGTTCACGTATGTCCCTAAAGACAAGGGTGAAACATCTAGACTTGCGGATCTCAAATCCATAAGTGTTCACCCGAATTTTCTTACTTTTGCAGGAGATCCTTTTGACACTTTAGAATTTCTTGATTTATTGCCCAAGAGTTTGATTATTCATAGGGAAAAAGAAGTGCCCAAGAATCATAAGTGCTTAATCAAACAATTGCCTTCCAAAGATGGCAATACCTAGATCTATCATGTATCGTGCCTAGCTAGGGGCGTAAAACGATAGCGCTTGGTTGGAGGCAACCCATTTTTTTGTTTTTTGTTGCTGTTAGGGAATAAATATTGCATCTAACCTCTGATTAGATGTGTTTTCATGTTTTGTTTAGTGTTTGTGCCAAGTAGAACCTTTGGTAAGACTTGTGTGAAGTTTATTTGATCTTGCTGTGAAAAACAGAATCGTTAGCGCAGGCTAAAGTAGTCTTCAGATTTTACTGGAGCGTGATTTTTAGTAGATTCTTTTTGATGCTGATTGGTAGACAAATTGCGCAAATTTAACAATTTAGTTTGAATTTTTTTGAGTTCCAGAAGTAGGCGCACTACTAGGAAAAGGGCTATAGATGAAATTGATACTAATGGCGCACCAGACAGGAGGTGCGCCATTAGTATATAGTAATGGCGCACCAGCAACAGATACGCCATTAGAGTTCGAAGTACTAATGGCGCACCATGCCCGGAGTGCGCCATTAGTATCAAGAAGTTTTTTTTTTAACTAGCGCGCCTGTCCAAACATACTAATGGCGCATCCATGAATAGTGCGCCATTACTAGTTGTAAATAGTAATGGCGCACCTGCAGTCATGTGCGCCATTAATGCTCTTTTTTTGTATGATATTTTTTATTCTGTTTTTTACAAAACTACTAATGGCGCACTGTCCCTCAGTGCGCCATTACTAGTTTGAACTAGTAATGGCGCACTGTGTGTCAGTGCGCCATTAGTATGTTTTTTTTCCCGGAATGTTGATTCATTTCTGTTTCGGTGAGAATTTTGGCATTAAGCATTCATTTTTGTCCTATTTTTAGGGAAAGTCATGGCAAAAAATTTCTTGGTTCTAAAATATCGTTTTGCTCTACCCCGCAGGGCGACCATGGTGCGCATGATGACCGAAGGCATCGTGAATAGGTTTTTGAGGTTCGCGAAGGCCGAGATGCTTCAAAAGAACGAGACGGAGATAAGATGTCCGTGTCGAAGATGCAAGCTGAAGAGCCTTATTGCGGACCCGGATTCCAGGCAGGTGCGGGACCACCTGCTCTTGCGTGGTTTCATGGATTGCTATCGGTGGCAAGGTGATGAAGATGACTACGAAGTCGTCCATGGGGGCCGGGCAAGAAATGAGGAAGGGCAGCAAGACAACCACCGCGGCTCGGGCGGGCGAGAAGACGAAGAATCCCCAGGAGATGATCACGACGGTGATGCTGTACACAGTCATCATGTAGAAGATGCAGGACATGATGATGAGGAAGATGCCGGAGCAGACGACGGGCATGATCATAAAGATGATGATGCCGGCGGAGCAGACGACGCTAAACCATCGATGGGCTGGGTGCAGGACCCTCATATTCAAGAGCTGCTTCTCAAGCAGACCGATAACGCAAGAGCTGCCGCCCACTTCGAGGGTCGACTCGCCGACTTTGAAAGAGCAAACCTAGTCGCGCTACAACACATAGACGTGGTCGATCCTTGGGTGGTTCAGCACAAAACCTTTATTGAGAAGACATACAATGACCGAGGCCAACAGAGGACGGACGGAGATATAATCAAAGAGCACAACTCATGTTTCACGCGTTGGTTCAAGCAGAAGCTTCTGTCGTACCCTTTAGATGATGATTCTTCCGCGGAAGAACAACTCATATTCGCCTTGTCACAGGGCGCCGAGCACAACCTGATGACCTATGAGGCGTACGATATCAACGGCTACACATTCTACACCGAGGCCAAGGACATGAAGAGCGATGGTTATCAGAACTCCGGGGTAACGATGGAATCCTACACCGGTAATGACAAGGACAGATACTACGGAAGGATCGAGGAGATCTGGGAGCTGAGCTACGCTGGAGAGAAGGTCCCGATGTTCCGTGTCAGATGGGCCAAGAGCGTCCTAAAAGAAGACCGGTATTTCACCACCATGGTTATACCCGAAGCCAAATCCAAGACCGCGGGCGCAAACGTCACCGC
>LR738713.1:750466340-750492036 GCA_902687465.1 Secale cereale | reverse complement strand
CTTCCTTCCTCCCCCTCCCTCCCTCCCTCCTTCACTGCTAGTTCTAGGGTTCAGCACATGATTTTTCACAGCACATGATTCTGCATCCATGCCCGCCGTGGGTAGTTTGATTTTTCGGCTGACCAATAACAACCAACAAGGGGGCAAAGAAGTCATCTACTTGTCAAACAAATTCACACCAGTGAACAACATATGTTTACATTACCCAGCTTATTCATCTTGATTTTATTATTATAGATTCTGGTTACTCAAAATTACAATAATGTACCCAGTAATACAACACTGCACAAAAAGTAAATAGTTGTGACAGCGTAGCAAAACAAAAAAAGACAAGTCCCACCGGAGCTTAAATAATTATTGTCTGATTTACTTGGTGCGTTTTGTGTTTCTAGTGTTGAAGGATGTCTCTGTTTGAGTTGTTGGCTGCTGTCATTCTAGCCAGCAAACAAATGCCTCTGTGCGAGCCTATCTTGTCTAGATATGTGCTAGGAGCTAGGATATGTATCTACAGTGAGGAAACAGGTTGGGTGGGAAAGCAAAATTAAACCTGGATCATGGTAATTCATCATGTGTTAGCGTGATGTATGGACTTTTATCGCAAATCATTTACAGGCTTGTGCTTGCTTGCACCTCTTTTTTGTTGGGCATGTTTGTCTATAGATTTTGACGGGTGTGGGTGTGAGGCGTCTCTTACCTTATTAGTTGAAATTTATTTAAGCTCCTATGGTGGCCAGCTCTTTGAAACCCATGCACTCCCATTAGTTCAGAAGGATAGCCACTGTTACTTAAATATGCCATATTGCTGCTGCTTTCTAATTAATACTGGCAGCAACATCAATTTTTGAGTTGTTGTCAGTTTGCTATCAAGCCGGGGTATTCACTGCTGTTGTTTTACAAGCTTGAAACTATTGTTTTACAAGCTTCAAACTATTGTTTTACACATCAATTTTCTGTGTGGAAAGGAATATGGTGGTCATGTATTTGGTTCCTTGTTGTAAATATTTGAACTTCAAACTATTGTTTTACAAGCTTCTGCAACTTTTTCTTAACTGTTCATGCTGCTGTTATGAATTCACTGCTGTTGCTACTGTACTTGTCATGATGTTGTACTTGTGATGATGCTACTTGTGATCTTCTGAAATGACCCATTGGCGACTTCATTAGGCGGGGATAATGATTTTGCAGGTACCCCGAGAGGCCCTTGAGTTTGCTGGAATGTTGATTAACTTCCGTTCCGGCAAATTCGGGTACTCCATATGTCCTATTTTTAGCAAAGGTCATACTGAAATTTTCCGTGAATTTTAGCATGACTTTGCTAAAAATAGGACATATAGGGTACTTGTGACTAATGCATGGGCCGGAGTATCTTAGTGGTTAATTAGGTAGGATCAAGTGATTAGAGCCAAGTGATTAGGCCCAACTTACAATTCTCCTTCCTAGCTTAGCTTTTAGGATGCCTCGGTGTCGACAAACCATAAATTATGAAACCTTGGCTTTTAGGGTCTCTCGGTGTCGATAAAAAACGAAATGATGAAAGCTTAGGCTTTTAGGGTGCCTGGGCGTCGAAAAACCCTCAATTATAAAAGCTTAGCTTTTAGAATGCCTCGGTGTCGAAAACCCTAAATGATGAGACCATGATCTTGTTCCTTGACAATAACCAACTTTTAATGAGTTTATAGAGAGGATAGTAATCAGATTGTGAGGATGGTATGTAGCAAAACTAGTGCAAAAGTGTTGACAATGTTAGTCCTAATGAGCCTAGGATGGTGCCACAGCTAGCTTGTCTAGGTACATATTTTTAGTTTATAAAGTTTAATCTCTTTGAAACATAGGAAATGTCGTCTTCCGACGACGATAGGATCCCGGAGTGCTCCTGGTGCGGTGACGACCGGGGTCTGTGCGACAGGCCTCACCTGGTAGACGGTCGTTACTTCAGTATTAAGCTCGACGAGACCTTCGATGTCGAAACGGTACGCAACGACAAGTCTTGTTTCGTAATTAATTAAGCACGATTTCTAGCTACTTCAACGTGTAAGTAATTAATTTTCTTCTTTTACATGCAACTAGTTTATCCCGTGTCATGCAAGACGCTATGTCTTGGAGAGGATGGGATTTGAAGATCATGAAACTTCGGAGACAAAGCAAATTCAACTAAGGACCATGCATAATGTTGATTTAGAAGTGGATTTGTACAATTCAGATAACGTAACCACTTTTTGTTGCAAGAATTGGGAATCATTTTGCATGATATATGGTTTTTATGAGGGTATGCTTCTCACCATGGATCTTGGTAATCCGGATTCCATCGCCGAAGATGATTTGGACATTTGGGTCCTTGTTGACGATATGATTCCAATTCTACCGAGAAGTGAGTTTATCAAACATAGTTATTTAGTAATTTATATTGTTTATTTCAAAATAGTTGACAACTTATTTCCATTGATAGGTTATTTTGATTATTCAAATAATGTGAGGATGATGCTAGACAGTACCTACTACACCCCTGGCTCAGAATGTACTTATAAGGACAAAGAGCATATCATCTTCTTTTATTCCTTTCTTCTGGATTACATTCAACATCGCAATATTGATCCACAATATAGTCAATACGTCCCACTAGTGCACGTATTGAACTACGTTAATATCAATGGAGATACCATGGTAACATTTTTGTACTATTACGACATTCGTGCATGTTTTGCATTAGTTCTTCTCGAACTGAACTACAATGCTAACTACGAAGTCTTACTATATGTTTTGCAACAGATTCTCCCTAGTGACTGTGTGCCTCCTGTCATGTTTCAATCTGGTCAACTACACGTTTTAAACATTCTGCCAGGTGAACCTACAAATCACATGTGTCCATATCGGATTTCTTCTGAAAATAAAGGAATGAGAATCAAAGAATGGCGAAAAATAATGAAAACTCGTAAGGAGGTACTTGGAAGCAATAAAGTGAGAAGGGCAAGAAATGGAGACAAGATAATCTGCGTTCTTCATAATGGCCCTTTAAATCTAATTGATTTAGAGACAAACGCCATCTTGTTTTATGCCATTTTATCTTAGAAAATTGCTACGTAGTAGAAGTTGTATGGTCGATAATGATGTGTAAGACTTATTATTTAATACCTATGTTGAGTTTTTATTATTATTATGATCGATGATGCATGATGCTAAGTTGTTCTATGAGCTATTATATACTCCCTCCGTTCCGATTTACTCGTCGTGGTTTTAGTTCAAATTTGAACTAAAACCACGACGAGTAAATCGGAACGGAGGGAGTAGATTCTAATAGTTTCGATGTGCGTACCATATATGTTGGCTCCACGAGAAATTATATTTATATATATGCATAACCTGTGCAAAAAACAGAAAAAAAAAACAAAATATTCATACTAATGGCGCATCACAGCAGAGTGCGCCATTAGTATGCCAAAGCACCTGGCCCCTGGGAGGCATACTAATGGCGCACCACTGTGCATACTGATGGCGCATCAGTGGTGCGCCATTAGTATACCAGATACTAATGGCGCACCAGAGGTGCGCCATTAGTAAAGTATACTAATGGCGTGCTAGTAATGGCGCACCACCAATGCGCCATTAATGGCCAAACTAGGTGCGCCATTAATAGGCCTTTTCCTAGTAGTGGCGAACCCAGCAGATTAGTACAGACTGTTCTGTTTTTGACAGATCCTGTTTTTCGTGTGTTGTTTGCTTATTCCGATGCATCTATGAGTTATATCGGAGGATATGAACCATAGAGAACTTAGAGTACAGTAGGTTTAACACCAATATAAACAATGAATGAATTCCTTGCTGTACCTTTGAGTGGTGGCTTGCTTTCTCTTACTAACGGAGCTCACGAGAATTTTTGACTAAGTTTTGTGTTGTGAAGTTTTAAAATTTTGAGTATGGCTTTGATGGACTATGGAATAAGGAGTTGCAAAGGCCTAAGCTTGGGGATGCCCATGGCACCCCATGTAAATTCAAGATAATCAAAGGCCTAAGCTTGGGGATGCCCCGGGAAGGCATCCCCTCTTTCGTCTTCATCCATCGGTAACTATACTTGGTGCTATATTTTTATTCGCAACATGCTATGTGTTTTGCTTGGAGCGTCTTGTATAATTTGATTATTTGCTTGTTATTTTGCCACAATCATCCTTGCTGGACACACCTATTTGAGAGAGTTAAATATGCCCTGGAAATTGTTAGAACACTCTATATGCTTCACTTATATCTTTTGAGTTGAATAGCTTTTGCTCTAGTGCTTCACTTATATCTTTTAGAGCACGGTGGTGGTAATATTGTGTAGAAATTGTTGAACTCTCATGCTTCACTTAGATCTATTTGAGAGTCTATTAAAACAGCATGGTAAAGGACCGGTTTGTCTGGAGCGATGCCGCGGATGCTGCGTTCGAGGATTTGAAGAGACAATTGGCGGAGCCGCCAGTCCTTGCTGCCCCGATTGACAATGAGCCGTTGCTGTTATACGTGGCCGCCAATGCCCATGCGGTAAGCGTGGCCATTGTGGTAGAGCGCAAGGAAGCAGGCAAAGAATATCCGGTTCAACGGGCGGTTTACTACATCAGTGAGGTGCTCATTGAATCAAAACAGAAATATCCACATTGGCAGAAACTGGTGTATGGAGTGTTCATGGAAAACCGGAAGCTGAAGCACTATTTTCAGGGCCACCCAATCGCTGTGGTCAGTTCAGCTCCATTAGGGGATATAATCCAGAACAGAGAAGCGACTGGCAGGGTTGCGAAGTGGGCCATTGAGCTTAGCCCACACGGATTAAAGTATGTGCCCCGTACTACCATAAAGTCCCAAGCACTAGTGGATTTCAATAATGATTGGACAGAGTTGCAAGCACCTGAGGAGAAGCTGGATCATACATACTGGATTATTCACTTTGACGGTTCAAGACAGTTGGAGGGCTCGGGGGCTGGAGTTGTGTTAACTCCCCCACGAGGTGATAAGTTCTGCTATGTTCTCCGCTTAATGTTCCCTTGTACTAACAATGCTGCTGAGTACAAAGTTCTCCTCCATGGTTTGCGGATAGCCAAGGAGATGAACTTGAGTCGGGTTAAGTGTTTTGGTGATTCAGATCTGGTGGCACAACATATTTTGGGCAAGTGGGATTCCAAGAATCCACTCATGGCAGCATATCGACGAGAGGTAGATGCTGTTGCTGGATACTTCAAAGGATATCAGGTGGATCATATAGACCGGCGGAAAAATGAAGCAGCTGACGCGTTAGGCCGGCTGGGCTCCCAGCGTAAACCGGTTCCACCTAATACTTTCTTGGATGAATTGCATAATCCGTCGGTGCAAATACCTTCAGAGGAGGACTTGGCTGTTCCTGATCCGGAAGCACAGTTGGTCGCAGCACTTCATGTCATTCCGGATTGGACACTCCCATACTTGGCGCACATGAGCCGAGGTGAGTTAACAGAGGACTAAGTCGAGGCCCGACAGATAAACCGACGGTCTAAATCTAAGACTACCGTCAATGGAGAACTTCATTGCCGCATCATTTCTGGAGCGTGTCAGCGGTGTGTATCATCAGAAAAAGGCTGTGATATTCTTTGAGAAATTCATGAAGGGCATTGCGGTCATCACGCCGGCTCAAAATCCTTGGTGGCTAAAGCTTTTCATCATGGGTTCTACTGGTTGACGGCTCACGCCAATGCAGAGAACTTGGTCAGAAAATGTGATGCTTGCCAGAAATTCTCACGGCGTGCTCATATACCAGCACATGAGCTAAGGATGATCCCAATTACTTGGCCGTTTGCAACTTGGGGGCTTGATATGGTTGGACCCTTCAAGAGATCCCAAGATAAGAAAACCCACCTGTTGGTAGCAGTGGACAAATTCACAAAGTGGGTTGAAGCGGAGCCTGTCAGTAAGTGTGATGCGGCAACAACGGTCCAGTTCATCAAAAAGGTGATTTTCCGGTTTGGCTTTCCACACAGCATTATAACTGATAATGGCACCAACCTATCCAAGGGGGCTATGGAGGAGTTCTGTCAAAGAGAGCATATTCTCCTTGATGTATCATCAGTAGCTCACCCTCAGTCCAATGGCCAAGCTGAAAGAGCCAACCAAGAGATCTTGAGAGGCATCAAGCACCGGCTTAAGGTTCCTTTGCAAACAACACCGGGTTGGTGGGTGGAGGAATTGCCTTCTGTCTTATGGAGCATCAACACTACACCTAATAGATCCACAGGGTACACACCTTTCTTCATGGTATATGGAGCAGAAGAGGTCCTCCCATGTGATATCCAGCACGACTCGCCGCAGGTGGCGGCTTATGTTGAAGCGGATAACGAACAAGCAAGACAAGACGGCTTGGACCGGCTGGACGAGGAACGGGACACGGCAGCAGCGCGATCAGCGATTTATCAGCAAGACCTCCGCCGGTACCATAGCCGCCGGATCAAGACAAGGACGTTTCAGGAAGGAGATCTGGTGCTCCGGCTCATCCAGGACCAGACAGATATGCACAAGCTATCCCCACCCCGGGAAGAACCCTTTGTGGTTAGGAAAAACCTGCACAACGGATCATACTACCTTGTCGACGTTTGAGAACATAAGGACTCACGTACGGCAGAGGAGGAAACCAAGCGGCCGTGGAACATCGCCCTTCTTCGACCTTACTATACTTAAGCCATTAGCCCCCATCGCTCGGGTTAACCTGCGCTATCCGAGGAATCAGCAGGGTAGTATCAAGGAATCAGAAGATGAATGCGTAGATGATGTCATGACAATTTAAAGCGATTCCAGGAGGTGATGTCATGGCCGGTTTATGAGATATACGAGAGCTGCAGAAAGGAAAATTCATACAAGATTTGGAAGACTGACATGAACAAGTTCAAATCAACCAGGGGCCTAATGTCAGGGATATTACTATAAGGTATAAACCGACTAGGAGGGTCCGGTTTACATTATCAAGATTATATTGCCAGAATCCCAGCCGAATGTATGGTAGGAGAGTATAGCCCAAAGAGGCCCAGGGCCCATATGATGAGGCCCATGGTTTGTAAACCGTCATACTATGTAAACTTGGGATGTAAGATAGAGAAAGTAGAGACCAAGGCGGACACATTTATGAGCCGGCCTCGGGACTCTATAAACCGGACCGGGCATTGCCTCCTATATAAAGGGACGACCCGGCGACGGTTCAGGATAAGAAACAACAGCACGAGACACAAGTAAAGCGGATTCAGGACCCTGAACTTGGTCACGTTAAATTGACGATCATCGAGTGGTTACCCAAGCCAAAATCTTTATGAGATTTTGAAACATTCGGTAGCTATTGACATCGATGATTTGGTTAAGGATTGCGGAGCATCTTGACAGGCTTTGCTAAAATGGTTAATGACAGTAGCCTGGCAGCTCATAAAAAGCCTCAAATTTGTAGTCTGGCAGCTCGTAAAACGGCTCGACTACATGGTCTTATTTGCCCAAAAATATATTTTTGATTTTTTATGTTTTCTCAAATCTTTATCTTCAAGGTCATTGGTTTTCAACCAAGTCCATTGATTCAAGACCGGGCGACTACAAGGTGGTCCATATGTCTACAGAGCTAAAGTCTGGGTAATGAACACCAGCACTAATTAAACCGGCGTTTATCGTAACCCGGATAGGCCTTCATGCTAAGCCGACAAGAGAGCCAAGGGAGTCATCAGCACCCGCGACATGGATTATTCATACTGGGTTAAGGTCTACAGACACACTTAATCATAGGTATGGTATACGTTTATATTTTATATGCAGTTCAAGTTATTTATTTGGAACATGTGTCAGGGCAGTATAACCCGTCCGGTGGTAAACCACCAGGACATCTTTTAGCATTGTTCATGCAGACACATGTAATATAAATTGTTAAAGCATTGCAAACCGGAGATAAATTGGGGATTGCCAATCAAAGTAATACCATAACAGTGGGACAAAGATAGTATCTCAACTATTCTATTACAAGGCACTTAATCGCAGGCCCAAAATATCAGTTTCTTGCAAAGTATTCAACACATAAAGATTAAACCAGAGCTGGATTAGGATTCTTCTTCAGCTCGCTGTGAAGACTGAGGGTCAGCTTGCTCCGGATCTTCGTCGGGTTCTGGCAGCTGCTGGAAATCAAGAGTGCTCCAGTCAATCTTGGCAATGGTGCGGAAATATACTTCATCATTTATTAGTTCTGATGGGTCAATGTCAGGAGCAAAGGTATGCTTACGAACGGGTGGGATCAGATTTTCGGTGTCATAAACCAGCCGCTCCACCCGCGCATTCTCTAGATCATAACCCGGATGATACCTTGCTAAGTCCGCTTCATCAGCAAGCTTACTGGCAAGAGGGCGCATGTGTTTTGTTAAAGAGCGAAGATCTTCAGAAGAGAAGGCTGGCCCGTCTTCTTTCCTGCTGGGATAACCATTCATGGCCTCCGCAGGTTCAAAATCGGGAACCCACGCCTTGGCCCGGGTTAACGCCATGAGAGAGCCAGCTCTTGCAGCAGATTTCTTCACTTCAACAAGTCGAGCATGCAAGATAGATAACTTCTCCAGAGTACCTTGGATAGTGGTCGGCGCCGGTTTATTGTGCGACATGGCGCTGATGGCTCTCTGAGCACCGGATTAGAGATGTTCCACGAAGGTATAAGCAGCTTTTAGTTTTTTCCGTACATCATCTTCAAGATGAGTTACGCGCCTCCCTGTATACAATTGATGAGTTAAACCAGAGCAGTATAAGATTGCAAGGATACAAACATATTAAGACAGGTACTCACCGAAGATAGCAGATGTCATATCGTCTATATGCTGCTTCAAACCGGATAACTCCTGCGTCACCGGGTTGAAAGCAGCCTCAGCATACTTTGCTCTCTTTTCTAAAGCAGCCCTTTGCACCTCCCATGTGGACCGCTCCGCTTCAAAGTCCTTCTTGAGTTTCTCCATACTAGCTAAAGCAAGGGCAAGTTCCTCCTTGGCTTTAGTTGAAGCAGTTTCCTGGAAGGCCAAGTTATTCCGGAGTTCAGTTGCCTCCGAAGCTCTCTGGTTCAAGTCAACCTGCAGGAAAAAGAAAGTGTTAGAAGAACAGTTCAATCCAAAGTCTCAAGCACATAACAAGTTATGCACTCGACACTTGGGGGCTAATGTACAACTGAAGTGAAAGAAAGCAACTTTTCAGAAAAGTCTCAAGCACATAACAAGTTATGCCCTTGACACTTGGGGGCTAATGTAAGTTCATTCTCAGACATAAGAGAAGTCCCGGTTCACCCACCATGAAATAAACCGGAACATGGGGGCTACTATGGCTTAAGGGTATAATTGCAAGATGCAAGCAGAAATGAAAGGCAAAAGGAAAGAAGTTACCTCATACTTTTCCTTCATCATGTTGACCAATCCGACCTCATGGTCGCGGCTGGTGAAGAGCCGGTTCAGATACCCAGAGTGGAGCTCCTGGGCACTAAGATGAGTATAACTTGACAAATCTGTGCTCCATTTGCCTTTGTCTTGCTGAAACTTTTCCTCCTTGGCAGTGTGTCTAGCCAAGACAACAGGCTCCGTGGGAGCAGAGAAACCTATCCCAGTAATCTCAACATCTTCTGTTGTGGCAGCAGTTGGCCTGGGCGGATCATCAGTGACAGCAGGATTGGTCTGCGCCGGACTCACAGCAGCCGGACTAGCCCGAGGAGGACTAACCCGGACAGGGCTGGTCAGTTCAGCTGTGTTCTCCATAGCGTCACCCCCCGGAGTAGCAATATCTTCATGATCCATAGGGGAGGGATCATCGTGCTAAACTTCAATATTTTCCTCCAAAGGGTTGGCTGCTTCATGATCCTCTGCCGGTTCAGCGGTGGTGTGTTCGGTAGCCGGTTTATTTAATTTCATCTTCTTGCTAGGCTTGGGCATACTGATAAGGATTAAAAGAGTAATGAAAATCACAGTCAAAAAGGAAAGTTAAACCAGACATTTGGAAAGATGACTTACCCAGGAATGGTCTTAAGCACCGGGACTTGAGTAGGAGTCGACTCTCCGGAAGAAGATAGAGGATCTTCCTGGTAGTTGGGATCAGACGGTTTAAGAGGTTTGCGAATAAGACCTGCTTTTGGATGGAGAAGGGTTGGAGTAAGCAAAATCTCTGAGCGGCATCTGCGAGCGGGCGTATGGGGTAATCCGGATGATTCAACCACGTGACCGCTATGGCGTGTGGTCCGGCGAGCCTCATGCTGCTGTTTCTTCAAAAGAAAGTTGGGATCCAATTGAGCATAAGGGTGAGAAAATGGATACTTCTCGGCTACCCGGCGAATCTTGGGTGGCAACGGTTCTGAATCAGATGAGAGAGAAATTACCTCAACTTCATCTGATTTACTCCCCTCTACCGGATCCTGAGAAAAGACATTATTAACATACATGCAGACAAAGGAAAATCAAAGGACATAAGAGTCATGCACTACCTCAGAAGCCGGATCATCTTCTTCGGGGTTTGAACCGGAAGCGGCGCAGGTTACTTTTTCTGTTTCTTTACGGCTAAGCTCTTCTTGCGGGTTGGCTTCGCCGGTTTATCTTGAGCCTTCCTCTTCCAGAAGGGGTCATTGGCCTGTGTAAAGGAATAAGAACATATTGAAGACAAGCGATATGGAGGGATTAAAACGAAAAGAAAGGGACATAAGAATCTTACAGACGGTGGTTTGTTGTTTGCACAGAAAGGAGCTAAACCGGTCCGGTTGCACTCTTCCAGGGGGATGTTCAACATCTTTTTTGCAGATTCAGTAACTTCGTTGTCAGCAAGCACTATTTTTGTGTGACACTGAGGATCTTCCGAATTGCCAGTATATTCACACATTAAGCTTGAGCGCCGGCTTAATGGGAGAATACTCCAAGAAAGCCAGCAGCGGACAAAGTCAACCCCGTTTAAACCGTTAGCTACGAAAGTCCTGAGCTTGGAAAGTTGGGGGGCATATCGAGCCCGGTCTTGGGCGCTCAGATGCTACGGGAAAGGATGATCCGGCGTCAGACGGTAAGCGCGGTAACCGGGCAGCGGATTTTCTCCCTCGGGTGAAGTATCCTTGCAATAGAACCAAGTCTGGTTCCACTCTTTGGGGTGGCTATGAAGAGTGGCGTGAGGAAAGCTGACATCCTTCCTCTTCTGGATGCTCACACCGCCGAGTTCAGTATGGGGCCCGTCGGAGAATTCAGTCCGGCGATTCAGATGAAAGAAATCCCGGAACAGCTCCACAGATGGCTCCTCTTGCAGATATGCCTCTGAGAAGACTTGGAAGTTGCAGATGTTGGATATAGAATTGGGACCTATGTCTTGTGGATGGAGTTGGAAGTCGGCTAAAACGTCGCGGAAGAACTTTGAACCAGGTGGGCTAAAGGCCCGGGCCAGATGATCAAAGAAAACGAGGATCTCTCCCTCCGTAGGTTTAGGAGGACACTCTTTTCCAGGGGCCCGCCAGTGCAGAACCTCTTTAGGACCCAGAATGCCAATTGAGGCCGCCTTTACACTAAGTCATCCTCGGTTATCCGGGATGGGACCCAATTGCAAGCAACGAACTGTTTAGCCATCTTTTTTGATGAGGGAATGCTGAAAAATACAATACAAGACCCGGTTTACAAATCTATTGGATATAAACCGGCATGTTCTGTGAAGGTATTGACCTAATTAACGATTTAAGCAAGGGACTAATGGTACCTACTAATCCGGAGCAAGTATGAACAAGACAAGCTACTGGTTTATGAAGCTTAGAAATGAAAGGTTAAACCGCCAATCACGGGATGCAGGTATAAATCTGAACCGTCAGCACAAGTGTACAAGGCGCAGGTTACAATTGAACCGGTGACATAAGCAGATAAGCTGTAGATCTAAAGTGTGAGAAACAACTTTCACCAGAGTGGAGGTAAAATATGGATCTACGGCGCAGGAAAAAATCAAAACAATTCAAATCATATTCATTGAAGGCAGCGAAGTTTCCTACAGATCCAGTCTAAGCTAGCAGTATTGGAGGAACTAAAGTTATAACGATGGAGCAGAGTACACGCACGCGAGTTGACCTAAAAGTTTTACATCTACAGCTAAAAAACGCCATACGGTGATGAAATACAAAGACCAAGGGTTCGCGGCGAGCTACAGAGAAACCGTAGAGCTAAGATCTATGGGAAGAAGAAGTAACGTACCCGAGGAAGCGGAAGGGATGACGACGAGTATCTGGACGCACTCAGGTTGATGCAGCGACCGGGCTTGCTGACGACGATGAGCTCGAAGGACGGCGGCGGAGGCTTGAGCGCAGGAGACAGAGGAAGATGAAGCAGAGAGGGTAAAAGGGATGGCCCTCGGCCCTATTTATAGGCCGAAGAGATAAAAGGGCAGACGCGGGAATCGAGGAGGCCAAAAATCGGATATGGATTGAGCTGTCGCCTCGATCTTCGGAGCGGTAATAAATAAAGGTAACAAACAGGTGTGGGCGTTAAATGCGCAGATGATGTCATGACAATTTAAAGCGATTCCAGGAGATGACGTCATGGCCGGTTTATGAGATATACGAGGGCTGCGGAAAGGAAAATTCGTACAAGATTACATGAACAAGTTGAAATCAATCTGGGGCCTAATGTCAGGGATATTACTATCAGGTATAAACCGGCCAGGAGGGTCCGGTTTACATTATCAATATTATATTGCCAGAAGCCCAGCCGAATGTATAGTAGGAGAGTATAGCCCAAAGAGGCCCGAGGCCCATATGATGAGGCCCATGGTTTGTAAACCGTCATACTATGTAAACTTGGGATGTAAGATAGAGAAAGTAGAGACCGAGGCGGAAACGTTTATGAGCCGGACTCGGGACTCTGTAAACCGGACCGGGCGTCGCCTCTTATATAAAGGGACAACCCGATGACGGTTCAGGACAAGAAACAACAGCACAAGACACAGGCAAAGCGGATTCGCTCCCTGGTCATCGAAGCCCAAGTAATACCACACCAAACTAGACGTAGGCTTTTACCTTCATTGAAGGGGCCGAACTAGTATAAAACCCCTGTGTCCTTCGTCCGCTTAAACCCCTTTAAGCTAACCCGAGCGATGGCCTCATGACTAAGTCCTTTTGCTAGGACATCTGCCGTGCTAAATCCACGACACGTTTCGTTCACATGTTATGCGTAAACTCTTGGAGCGTCGTGTGCTTTCTATTTTTCCTTTTAATAAGTGCACCAAGCTGGTATGAGATAGTCCTTGGTTGATTTATAGAATGCCCTTTGCACTTCACTTATATCTTTTGAGTATGGCTTTATAGAATGCTTCATGTGCTACACTTATATCATTTCAAGTTTGGATTGCCTGTTTCTCCTCACATAGAAAACCGCTATTTGTAGAATGCTCTTTTGCTTCACTTATATTTGGTAGAGCGTGGGCATAACTTTTGTAGAAAGAATTAAAACTCTCTTGCTTCACTTATATCTATTTAGAGAGTTGACATGAATTGGTCATTCACATGGTTAGTCATAAAATCCTACATAAACTTGTAGATCGCTGAATATGATATGTTTGATTCATTGCAATAGTTTTGCGATATAGAGATGCTAATATGTGGGAGGAACTAGTGAATGATTATGGTTTAGTAAAAATATTGGTGTTAAGGTTTATGATTCCCAAATTGGCACGCAATGTATTTTGATTGTTTATCTTTGCGTGAAGGTCGGGGGCGCGCGATGGTTAACTCCTACCAACCTCCCCCCTAGAAGCATGTGTCGTAGTATTTTTGCTTCGAGGGCTAATAGATTTTTCGCAATAAGTATGTGAGTTCTTTATGACTAATGTTGAGTCCATGGATTATACGCACTCTCACCCTTCCACCATTGCTAGCCTCTCTTGTACCACACAACTTTCGCCGATACCATACACCCACCATATACCTTCCTCAAAACAGCCACCATATACCTTCCTCAAAACAGCCACCATAGCCATTCCGAGATTTATTGCCATGTAACTCCACCCTTCCCGTTATTATGACACGCACCATCATTGTCATATTGCCTTGCATGATCGTACGATAGCTAGCATGATGTTTCCATGGCTTGTCCGTTTTTTGATGTCATTGCTACGCTAGAACATTGCACATCCCGGTACACCGCCGGAGGCATTCACATAGAGTCATATTTTTGTTCTAGTATTGAGTTGTAATATCGAGTTGTAAGTAAAAGAAGTGTGATGATCGTCATTATTAGAGCATTGTCCCTTGAAAAAAGGGCCAAAAGAAAAAAAAGGCCGAATAAAAAAAGGGAGAAAGGCCAAATAAAAAAAAGGAAGGCCAAAAAAATAAAAATAAAAAAAGGGGACAATGCTACTATCTTTTTTCCACACTTGTGCTTCAAAGTAGCACCATGATCTTCATGATAGAGAGTCTCCTATGTTGTCACTTCCATATATTAGTGGGAATTTTCATTATAGAACTTGGCTTGTAGATTCCTACGATGGGATTCCTCAAATGCCCTAGGTCTTCATGAGCAAGCAAGTTGATGCACACCCACTAGTTTTCTTTTGATGGGAAAGTTGTACATTTCATACACTTATAGCTCTAGTGCATCCGTTACATGGCAATCCTTACTCACTCACATTGATATCTATTGATGGGCATCTCCATAGTCCATTGATACGCCTAGTTGATGTGAGACTTTCTCCCTCCTTTTGTCTACTATCACCTTCTATTCCACCCATAGTGCTATGTCCATGGCTCACACTCATGTATTGCATGAAGAGTTGAAAAGGTTCGAAAAAGTAAAGTATGAAAACAATTGCTTGGCTGACACTGGGATAGGCATGAGGGGTACCTTGTGTCAAGAAAAGGGAGCATAAAAGACTATATGATATTGTAGGGATAACATTCTTTAGCATTGATATTTTGAAAAACTTGATTGTTTGTTGGGATGCTCGAGTATTAAATTCTTTTATGTCAAATGATAGACTATTGCTTTGAATCACTCGTGTCTTAATATTCATGCCATGATTAGATTACATGATCAAGATTATGCTAGGTAGCATTCCACATCAAAAAATATATTTTTTATCATTTACCTACTCGAGGATGAGCAGGAATTAAGCTTGGGGATGCTGAAATGTCTCGGTCGTATCTGTAATTTTTGATTGTTACATGCCAATATTCTACAACTTTCATATACTTTTGGCAACTTTTTATACTATTTTTTGGGACTAACATATTGATCCAATGCCCTGTGACAGTTCCTGTTTGTTGCATGTTTTTTGTTTCGCAAAATATCAAAATCAAACGGAATAAAAATGGACGGAGATTTTTTTTGGAATATATGTGAATTTTGGGAAGCGAAACCAACATGAGACGATAACCGAGTGGGCCACGAGGCAGGGAGGCGCGCCTACCAGGGGCAGGCGCGCCATGGGCCCTCGTGGCCACTCCGTAAGGCGGTTCAATGCCCTTCTTTTGCCGCAAGAAAGCTAATATCCGGATAAAAATCGTGTCAAAAAATCAGCCCAATCGGAGTTACGGATCTCTGGGAATATAAGAAACGGTGAAGGGACATAATCTGGGAACACAGAAACAGAGAGAGACAGAGAGACAGATCCAGTCTCAAAGGAACTCTCGCCCCTCCGCTGCCATGGAGGTCATGGACCAGAGGGGAAACCCTTCTCCCACCTAGGGAGAAGGTCAAGGAAGAAGAAGAAGGAGGGGGGCTCTCTCCCCCTCGCTTCCGGTGGCACCGGAGTGCCATAGGGGCCATCATCGTGTGACGGTGATCTACACCAACACCTCCGTCATCTTCACCAACATCTCCATCACCTTCCCCCATCTATCTACAGCGGTCCACTCTCCCGCAATCCGCTGTACCCTCTACTTGAACATGGTGCTTTACGCTTCATATTATTATCCAACGATGTGTTGACATCCTATGATGTCTGAGTAGATTATCGTTGTCCTATCGGTGATTGGTGAATTGCTATAATTGATTGAAATTGCTTGTAGTTATGTTGCTGTCCTTTGGTGCCCATCATATGAGCGCGCGCGTGGATCACACCATAGGGTTAGTTGTATGTTGATAGGACTACGTATTGGAGGGCAAGAGTGATAGAAGCTTCAACCTAGCGTAAAAATTGCTGCATACGGGATTCAAGGGGGACCAATATATCTTAATGCTATGGTTGGGTTTTACCTTAATGAACGTTAGTAGTTGTGGATGCTTGCTAATAGTTATAATCATAAGTGCATAGAATTCCATGTAAGGGATGACATGCTAGCAGTGGCCTCTCCCACATAAAACTTGCTATCGGTCTAGTAACGTAGTCAATTGCTTAGGGGCAATTTCGCAACTCCTACCACAACTTTTCCACACTCGCTATATTAAATTTATTGCATCTTTATCTAAACGGCCCCTATTTTATATTTACGTGCTCATTATATTCTTGCAAACCTATCCAACAAAAACTACAAAGTACTTCTAGTTTCATACTTCTTCTAGGTAAAGTAAACGTCAAGCGTGCGTAGAGTTGTATCGGTGGTCGATAGAAGTTGAGGGAATATTTGTTCTGCCTTTAGCTCCTCGTTGGGTTCGACACTCTTACCGATCGAAAGAGGCTATAACTAATCCCCTACACTTGTGGGTTATCAAAACCATAGGGAATGTAGTGTTGGGTTGGGTCCAGACCGTGTTTGGGGATGTTGCTATGGGCTGACCTATCGCAACCCAGTGGAAGGGTCCACCGGTCAAAGCTCGTCTGGCAAAAGTCGAAGGGCTAGATCTACTGGTCAGCTGGGATTCGGGGTGGCCTTTGGGGTGTAGCTATGCCACAGAAACATCGCACCTTTCCCGATGCATGTGTGGAAGTTTTCTGGCATGCGTAGATGCCCGTCTTCGGGCTCTGTGTTGTGGCCCCCCTCCACGGAAGGAAGTGCCACCGTCACTTGGAGGGTGGGTGGTGCGGGTGCGGTGGAACAGGAGGGAATCTAGTGTTGGGTTGGGTTCAGACCGTGTTCGAGGATGTTGCTATGGGCTGACCTATCACAACCAAGTGGAAGAGTCCACTGGTCAAATCCGTCCGGTGAAAGTCAAAGGGCTAGATCTACTAGTCAACTAGGATTCGGGGTGTAGCTATGCCGCCGAAACATCACGCGGGTCCCGATGCATGTGTGAAAGTGATGTGGCATGCGTAGATGCCCGTCTTAGGCTCCGTGGTGTGCCCCCCTCCATGGACGGCAGTGTCGCCGTCACTTGGAGGGGGGATGGTGCGGGTGCGGTGGAACCGGAGGGAGTCTAGTGTTGGGTTGGGTCCAGACCGTGTTCGAGGCTGTTGCTAGGGGCTGACCTATCGCAACCAGGTGGAAGAGTCCACCGGTCAATGCCCGTCCGACTAAAGTCAAAGGGCTAGATCTACTAGTCAACTCGGATTCGGGGTGGCCTCCAGGGTGTGGCCCCCCTCACAGGCGTCTCTCCGGGGCACGGCGGCAGCGACGTCCATGAGGGTGGCAATCGATATACCAGCGGGGTATGTTTTTTGTTTGGATAAGGCACATTCATTTTGTGAAAAAAAGAAAATAGTAAATAATATAAATTAAAATAAATAAATAAATAAAGGTAGGCCGTCGGCATAGAGGCGCACACGGAGCTACGATGACACGGATCGATGACGTGGCAAAGGGCCAGGCCTATGCCAACGGTTTTGAAGTCGGCATAAGATTGTCTTATCCATAGCGGTTCGCCACCCACCACCCATTCCCCATCTCCCCCTTCCCCCCTTCCCTACACCCGCGTCACCGCCGGATCCTCTGCTTCGCACGCCGCCACCCTTCCGCTCCGGTCGCTGCCGCCGCCCTTCCCTGACCCTGCTCCGTCGCTGCCCCACCGACGCTCTAGGCCGCCGCCGCCCTTCGCTCGCCACTCCCCGCAGCCACCCCACCCGCGCTCCACCCCGGCCTCGTCTTCTCGGCCCGCGCCGGCACCGCCCTTCCTTGCCGCAATGGGGCGCGTCGATGATGTCTACTACGCAACCTTCTTCTTGTAGACGTTGTTGGGCCTCCAAGTGCAGAGGTTTGTCGGACAGAAAATTCCCCTCAAGTGCATGATCTAAGGTTTATCAATCCGTGGGAGGCGTAGGATGAAGATGGTCTCTCTCAAGCAACCCTGCAACCAAATAACAAAGTGTCTCTTGTGTCCCCAACACACCCAATACAATGGTAAATTGTATAGGCACACTAGTTCGGCGAAGATATGGTCAAGTGCAATATGGATGGTAGATATAGGTTTTTGTAAGATGAAAATATAAAAACAGCAAGGTAACAAGTGGTAAAAGTGAGCATAAACAGTATTGCAATGCTTTGAAACAAGGCCTAGGGTTCATACTTTCACTAGTGCAAGTTCTCTCAACAATAATAACATAACTGGATCATATAACTATCCCTCAACATGCAACAAAGAGTCACTCCAAAGTCACGAATAGCAGAGAACAAACGAAGAGATTATTGTAGGGTATGAAACCACCTGAAAGTTATTATTTCTGATCGATCTATTCAAGAGTCCGTAGTAAAATAGCACGAAGCTATCCTTTCCATTCGATCTATCTTAGAGTTCGCACTACACTACTAGGAAAAGGGCTATAGATGGAATTGATACTAATGGCGCACCAGACAAGCAGTGCGCCATTAGTATATAGTAATGGCGCACCAACAACAGATACGCCATTAGAGTTCAAACTACTAATGGCGCAATAGTCCCAGCGTGCGCCATTAGTATCAAAAAGTTTTTTTTTGAACTAGTGCGCCTGTCCAAACATACTAATGGCGCATCGAGACGAAGTGCGCCATTACTAGTTGTAACTAGTAATGGCGCACCAGCAGTAAAGTGCGCCATTAATGTTCTTTTTTTTATGATATTTTTTATTCTTTTTTTTACAAAACTACTAATGGCTCACTGTCCCACAGTGCGCCATTACTAGTTTAAACTAGTAATGGCGCACTATGCGACAGTGCGCCATTAGTATGTTATTTTTTTGCAAAACTAGTAATGGCGCACCTACTATAAATGCGCCATTAGTAACCTTGATTACTAATGGCGCATTTATAGTGGGTGCGCCATTAGTAAGTGGGCAGCAACAAGATATTTTGGACAGCCTCTCCTACCCACACTCACTTTCTCCCCCACTTCATTCTCTCCACCTCCTCCTCCTCTCGGGTCCCTCCTCTTTTTCACCTCATTTCCACCATATATTCATTCAAATTAAGTGGTTAAATTACCTTGTTTTGATAGGTAAGTAAGGGGGGAAGCTTTATTTATGTTGTTCTCCATACAACAATGTGCACATGCACTTTTTATGGCCTAGCTAGATCTATGTATGTTCGTGGTGTTGCATATGTTTGTTGTGTTGCATATGTGTTTGTGTTTGGAGGTGTACCGGTATTTGAAATGCGATAGTTGCCAATATTTTCCCGGAATGTTGATTCATTTCCGTTTCGGTGAGAATTATGGCATTAAGCATTCTTTTTTGTCCTATTTTTAGGGAAAGTCATGGCAAATTTTTTCTTGGTTCTAAAATATCGTTTTGCTCTACCCCGCAGGCGACCATGGTGCGCACGATGACCGAAGGCATCGTGAATAGGTTTTTGAGGTCCGCGAAGGCCGAGATGCTTCAAAAGAACGAGACGGAGATAAGATGTCCGTGTCGAAGATGCAAGCTGAAGAGCCTTATTGCGGACCCGGATTCCGGGCAGGTGCGGGACCACCTGCTCTTGCGTGGTTTCATGGATGGCTATCGGTGGCAAGGTGATGATGACTACGAAGTCGTCCTTGGGGGCCGGGCAAGAAATGAGGAAGGGCAGCAAGACAACCACCGCGGCTCGGGCGGGCGAGAAGACGAAGAATCCCCAGGAGATGATCACGATGGTGATGCTGTACATAGTCATCATGTAGAAGATCTAGGACATGATGATGAGGAAGATGCCGGAGCAGACGACAGGCATCATCATGAAGATGATGATGCCGGTGGAGCAGACGACGCTGGACCATCGATGGGCTGGGTGCAGGACCCTCATATTCAATAGCTGCTTCTCAAGCAGACCGATAACGCAAGAGCTACCGCCCGAGAGAAAGCCAAGATGGATCAACTTGAGTTAGACGCGCTTACTCCATTGTATGAAGGATGCAGGCCCGAGGATACCCGCCTGAAAGTAACGCTCATGGCTCTGGAGATGAAGGTAAAACACAAAATGACCGACGCATGCTTCGACGAGAACATGTCATTCTGGCACGAACGTGTTCCCAAGGGGAACAAGTGCCCCACCAGTTTGGAGGAGGCGAAGAAAATCGTGTGTCCTCTGGATTTACCGCACGTGAAATACCATGTGTGCATGAACAATTGCATCTTTTATCGGGACGAGCACGCGGAGTCTACCATATGTCCGGTGTGCGGCGTCACTCGATACAAGAAGAGGAAGAAAGCTCCTCGAAAAGTGGTGTGGTACTTTCCGATCACTCCTCTTCTGCAGCGGTATTTCGCGGACCCTAAGGTAGCAAAGCTCCTGCGTTTGCACGCGGATAGGGAGGAGAAGAAGCGAGAAGATGACGCAAATGATCCGGAGATAGATAAAAAAGACAAGATGCTGAGTCACCCTAAGGATGCGAGCCAGTGTCAAGTGTTGAACTTCGAAGACCTAGAATTTGGGAACGATCCAAGGAACATCGTGCTGGGCGCGAGCACCGATGGAGTCAATTCGTTTGGCAGCCAGAGAAGCACACATAGCACCTGGCCTGTGTTTGTGTGGATGTACAACCTTCCCCCTTGGTTGTGCATGAAGAGGAAGTACATTCACATGAGTATGCTAATTGAAGGACCGAAACAACCAGGGAACGACATCAATCTGTATCTGGGGCTGCTGAAAGAGAAGCTAGACACACTGTGGAAAACGCCAGCCAATACGTGGGACGCCGCAAAGAAAGAATATTTCCCTATGAGAGCCGCGCTGCTCACGACGGTGCACGACTATCTCGGTTACGGATATGTCGCGGGGCAGGTGGTCCACGGATTTTTTGGATGCGTCAGGTGCATGGATGACACAACGTATAGCCAACTGGTTCGGGTGCTGCCAGGCTGCGACGAGGTGTTACCTCCAATTCGACCTGTCGGGGCCGACAATGATAACGTGATGACCCTCAGCGCCTGCGTGAGCTGGCCCCTGCTTTGGCCGAAGAGCCAGATTCGTTTGGGGGCGGGGGACACCACCCCAAAGACAACACCGCCAGTCTTGCCGGTGCCAAGTCGTCCCCATGGAAAGACCGCCGCAACGGTGCCGGACATCCCTATGCCACTGGATCCAAACATGCATATGGCACAGGATCAGAACGATGAAGACGACGATACATTTGCCAACGTCGATCAGTACTTTGCCGATCATGGGTTGTTGGGGGAAACTGTCCACCACGAGCACCTATGGGACCGGAGCCCCTTGTATGTTGCGGTAAGGGAGCGGAGGGAGCACAAAGAGCAGATCGAGGAGAGCACGCGGGCAGTTTTACCCAGGTTCGGGCCGCGACGGACGCGTAAAACCCTACTCCTGCTTGGATTGTATTGAGTTCTTAGGCTCGGGAGCTTGAAGAACTAGCTACACCGAGCGAGTAAGCTATCTAGGTTTCGAACCCTTTCTACGTTGTGCATGGGCCTCCTTTTATAGGTCAAGGGGTCACCGACAGGTGTCAACGTAGAAGGAAGGGCAAAAACGTAACTTTGGTGGTAGTTGCAATAGTGCGGGAACAGTGGATGAACAGTGGTCATCACCTAACTTGACAGTGGGGGACAAGAGCATTAAATGCCCGTCGCCGTCGACCCCAAAAGCACCCGCCCGTGCGTCTCCGTTCGCCACGGCGGTAGCCTCGTCACCGTGGAGTGCCACCGTGTCCCCCAGGCTGCACAGCCATCCGCCACGCGTCCCTGGAATGGCCCCAGGGTGACGCGTGGGCCGATGAGCTGGAGCGCGGGCACACAGCGTGAGTTCCCCCCAGCAAGCACCTTGCCGGGGCCTTGACCTTGCCGGGCCCTGAAGCTTGTCGCTCCCCGGGCCATGCCGGGGCGCATGCTGCGCCGAGGCATGTCTTCTGAGATGCAGTCTTATAGTCTTCCTGGCAAGCTCCCCTTGCCAGGGTCTTGTGCTAATGTGATAGTCTTGAGCCTGGGACGGCCTTCCCGGCAAGCTCCATTTGCCGGGGTCTTGGTCTTCTGACTTGTATACTTTGTTTTTGAATGGCTTGACAAGGACCAGAGAAGGTTTCCGGCAAGCACGTGGTAGACCCTGCCGCGGGAAGCTGCCACTGCCCGTGCACAAGTTGGGGTACTAAGGTACCCCTATCTTAGTACACCGACATGGGTACGGTGGCGACTTCATGGGGCCTCCTTCTCAAGAACCCAACCCAACAAAAGACGTGCGCGATCTAGCTGGTACCACGAGAAGCCAAGTTGCAACGGGCGTCGTCTGCCGTTCAGCTCTCAGGAGATGCCTCCAGCTGCCGACTTCACCGAGCCTCAGATAGGCGAGGTGCGAAATATTATCAGCCCCAACACACTCAAGAAGGCGGTCTCTGAGCAGAACTCGGTCCCAATTCAGGAGAAGAAGAAGGCACGCAAAAGAAAAACTAACAAGGGTGCGAGCCAGCCGGCACCGAGTACGATCCGTGCTCAGGACGGGCCACCTTCACCTGAGGATGTAATGAGGAGGGTGCAACCGAGAAATATGCTCGATGCTGCAACCGGTGCTATGCGGAGTCTGCATGACAGTGTTCTTTCTTTGGAGAAGCGGCGTCTCAGAGAGAAGGATGTGGCATACCCGATTTTCGCGGCCAAGGTGCCAGAGGGCAAGGGCTTTGTGGATAACTCCATCGGGGGTACGATCGTCCTGCGGTTTGATGACATCCACGCTATGTTGAACCTTCTTCCGCTGCACTACACCTTCGTTCGGATATTTACGCTGAGTATGGAGATGCGGATCATTCGCGACAAGACCCCAGACATCGTGATAGTCGACCCCTTCTACATGCGTGCCAAGATCTTGGGCAGCGCTGGGGACCGGCAAGTCGCGAGTTCTTTCCTCGAAGGGGTCATTCTGGCAAACCGAGATAAGGATAACTTCCTCGTGCCTTACTTTCCCGAGTAAGTCCTCCGCCTCAACCGCCCCGTAACATATGAATTCTTAGATTTCGATCGTTCTTCTTTTAACATTCCGTGTTTTCTGCAGTTACACATATTGCACGCTCATCCTCCTAAACCCCAAATATTCCATGGCCACGTATTTCGACCCGGACCGTCAGTCGAAAGTAGACTACACAAATGTCAAGAAGGTTCTTGATGATGTTCTCCCCAGCTACGCCAAATCTGGAGGCACCTTCACCAGGCCTATTCGTAAGACCGGCAAGCACGTGTTCTCCCACAATACGACGTTGTGCTGCGTCAAGCAGCCGCCTGGCGGTTAGAAGGGTGCCTACTACGCCATCCATCACATGCGGGCGATCGTACGGGACCATCATCAACTTCTGCTACCGAGTAAACTCAAAGATTGGGCCGCGAGCGTGTCGGCAATCCAGGACGCGGACATCAGACAAGAATTCTTTCGCATCCAGTCGGAGTTTGCGGAAATCATCCATCAAGATGTCCTTCGTACCTCGGGGCAGTTCTACCTCAGAAATCAACCGTCGAACAGTGACATCTACACAATGCTACAAATGCAGGCTGACAACGCCTGTGATTTCATGACTCCCACGATAGACGGCGGCTTCATCCACGCTCTGGTCCCTTGAGTCGAGTAGAAAGCAGTGATGCTGTGTCTAGTTCTGAAACATCGATTGGCTCATGTTGTAATTAAACTTTAATGAACTTGTAGTATGTCTCTTTGGTTTCGAGAGTCGTTCAACTTAGATGTAATCGATGCTATTAATGTCTTGCTTTTCTCTTTCGATCGTTCTGTTGCATACTTATATATTGCTTATGTATTGTCTGTGAATTGGTACTAACGTTTCGTTTGGCTAGTGCATAGCGATGCCGTCGTATGTCGTGTACAAGGGTAAGGTTCCCGGAGTCTACGACGACTGGGAGGAGTGTCGGAGACAGGTTCACCGATTCAGCGGTAACATTTACGAAGGGTACACCACTAGGGCCGAGGCCGAATCTAGATACGCCCGCTATCTAGCGGGAGAGGGGAGGGAGCGTTGGAGGAACCGGATGAAGACGAGTTTCATCGTGATGATGCTCATCGTGATGACCGCAGCTCTCTTCTATGTGATGGTAGTTTAGATGATCGATATCGACTTGTAATGTGAAGACAAACTCGCTACTCGCGGTCTCGAGACTTGTAATATATTTTTCTATCTTTGTTCGGTCTTTTCTATTCGGAGACTAATATGATGAATTGTATTCGGAGACTAATATGATGAATTGTATTCAGAGACTAATCTTCTATTGTATTCGATGAATTTGTTATTGATGTGTGCTGTCTATATTCTGTGCAATTATACATTTTGTAATCTATGCAAAAAAACAGAAAAATAATAAAAAAAACCCTAATATTCATACTAATGGCGCATCACAACACAGTGCGCCATTAGTATGCCAAAGGATACTAATGGCGCATCACCAGACAGTGCGCCATTACTATGCGGACATTACTAATGGCGCATCCTGCTGGAGTGCGCCATTAGTATGCCAAAGCACCTGGGTACACATGGCCCCTGGGAGGCATACTAATGGCGCACTACTGTGCATACTAATGGCGCATCAGCGGTGCGCCATTAGTATACCAGATACTAATGGCGCACCAGAGGTGCGCCATAAGTAAAATATACTAATGGCGTGGCACTAATGGCGCACCACTAATGCGCCATTAATGGCCAAATTAGGTGCGCCATTAGTAGGCCTTTTCCTAGTAGTGCTAGAATAAGCCTTAAGATACAAATCAACCAAAACCCTAATGTCACCTAGATACTCCATTGTCACCTCAAGTATCTGTGGGCATGATTATACGATATGCATCACACAATCTTAGATTCATCTATTCACCCAACACAAAGAACTTCGAAGAGTACCCCAAAGTTTCTACCGGAGAGTCAAGATGAAAACGTGTGCCAACCCCTATGCATAGATTCCCAAGGTCACGGAACCCGCAAGTTGATCACCAAAATATACATCAAGTGAATCAATAGAATACACCATTGTCATCACGGGTATCCCACGCAAGACATACATCAAGTGTTCTCAAATCCTTAAAGACTCAATCCGATAAGATAACTTCAAAGGGAAAACTCAATCCATTACAAGAGAGTAGAGGGGGAGAAGCATCATAAGATCTAACTATAATACCAAAGCTCGCAATACATCAAGATCGTGCCATCTCAAGAACACGAGAGAGAGATCAAACACATAGCTACTGGTACATACCCTCAGCCCCGAGGGTGAACTACTCCCCCCTTGTCATGGAGAGCGCCGGGATGATGAAGATGACCACCGGAGAGGGATTCCCCCCTCCGGCAGGGTGCCGGAACGGGTCTAGATTGGTTTCGGTGGCTTCATAGGCTTGCGGGGGCGGAACTCTGATCTAGGTTATTTTCTGGAGGTTTGGGTATTTATAGGATTTTTTGGCGTAGGGCACAAGTCAGGGAGGTCTCCGGGCTGTCCACGAGATAGGGGGCGTGCCCATGGGGGGGGGGGGGGG
>LR738713.1:750397130-750458230 GCA_902687465.1 Secale cereale | reverse complement strand
CCCCTCTCTCTCACCGTGCGCCCCTCCTCTGCAGCAGAGCCCGTCTCCACCGCTGCAGCAGATCCAGGCGAGCATCGATGTTTCGGAGCAGGAGCTGCAAACCGTCTACTGCGGCGCGCCGAGCCCGCTGAAGTCTCCCCGCATCACCTCGTCAACCCCGGCCCCGCACAAGCTCGCCATCCTCTTCCTCTTAGTGAGCTGCACCGGTTCCCCTTCCCCCCCTTCGATTTTGTCTTCCTCGCTGTGATGTTGCATGATGTTCTGATTTTGAACTTGAACGTGCTAACTGAATTTTGCAGTGCAAACTGAACTTTAGACAGCAAACCTTTAATTTCTTGCATGCATGTGAACCGTTATTACATTTATGCATCTGCAAAGAGTGGCTTAGTTCTACAATTTGCTATCCCAACTTTTGATCTAGTCTCTAAATTCATCTCCCAAAAGGTGCATCTTTGGTGAGCAGATGCTGATGGCATATCCAGAACTAGTGGCTCCCTGATATTTCTATCGATATAGATAATTTTGTTTGCACTACACCTACATTTCAAGTGCCAATGTGATGTTGCTGCAGTTTTGTTAGCAAGCGATGCTACTGAAGAGTATAGATTTAAACTGGTGTCTTGAGCTGTAAGTTTATAGAGATCTAACAGAGTGACATGATATGAGTTGTGTGACTGTATGGGGATCTTACAGAGTTATCACTTGTTTTAAAAAAACGCATAGAGCTCTCACTTAATCAAGTAGCTCTATGGAACTGTTAGGCATTTGTTCGTTATTGGTTGCAATTTTTTGGTCTGTGAGTGGACATAACAGTACACTGCGCTGTCCATGTAGTGAAATGAAGATGTTTGGTCAGAGAACAAGGCTATAGTGATCAATGCACATGACACATCTATCATGTATCAGTAGAGTAATTTGTACAGTCACACTATCTGCTTGACTAATTGAACACCTGCTCTGCTTGTGTGTTCCTGCTGCTTGACTAATTGAACACCTGCTGTTGCTACTGTGGGACAATGTTCCTTCTTTTCTTCCTGATGTTGCTATTTCCATTGAAGTACTCACATGTGTTCTAGATGAGCTGCTGCTAGTTAGTTCCCCTTAGACTACATTCTAGATTGCATAGCATAACTCCAGAATATTGTCATTGCACACCTGCGCATATATTTCTGGACAGCAAGCTTATATCTGAAAAATGAGTTAGCTAGGCTCAGAATTTTGAGTTGGCCCCTTTACATAAGTTTTAGATAAAGTTTCAAGGTTTCTTTAGAGTATTTATTTGTGTCATTTGGATGTACAGTTTGAGAGCAGCTATCAATTTAGTTTCAAGGTTTCTTTAGAGTATTTATTGCTAAACTATTGATGATTTTTTGTTGGGTGACCTATTAGATCTGGAATGGAAGCTCACATAAGTTGAGCTGATTTTTGTCCATATGAAAGCAGAGGACCATATGGTCTGTGGCCTTTTCATCCATATGAAAGTAGAGGCACATTGTGGTGCTAGTTTGCTGGGTTTTGTCTCCGACCATCGTGTCGTGATGATTTTGCAGGTACCCTGAGAGGCCCTTGAGTTTGCCGGAATGCCGATTAACTTCCGTTCCGGCAAATTCGGGTACTCCATATGTCCTATTTTCAGCAAAGGTCATGCTGAAATTTTCCGTGAATTTTAGCATGACTTTGCTAAAAATAGGACAAATGGGGTACTTGCGACTAATGCATGGGCCGGGGTATCTTAGTACTTAATTAAGTAGGATCAACTGCCCCGCCATTCTTCCTGCATTAAACCATAGGTGGCAATAGAGCCAAGTGATTGGGCCCAACTTAGAATTCTCCTTCCCAGCTTAGCTTTTAGGGTGCCTCGGTGTCGATAAGAACCTAAATGATGAAAGCTTAGGCTTTTAGGGTGCCTCGGCGTCGACAAACCCTAAATGATAAAAGCTTAGATTTTAGGATGCCTCGGTGTCGAGAAACCCTAAATGATGAGACCATGATCTTGTTCCTTGACAATAACAACCTTTTTGACCAAACGTTTTTCCTATTTAGAGCGAAACATGGCCCACAACGATGAGGCTGGCGGTTCGGGCGGCAAGCAATTCTGGGAGTTGTCCCAGGAGATGGAGGAACAACCTCAACGCTATGAGGACGCCGCGGAAGATACCGATCCTGACTACACAACACGTAATGGCGTCGGGGATGACACCATTGATGGTGCCGCCGAGGATGCCACCACTGATGATGCCAGCACACGCACAGATGGCAGCCAACCAAAGAGGCAACAGAAGGACCGGCGCCCGAACATGCTCCGCACCGTCAAGGAGGAATTTACTCAAGTGAACTCCGACGGCATCCAATGGAGCCCAAACAAATAGTCAAGGGGTACTCGGTTCAGCTCGGGTGCATTCTCTGGAGCACCGTCTCGATCAACACTGAGAACCTAAGGCATAAGGACTGAGGGAATTTGCGCAACCTCCTCTTCACGAAGCTGCACGAACGATACAAGTTCCCCATTGAATTTGAAAACACACGACTCTCAGGGAGTAAAGTGAACAGTGCCGCCCTCACGAGGATGAGCACGGCCCTATCTACTTGGAGAAGCGCGGTGAAGAGAATGATTGACAAAGGTGATAGTTATGAGAAGATCAAGGCGAAAAATCCTTCGATTAGCGAAGATGACTACAAGGAGTTCAAGATCATGTGCCAAAGCAGCGCAACCTCCGAATCAAGTCACTGGGGGAAAGAAATGCGGGAGTTGAACTTAGGGGAACACAAACTCGGTCCCGGCGGTTACAAAGTGGCGGAGCCTATATGGGACAAGGAGGACACGGAGTGTGCCGAACAAGGCCTACGGCCCCGCTTCAAGAAATACCGTGACAAGCAGACCAGGAACTATGTCAGGGCCCGATACAAGGAGGACCCGAAAACAAAGGAGCTTACCACGGATCCGAAGACCAGGGCGCTTGAGCTTGTACTGGCGCAGGAGACTGAAAGCAATAGTGCGGGGTTGTCTCAGAGCACCCATTGTGATAGCACTCTAAATAGGGCGTTGAACGTAATGAAAAACAAGGATAAGCTCAGTAAGCCGTCGTCAGCTGGTCGTGTGGCCGGCAAAGGCTTGTCCACAAAATGGTCGACATACTATAACGATGGTGGGCGAAAGGAGAGAAAGACCAGCTCGGAAAGCCAGTCGCGCGAGGTTCAAGAACTCAAGGCACAAGTGGCGCGGATTCCGGAGATTGTCCAAGAGCAAGTGCAACAACAACTGGGATCGACGTTCACCGGGATTATGCCTACCTTGATTCATGGGCTGACGACGTGGATTGCGGGCGGCCAACAGGGGCCGCCCCCGATTCCCAGCTTCACGGCCAGCAACTCGCACAACGCGCAGGCGGCGCCATTGGTGTCTCCGGCGGAGCCGGTATTGGTGTCTTCGACGCCGGCACGGGCATTGGAGCTTAATGCACCCGGGTGTACGCCGGCCGGCACCTCGGCAGCAAGCGGCCCCTCCATCAATTGCACGCCCATCGTTGGCGGTGCCTCGACATTAGCCGAGCTCGACGCCATCATCACGGTAACTAATTAAGCCTCTCGGTCGAGGACTTCATCTCCTTGCCTTTGACTGGGCATCCTTGACGCCCTACATGTTTTCGCAGGGCGCCGCCGACATTCCGTGCACTCTCCTGCACTTCGTGAACAACGAATTTGTCGATGTCGCCAAGGGCAAAATTGTTCAACCGGGCAACCCTGTGTTCCACGATAATCCGATGCCACCCACCGTGTATAGGGTTCAACTGGTTCGGGTGCTGCCAGGCTGCGACGAGTTGTTACCTCCGATTCGACCCGCCGGGGCCGACGAAGATGATGTGATGAACCTCAGCGCCTGCCTAAGCTAGCCCCTGCTTTGGCCGAAGAGCCAGATTCGTTTGGGGCGGGGGACACCACCCCAAAGACAACACCGCTAGTCGTGCCGGCGCCAAGCCATGGCAAGACCGCCTTAACACTGCCAGACATCCCTATGGCACTGGATCCGAACATGCATTTGCCAACGTCGATAAGTACTTTGCCGATCATGGGTACGATGGCAAATTCATGGGGCCTCCTTCTCAAGAACCCAACCCTACAAAAGACGTGCGCGATCTAGCAGGTACCGCGGAGAAACCAAGTTGCAACAGGCGTCGTCTGGCGTTCAGTTCTTAGGAGACGCCTCCAGCTGCCGACTTCACCGAGCCTCGGATAGCCGAGGTGCGAAACATGATCAGCCCCAACACACTCAAGATAGCGGTCTGTGAGCAGAACTCGGTCCCACTAGAGGAGAAGAAGAAGGCACGGAAAAGAAAGAGTAACAAGGGTGCGAGCCAGCCGGCACCGAGTACGATCTGTGCTTAGGACGGGCCACCTTCACCTAAGGATATAATGAGGAGGGTGCATGTGGCGGGTAAGCCGATGCTACCGACTAATATGCTCAATGCTGCAACCGGTGCTATGCGGAGTCTGCATGACAGTGTTCTTTCTTTGGAGAAGCGGCGTCTCAGAGAGAAGGATGTGGCATACCCAGTTTTCACGGCCAAGGTGCCAGAGGGCAAGGGATTTGTGGATAACTCCATCGGGGGTACGATCGTCCTGCGGTTTGATAACATCTTCGCTATGTTTAACCTTCATCCGCTGCACTACACCTTCGTTCGGCTATTTTCGCTGAGTATGGAGATGCGGATCATTAGTGACAAGACCCCGGACATCGTGATAGTCGACCCCTTCTACATGCGTGCCAAGATCTTGGGCAGCGCTGGGGACCGGCAAGTCGCGAGTTCTTACCTCGAAGACGTCATTCTGGCAAACTGAGATAAGTATAACTTCCTCGTGCCTTACTTTCCAGAGTAAGTCGTCCCCTCAACTGCCCCGTAACATATGATTTCTTAGATTTCGATTGTTTTTCTTTTAACATTCCGTGTTTTCTGCAGTGACACACATTGCACACTCATCCTCCTAAGCCCGAAATATTCCATGGCCACATATTTCGACTCGGACCGTCAGTCGAAGGTAGACTACACAAATGTCAAGAAAGTTCTCGATGATGTTCTCCCCGGCTATGCCAAATCTGGAGGCACCTTCACCAGGATAGTTCGTAAGTACGGCAGGCACGTGTTCACCCACAATACGACGTTCTGCTGCGTCAAGCAGCCGCCTGGTGGTCAGAAGGGTGCCTACTATGCCATCCATCACATGTGGGCGATCGTACGGGACCACCATCACCTTCTTCTACTAGATAAACTCAAAGAATGGGCCGCAAGCGTGTCGGCAATCCAGGACGCGGACATCAGACAAGAATTCTTTCGCGTCCACTTGGAGTTTGCGGAAATCATCCATCAAGATGTCCTTCGTACCTCGGGGCAGTTCTACCTCAGAAATCAACCGTCCAACAGTGACATAGACACAATGCTACAAATGCAGGCTGACAACGCCTGCGATTTCATGACTCCCACGATAGACGGCGGCTTCATCCACGCTCCGGTCCCTTGAGTCGAGTCGAAAGTAGTGATGCTGTGTCTAGTTCTGAAACATCGATTGGCTCATGTTGTAATTAAACTTTAATGAACTTGTAGTATGTCTCTTTGGTTTCGACAGTCGTTAAACTTAGATGTAATCGATGCTATTAATGTCTTGCTTTTCTCTTCCAATCGTTTTGTTGCATACTTATATATTGCTTATGTATTGTCTATGAATTGGTACAAACGTTTCGTTTGGCTAGTGCATAGCGATGACGTCGTATGTCGTGTACAAGGGTAAGGTTCCCGGAGTCTACGACGACTGGGAGGAGTGTCGGAGACAGGTTCACCGTTTCAGCGGTAACAGTTACAAAGGGTACACTACTAGGGTGGAGGCAGAATCTAGATACGCGCGCTATCTAGCGGGAGAGGGGAGGGAGCGTTGGAGGAACCGGATGAAGACGAGTTTCATCGTGATGATGCTCATCGTGATGACCACAACTCTCTTCTATGTGATGGTAGTTTAGATGATCGATATCGACTTGTAATGTGAAGAGAAACTCGCTACTCGCGGTCTCAAGACTTGTAATATAATGTTCTATCTTTGTTCGGTCTTTTGAATTCGGAGACTAATATGATGAATTGTATTCGGAGACTAACCTTCTATTGTATTCGATGAATCTGGTGTTGTCTAAATTCTGTCCAATAATATATTTTATATCCTGCAAAAATATCAGAAAAGAAAAAAAATCCCTAATATTCATACTAGTGTTCAGAGACTTTTGAATTCCTAATCTTTGTTCGGTCTTTTGAATTCGGAGACTAATATGATGAATTGTATTCAGAGACTAATCTTCTATTGTATTCGATGAATCTGCTGTTGCTGTGTGGTGCTAATATATTAGAACCTGTGCAAAAAATCAGAAAAGTAAAAAAAATAAAAAACCTAATATTCATACTAATGGCGCATCAACCCACAGTGCGCCATTAGTATGCCAAAGGATACTAATAGCGCATCACCCCACAGTGCGCCATTAGTATGCCAAAGTTACTAATGGCGCATCACACCAGACTACGCCATTAGTATGCCAAAGCACCTGGGTAAATATGCCCCCTGGGAGGCATACTAATGGCGCACCATGGGCTATACTAATGGCGCACCTGTGGTGCGCCATTAGTAAAAAATACTAGTGGCGTGGTACTAGTGGTGCACCAGTAGTGCGCCATTAGTAGGCAAAACTGGTGCGCCACTAGTAGACCTTTTCCTAGTAGTCACGTGCCTTGCTGCCCCTACTGTCACTGGGAAAGGACACCAAAAGATTGAACCCAAAGCCAAGCACTTCTCCCATTGCAAGAACTATAGATCTAGTAGGCCAAACCAAACAAATAATTCGAAGAGACTAGAAAGGATATTATGAGCACACATAAAAAGTTCAGAGAAGAACCAAATATCTTTCATAGATAACCTTGATCATAAACTCACAATTCATCGGATCTCGACAAACACACCGCAAAAATAGATTACATCGAATAGATCTCCTTGAAGACCGAGGAGAACTTTGTATTGAGATCCAGAGAGAGAGAAGAAGTCATCTAGATACTAGCTATGGACCCGAAGGTCTGTGCTAAACTACTCACAACTCATGGTGAGGGCGATGATGATGATGATGAAGGCCTCCGTGATCGATCCCCCTCCGGTGGAGCTCCGGAACAGGCTCCAAGATGTGATCTCCACGAGAACAGAAGGTATGGCGGTGGAATTAGGGTTTTCTCTCTGTTCACGGAGTTTCTGGGGTACGTAAACTTATATAGGAAGAAGGAGGGCACCGGGGGACGCTCGAGGGGGCCACGAGGTAGGGGGCGCGTCCTAGGAAGGGGGGCGCGCCCCCCACCCTCATGGGCAGCCCCTCGATCTCCTGACGTGGTTCTCAAGCTTCCTGTGCGTGATTTTCTCAAAAAATATCTCTCGCGAAGGTTTCATTCCGTTTGGACTCCGTTTGATATTCTTTTTCTGCAAAACCCTGAAATAGGCAAAAAAACAGCAATCTGGACTGGGCCTTTGGGTTAGTAGGTTAGTCCCAAAAATGATAAAAAAGTGAATGATAAATCCCATTAAACATCCAAGACTTCATAAATAATAGCATGGAACAATAAAAAATTATAGATATGTTGGAGACGTATCAAGCATCCCCAAGCTTAATTCATGCTCGTCCTTGAATAGGTAAATGATAATGAAATAATTTTTTAAGTGGAATGCTAACCAATATAGTTTTTCAATGTAATTCTCTAACGAATGTTCAGATCTGAAAGATTCAAGATAAAAGTCTATATTGACATAAGAAATAACAATACTTCAAGCATACTAACAAAGCAATCATGTCTTCTCAAAATACTATGGCTAAAGAAAGTTATCCCTACAAAATCATATAGTGTTGGCTATGCTCCCTCATTATCACACAAAATATTCATATCATGCACAACCCCGATTTCTGCCAAGCATTTGGTTTCATACTCTATCTTTTTAAACCTTTCAAGTTTCACGCAATACATGAGCGATAGCCATGGACATAGCACTATGGGTGGAATAGAGGTGGTTGTGGAGAAGAGAAAAAGGAGGGAGATAGTCTCACATCGACTAGGCCTATCAACCGGCTATGGAGATGCCCATCAATAGATATCAATGTGAGTGAGTAGGGATTGCCATGCAACGGATGCACTAGAGCTAAATATGAATGAAAGTTCAACAAAAGAAACTAGTGGGTGTGCATCCAACTTGCTAGCTCACGAAGACCTAGGGCATTTGAGGAAGCCCATCGTTGGAATATACAAGCCAAGTTCTATAATGAAATTTCCACTAGTATATGAAAATGACTAAGCATGAGACTCTCTACAATGAAGAACATGGTGCTACTTTGAAGCACAAGTGTGGAAAAGAAGAGAGTAGCAATTGTCCCTTTTTCCCTTTTTTTGGGCCTTTCTTTTTTTCTTTGGCCTTTCTTTTTTTATTCTTTTTTTGCGGAGGGGCTTTATAGATTTAGCCTTTCCTCCCATGGGACAATGCTCTAATAATGATGATCATCACACTTTCATTACAACTCGATATTACAACTCGATACTACAATAACAAAGTATGACTCTATATGAATTCCTCCGGCGGTGTACCGGTATGTGCAATGAAACAAGAGTGACATGTACAAAAATTATGCATGGTGGCTTTGCCACGAATACAATGTCAACTACATGATCATACAATGGCAATACGACAATATGATGCGTGTCATATGAACGGAACGGTGGAAAGTTGCATGGCAATATATCTCGGAATGGGTATGGAAATGCCATGATAGGTAGGTATGGTGGCTGTTTTGAGGAATATATATGGTGGTTGTTTTGAGGAAGGATATATAGTGGGTTTATGGCACCGGCGAAAGTTGCACGGTACAAGAGAGGCTAGCAATGGTGGAAGGGTGAGAGTGCGTATAATCCATGGACTCAACATTAGTCATAAGAAGTCATATACTTATTGCAAAAATCTATCAAAACAAAGCAATCAACGCATACTCCTAGGGGGGAGGTTGGTAGGAGTTAACCATCGCGCGCCCCCGACCTCCACACAAAGGTTGACACTTTACAAATACCGCATGCTCTAACTTTGTCACATAGCGGTTCACCATACGTGCATGATACGAGAATCACTAACCTTAACACAGACATTTATCAATTTCATAATAACTCCACTAGGATGACTCTAATATCACTATCCTCATATCTGAAAACAATTACCAAGCATCCAACATGTCATTCTATTCAATGCACTTAGTGTGATTTTTTTTACTACATTGTCTATCATGTGAAGACTAGTTTCTTTAGCCTAAACACATTACCATGCTCTTTTATGTGGGGACCCCGACTCATAAGTCGAGTTCACCAAATGCACGTGTACAGTGATCCCAGATATCAATGCTCACTGAACACACAGAAGCTGAATAACAAGAGTCTTACATCCATACATACCGTATTACACAAATAGGACCGTTAAGGTCAAGTCTTGAGTATATCATCGCAGCGGAAATCTTCAATAACAACTTGTACCCATGCCATCTGCCTTAACCCTACAGGCATTCTGACTGGGAAGCGTCCTAGCTCGCATGCTCGTCACCAAGAAATCTTCATCATATCCTGTTCTCTCCTGCCTAGCCAATAAAATAACCAGTGGCAAGCCAATGAGTACTTTGAATGTACTCGCAAGCAACCCAAGTGTGATGACAGAATAATTATGCAAGGCTCTACTGCTAGATTGGCAGTTTGGCGGAAAGCTAGTTTTTCATATGCAAGTATGATCAACATATAACATGGACATGCATCTGTCTGCAACAAGTATCAGGAGGTCACATACATCATTATCGAGAAAGATTTGTAATCAACTCACGCTCAAGTTCATTGTGACTTTCTCACAATCACATCAACAGATTTACCCAAACCGTGTTGTTTTCCAGAAACTTATGGACATAGTCTAAGTAGCACCACCCAACTGTCCTTGACCGCGGACACGGCTATTCGAATAGTTTGACACCCTGCAGAGGTTGCACACTTTACCCACAAGATCCGGGGAACTTCCGTGTCATCCACGACCCGCGGTACCTCAAGTACCCGGGGTAAGCACCCGATCACTATCTTTCCCTAGACGACACTAACATAGAGTCCACTCGATTGGTAACAACCCCATGCCAAGCATTTCACATCTTAAATATTGTGGAGCCTTGCTCCCATATTCATCACATAGCACTGACACGGGGTACCAACGGTGTGTCCGGTGCCCTGTAAAGACAGTCATGGCCGCCTATCCAAGCACGACCCCGTCCCGAGAGTGACCTCATGTCACCCCCGTCACTAGTAATGCGGGCACCATGCTAGTATCGACCTAGGTAATCAATAATGCCCTTTCCCATATAAGGGTAGAGTGGTTGCGCATGTTCGGTTGGGACGATAGTCACACATAAATCTAATCCATCTCTATCAACGACACTCTCATCAAGCCTCGGTACACTACTTCTTCACCAAGTAGTGCCCTAGTTCTCATCATCTCCCAGGGGCATTAGTGGCACCCACTGGGTTATTTGCAAGTATGTCAAACCACACTTGTTTCACTCAATGCATAACCCTGACCCATTTTGCGTAGACAACTACTATAGCATATATCTATCTACTCCCACCCACATAACCCTCATAGGAAGGTAGGATCATGCTTGATGCAAGTTCAATAGCAAAGTAACAAAGGTACCAACCAAGGTGGTCACCTCTGCTGCATGATTTCGATGCCTTGATAATAAGGTGCTATGAGACATGCATAAAAAGGTTTCTCGAACATGGTCAAAGGGCTGCTTGCCTTATCCTTCCGAGTCTTCAAACCTTCTGGTCCATCTCCGAGTACTCCGTTTATTTCGTCAACTAACGGTGGAAACAATCAAAATAAGCAACACAACGAAGCAAAAATAAAAGTGCTCTAAAAATAGGAATTGGACTTTTCTAGGATACCTCTGGTCATATGAAATATAACCAAGGTGGTTTCATTGGAGTATGATCAATGGATGGTTTGGCACATTTCAATATGATGGAATCAAGGGGTTTATGGATTTGGAAGAAGTGTACAGAAATATATTTTTGAATAATGAGCAAAGGCATCCATTAATCAAGTCATGATTTTAGAAGCATCCAGGAGTTGGTCTCACTAGATTTGGAGTCCAAATGAATCTCCTAGGATTTTGCAAAGTTGATAAATATGAAGAAATGGCTCATTACTTGGTGGGGGTACAGAAGGTATTAATAAAAATGTTCCAAAACTAAGTTTGGATATGACAAGAACCTAGGAATTTGAACCACTGCATTTGGATCAAATTTGAGCCCTCTGTGATTTTCTAAAGTTCATCACAGAAAATGGAATAATGGCATTTGATAATTATTTGTGAAGGAAATGTTTCTGGAAAAATGTGCATATTGCACCATGTGATAGAGCATGATTTTAGAAACTACCAGAAATTTGAATCATCAAATTTGGAGTTCATTTGAATTATTTATGGGTTTTTGAAGTTGACTGGAAATGCAAAAGGAGAATGGAAAAGGAGGGGGGGTTATACCTATACTGTGGTTCGGGCGTAGTATAACGCCGCAGCGCCCTGGGCCGGCCCAGCAGCACGGCCATACGCAGAGGGCTAGGCGACGTCGAAGGCGCCATCGGGCTAGGCGTCTTCACCGCAGGGACGCGGCTCCCACGGATGCGTCTCCACTTATACGCGGGCCCAGCCCCTCGGTCGCTTACAAGCAGGCCCCGCCTGGCAGGTTCGCCTTCCTCCTCCCGCTCGAACAGAGGCGAGGCAGGGGAGGCAGGGCCGAGCGCTCGCCGGCGTGGCCCTGTCGACTCGGGCCGTCTCCGGCGACGCCCCGGCCACCGGAATGACCAGCGCGGAGAGGCGCATCCAGCCATGGGTAGCACGCATGTCGGGGAGGACCAGGTCGAGCAGGGGTTCAACCACGGCGGAGAAGGGCCTCGGCCACCTTGGGCTTCGAGCGTACGGGCATCTTGGGGAGGATTGGCGGAGGTGGGGGACTCCCTGGAGATCGTGTGATGGCGCCGGAGTGGCTAGGAGGGAGAGAGGGGCTCGGGGTTGCTCGAATTCGAGCGGCGGCCGTCGGCGAGGCTCCGGCCATGGAGGTGCATTGAGGGCGCGGGGAGAGGTGAAGGTTGGTCCAGGGGGTTGCTGGGAAGGAGAGAGAGCGAAGGGGCTCCAGAGGAGGGTCTGGAACGGCCTTATATAGCCGTCCCACAGCTCACCGTGGACGCGGCGCATGAGTGGCCGTGGCAACGGTTCGGGAGGCCAGGAGAGAGTGCGGGGAGCTGTCTACGGCGTTCGTGGGACTTGAGTAGGGCGCCAGGAAGAGAGAGGAGGAGCGGGGAGCGTCGGGACAGCGCGCGCGTGTGAGCTCGCTCACTGGAGCTCGCTGTCGGCCAGTGCGCGTGCGAGAGGAGCAGCAGGAGGGAGAAGGAGGAAGGGGCCGACAGCGCTGCGTGACACGGACGTCGAGGCGACCTCGAGGGACACGAGGAGGAGGCCCGAGGTGGTCGGGTGCTCCTGATTGGGGGTGGCTACAGTGCGCCAGGGCACTGTAGAACGCTCCAGAGCGCCCGTTTGGCCGGCATGGACGTGTCCTCGCCGCTCTGGACGCGTCCACTTTTCCCAATGATGTCTAGGGGGTCGAGGGAGTAGTAAACAAATGTGTGATGGTCTTGGATGCCATGGAGGGCCACTGGAGTGAGGAGGGAGGTGAAAGAGGAGGAGAAAGCTGCTGACCAGAAGAGTAAAATGGGGTTTTACCCCCTCCAATGATTGAGTTGAGGCATGGGTGAGTTACAGGAGGTAGAAGATGATCAGGTTTACCTGTGGTAAGAATTTGAGGTAAAGGGAAATAGGGGAAGGGGTCAAAACAATGGTTTTGGTAAATTGGCAGAAGGTGTTTGATCATGTTTTGGGAAAGCAAATGACTTCCAATTGACATGGGACTTAACAGGATCGAATGTCACATACATTTAGGCCCTTCCACCAAATTTGAGCTCATTTGGGCAAAGTTGCCAATGCAACTCTTGTAAACCCTAGAAATCAACAGAAATGGATCCTCCAAGATTAAGTTAAGCAAATCATCTCCCCTTTATGGACCACTTGGTGTAGTGTCATCATTTGGGGTTTTGATCATGCCCACAAAGTTTGAAGCCCCAGGTAAAAAGTTGGAAATGTAGAGTTGTTCAAATTTGGATCTGGTCAGAAAGGGTTTTGGGGTACTTAGACCAAGTTATGCTTCTCCAAAACTTGTGCCATTTGGCATAGATGCATAATTACATCTTTTTAGCATCTGCACCAAGTTTGAGAGCATTTGGACAAGTTTGGCAATGTAAAGTTGCACAAACTTCAAAATGGACAGAAATGGTTTTGAGGGGATTAGATGATGATTCCTTGATCTTCAAGGCATGAGGCTTTGCAAGATCATCAAATATGTCATATGTAACATGATAGAATTTCCCTGGACTTTTTGGAGAATATTTCCTTTGTAAATATTTCAAAAGCTTGAAATACCCAGAAAGGGTTTTGGAAGGATTTGTCCAATATTTTGAACATGACCATGTGTTGAAACTTTTATATATGGACAATATATGTCCTATGAGTTTCCCTGGATTTTGGCAAATATTTTTGAAGTAATTAAATAATTTTTCCGTATTAAAGACTATTTCTGGCTTTAAGGAAAAGCTTTTAAATAAAATATAAAAATACCTTTTAAAATTAAAATTTTGTGGTTTCTGGGAGTCCTATACCTAATAGGATTCAAATAAACTTTTTGAAAGATTTTTCACACCCTAATTAAGGTATTTGCAGTGCAAACCTCAATTCAGGGGTTTTTGGAAAACTAATTTTAGAAAATACTATTTGGCCAAAATATTTTTATAAGAAAATACTATACTGTTCTATACACATGGCATGATCATTGGGAGAAGGTTTTGGATCAAGGAGATGAAGTATAAGAATTGGAGGATTTATTTGATTTTTAGAGCACTAGCAAACAGTAGACAGAAAATCAATCAAGCAAAGTCAAAAACACTCAAAAGTTTTTGTCAATCCACATTATTAGCATGATTATCAGCTTAAGCAATGTGGCATGAAAATCAGGGTGTGACAGACCTACCACCCTTACAAGAATCTCGTCCCCGAGATTCCCAGACTAGGCTTGGAAAGGAATACGGAGCCTTGGATACGGGGTAGTCTTCACTTCTTCTTGTTGGTTCTGCTTCCGAGTGGTGCTCCATGGAATCTTGAAGTACTTGGTGGTGTGGCTTCTTGCTTGTTGCCTTTGATGCAGGTTGCTGAGGGGTCTCTTGCATAGGTTAGGTTGGGTTAGTTGTCAAAGGCTCGGTGATCGATGTCTTTGCGGGGATCGGGCTAGTTAGGAAGTAAGAAGTACTTCCAGGGTGGTGACCCGTGGAATATTTGCTGCACGGAGGGTATCTCAGGTGGTAAATCTAGCCGGTAGCCGTCTACTATTTGACTTGCAGTGGTCTTGAAGAAGGTCGATAAATCTTGGTGTGAGCGCCCCTTCGACTCGGAAATGCTCAGTCCCTTCGAGAGGAGTGGTTTGCCGATACGCCCGGTCTTGGACGCAGAAGTGTATCTCTTGATGATGGTGGTCGATGTAGTTCTTCCTTCTTGACATGCCGGTCTTCAATCGTCTTCTAACCAGCTGCACAGCTCTTCCCTCGTCTTCGGGTAGTCAAGAATGTTGCCAAATAAGGATGACAACTAACTTGTCCAGGTACTCCATGAAGTTTATGGGGTACGCAAGGTTGGCTGTGGTATTGGTGGTGGTCTCCGTTGAGTATTGGCAGAGGTCTTCTTGACTCAGAGTCAAGGCTGTGGTCAGGATCTGACCATGTTGTGGCTCGGTGGGGCTTAAGGGTTTCAAGGATTCTAGTGAGTGAGTGAGTGAGCGTTCATTATCTTATCCTTAAGCATAGTTTCTGAGATGCCAATAGCTCTATCTAGTACTCGAACGAAAAAGCATCCTCTCGCATAGACCAACTTCAATCACCACTCATGCCATACATGTCCTCATGACTCCCAAGAGGAGGTCTGACCAAAATTGTACTTGTCTACGATCCCTAAATCCGTATGTGTGTCTACCCCTAAAATCCATGGGCAGATCATACATGCTACTAAGCTTAAATTAAACTCCACAATCCAAGCACTCAACCTATTCTTGCAAGGTTCAAGATAATGCATCTCTATTCTAAGGAAACACGTCATATGCCACTCCAAGATTTTGTTTCCTTCCTATAGATCAACTCCAATAGCCCGGTAATTTCCATCAATCACCACATAATCCAACAATTCTACAAATCCGACGTCTACGGTGTTCCGCAAGATCTCAAGTCCCTACAATACCCAAATACTTGAAAGGACTATGCATTACGATAGTAAGTCCACCAAATTCCCTTCATCCGGGTCAAGTAAACTCCAAGGTCATGATTATATAGATCCCTAAACCAACTCCGACAAATAATCCAATCTCCTAGTTTAGTGCCCACCGAGAAGCATGATATCATGATCGAGACCATCAGTCTAAATCCAGTTTACTCCAAACCATGCAGACATATACAACATCTATAACCAAACAGAATCACCTACATAAATCCAATCTCCTGCCCAACGAGAATTCATACATGCTTCCCCAAAGTCGTGACCACACCAATATGAAAACCTCACAATCCATCAAGGCCTCAGATAATTCCTTGAAGTTACTGATATAAAGCCTCCAAGTCATCTGTCTTATATCCTCAAATTGGTCTATCTATGGCATCGTCAGTTCTTGTGCTATATTAGGATGGAAATGTGCTCACTCACTGTGTCCACTAGTTCCATTATGAACCCAGTGTTGTGCAAGGTTATAAAGGCTTAACTAGTTCTCTCGCAATACTATGGGTTAGGAACATGGTTAAGGATTCGTGCTGGAGTCTCTCGTGGAGTCTCAAAGGGTCTAGGAATGGGTTACTAGTCTGAAGGATCAAACATAACTTCACGGGGTTGCACTCGATCCTGGAGGTTGTAGCAGAAGTCTTCAGTGCCAGTTGGCTGCCGAGGTAGAATCCTTGGTGCATCTTGTCTTGCGGGTCTTCAGTTGGGGAGAGAGAAGAGAGGGAAAAAGTGGCGTAGAGGAGGGAAATGACTAAAGGGGGTTCTATAGTGCAGGTGCAAACAAACAGGTGCAAAAAGGCCGAAACAAAGAAACAAGGCAAGGAAGATGATATAGCCATGCACTTGTTGCCTAGGGCAAAAGTGTGACTTATATCAAAACACAAACAAATAAAGGCAAACAACACACAATCATGGTTCTATTCGAACCATCATATGGACTCGACTGCGCATAGGGGGTACACGACTCATCCTACCCTAGGGGTTCTCGGACTCAGTGTCGTGACTTGTGCCTCGTGCAGTCTCCTGGGTTTTCCTCCGGTGTTGCTATGTCCCTAGTAGTTGTTTGATAAACGATCCGGGTTGAGCCTGAAGAATCTTCAACAACTTCTCGCCTGATGAGGTTATGTGGTGAAGGTGCCTCCTTGTAGCTGGCGTTGACTTGGTCTTCTCTTGTCTCTTTAATCATGACGACCCCTTGTGCCTTCTGGGACGTCAAAGGTGCCAGGTAGGCAATCCGTATGCAATGACAATAACAAGGCATAATAGAGGTCCAACATGTCGGTTTCGTTGGTGACAACATCGACACCAAGAGCGGGGGACGAAAAGAACCGTTTTCCTGCTCACTATAGTGAGGCGGACCAAATGGCATGGTTCTCATCCACTGATGGTTGCCGACACAACAACGATAATGACAAGGTTACTCTATTAGCTAGGTATATCATGGTCTTGCATAACCTATACCCTGGTCATCGTAGGCCAATGTTGCATCATCCTGGGGCACTGTCAAGGGTAACACCATCTTCTGGGTCTCCACGTCCTCATTCCTCGAGGATGGATTTCTCTGTTGGTATCATCTGTCGCGGTGTCGCCACTATTATGTTCGGAATGGGTGGGTGAGTGTTTGGCAAGGTGTACTCCACAAGGATTACAGAAAATCCTGTGGTCAGGGGCATAAGGGTTCTAGCGACCAAAGTTTTTGAAAGGGTAGAGATCTAGTATAACCTGGTTTTCGAAAAACCGAGAAGGGAAGAGAAGTATAGATAGTTTTGAAAACTAGTAATAGTTTTGAAAATAGTTTTACCCTAACTAACGACCATGCAAACTAAGGCTTCCTACAGTCAGGATGGCTCTGATACCAGCTCTGTGGGGACCCCGACTCATAAGTCGAGTTCACTGAATGCACGTGTACAGTGATCCCAGAGATCAATGCTCACTGAACACACATAAGCTGAATAACAAGAGTCTTGCATCCATACATACCGTATTACACAAATAGGACCATTAAGGTCAAGTCTTGAGTATATCATCGCAGCGGAAATCTTTAATAACAACTTGGACCCATGCCATCTGCCTTAACCCTACAGGCATTCTGACTGGGAAGCGTCCTAGCTCGCATACTCGTCACCAAGAAATCTTCATCATATCCTATTCTCTCTTGCCTGGCCAATAAAATAACCAGTGGCAAGCCAATGAGTACTTTGAATGTACTCGCAAGCAACCCAAGTGTGATGACAGAATAATTATGCAAGGCTCTACTGCTAGATTGGCAGTTTTGCGGAAAGCTAGTTTTTCATATGCAAGTATGATCAACATATAACATGGACATGCATGTGTCTGCAACAAGTATCAGGAGGTCACAGACATCATTATCGAGAAAGAGTTGTAATCAACTCATGCTCAAGCTCATTGTGACTTTCTCACAATCACATCAACAGATTTACCCAAACCATGTTGTTTTCCAGAAACTTATGGACATAGTCTAAGTAGCACCACCCAACTGTCCTTGACCGCGGACACGGCTATTCGAATAGTTTGACACTCTGCAGAGGTTGCACACTTTACCCACAAGATCCGGGGAACTTCCGTGTCATCCACGACCCGCGGTACCTCAAGAACCCGGGGTAAGCACCCGATCACTATCTTTTGTAACACCCCAAATTTTTGAGTTGGTTTTCTCTTGCAAACTTTTGGCCTTTTTTGAAGGGGGTTGTTTGATCTTTTCTTTTGCCCTTCTAAAATCCCTGTTTGCCAAAGTTTGTATGTCTTCTCAAGCTTGGTTTTTGGCCTTGGAGTTCTCCTCTTGTGTTTGGCTCAAGCACCAGTTGAGATTCAAATGGAGTTATTTGAGATCATCACTTCTTATTTTAAAATTCTCAAGTTTAATCTTGACTCATCTCCCCTCCAACCTTCATCTTGCACAAATACCATGGGACAATCCCCACCAAGACTCTCTTCACACCATGGGACAAGCATTTCATCAATTCCAGCAAGTTGTGAGCTTATTCGGATTTTTCTCCTATTTATTTCATTCCAAAAACAATTCTGTCTTTTATAGTGGACCTCGGTGATTAACAAAGGAACCACTTTTTTCATCTACCTATTTGACTCCAAACCAACTCTCCTAGATAGTCCTTAATACCCACAACCTAGATCCATCTTGTTTCACTGGTCCACAGTTCAAAATTTTCAAATTTCACCTGCTCCAAGTTTGGACCAGATTTGCAAAATTTGGTGAAATTCATATTTATCTTCATCCAAAAATTATGTGAAAAATCATGCAGCCTCTAGATACATCAAGAGGCTACTCCACCAAAAATCAGCTCCAAAGACATTGCACAAATACCAGAATCATTTCATCAAACACCTAGCCTACACTGAACTGTTAGCTATTAACTGAAACTGTCGACAGTTTAACACTTCGTCAGTTTCGTCAGTTTCGACAGTCGTCGGGCACGGCGACAAAACTCCGTATGTATCTCCCTTGGCTCGACGCTGCACTGCAGCTTCTTCTTATCCGCACGCCGCACGGTCGCTTGGCAGCTTCTGGGCGTCGGTGGCGCCCTGGCCCGACCGCGCCGGCGGCTGCCACGGCCACAGTGCCGCCCGTGGCGGCTGACAGACGCAACGCCGCAGCTCCACGCCGTTTCGCGCCGCCCAGACCAACCCAGTGCCCCGCGTGTCCTTCTCCACAGCCAGCGCACGCCTGACATACCGTCGCCGTGGCCTGGCACGAGCAGAGCGCCGTTTCTGCCGCCGATAAGCCGCGAGGCCGTTCCGTCGAGGACAGGCCGTAACCACACCTCTACTGCCAAGTTAAGCGCGGGAATGGAGCTTCTACAGATCATAGATGATGCTCAAGCCCCTAGCCCCGCCGTCCGAACACTACAACGCCGTAATTAGCTCGCCGGACTTATCAGTTCGCGGCAGCCACCTCGAGCCGCCTATAAAAGGCACCCCCGAGCTTGTGCTCGAGCACACACGCCTCCACTACTTCCCTAGACCACACCAAACCTCTGGAAGAGCCCCGAGAGGCTTTTCTTCCCCGGCTCCGGCCAGCTGCCTCCGCCTCGGGCTCCAGCTCCGTTCATTCCGGTGAGGGCTCCTCCGCCGCCGTGAGCTTGAACGTAGTACCCTGGCATCCACCTAGTCCTAACCCCCAACCCAATTTCTCTCCAGAAACTTTCTCCGACGAGGTCCACGAACACCCGAGCCGACGTCCGCCGGAGATAAGCTCGCCGTCGACGTGGGGCTCGCCGGCACCCAACTCCACCACCGTTCTACGCGGAAGACCACCGTGAAGCTATAGGTACCACTCCCCTCCCCTATCTCTCCGTGGATCGACGCCGGCGATCACCGCAGCACCGTCGCCGACGCGGCTCTGTTTCGTTTTTCAAACCTGACAGGTGGGGTCCCTCTGTCAGTCTCTCACATCTCCCCTCAAACCGTGTTCTGCTGGCGTATTTACGCAAAGTGTGTTTTCCCTCTGCGGGTGACATACTACGTACCAGTTCGCTTTGTCCTTTTCTGTTCTAGCCCCTGGATCTTTTCTGTTTCATTATAGATGGGTCCCTAGACAGAAACCTTAATATCTTTTAAACTAAAAGTGATTTTGAGTTGATTCTTTTTCTGTCCACCTTGGTTTTCTGTCTAGTTTTTTGTCATATTTATGCAGAAATATTTTGAGCAACTTTATTTGCACGCGCGGTATTTATGTTAGTATGCATTTTGTTTGAATACATAGATACCGGAGGACGTGACGGAGACGCGAATCACGCCGAGTTAAGCGCCGACTTTTTAGAACCAGGCAAGCATGTTTGAACTCTAGATATGATGAGTGTATTGCATGTTTGCTCGAGTAGCTCGTTCATAAGCATGATTATATGGGCATATGTGTATGGCATATTTCATGCAAGTGATGCTTCGGGTGAGTCCCGAAGGAAAATGTTGAACCACCTCGATCATATGGTGATATGATGGGGTGGAATACTGGTATTGTTGGAGCATGCCAGTAGTTGGTCAACTCAGTGTCAACGGAGATCATGTCACGATTCCATTCGTCTCCTTTTCAGTACTATCATAGGCCGTCCGTTGTGATTACGGTCTAGTCGGTTGTAAACCACTTTCCGAGTACACACCAAGTAGAGACATGGGTGTTTCCGGTTGGGACCGAGAGGGGGGCACCCCTTAGAGCACGCATATATAAATTTGATCCCATGCTATTCGAGGTTGTAGCCTCCCCGTCTTAATGTTTTCCGTGAATGTCGTCGCGGGTGATTCCGGACGACAGGATGTTAAATGGGTGTGTACTGGTTAGTTGGGTTACTACTAAAACACCGTAGACGGGGCTAGCGCACGTGGCTAGTAGAACCCGTTGGCTATGAGTTATTTGTACAAGCTCTGCAGAGTTAAATTTCCTTCAGTAGCCATGTTTATGGCCTAGGATTTATATTCATGTCAACCCGGTGACCGTCTCTAGTATATTCTTGTGAGTAGCCAAAACAGCGTTGTCATCAGGTCCATTTGGTAAATGAACTCACCACCATCCCTGTATTTCATCATTATATCCTGTTATTTATAAGCCCCTTTATGTGATGTCGCTCAGACGTCCAACTGTGCCATTCTTTTTATTTATAAGCCCTTTATGTGATGTCGCTCAGACGTCCGACTGTGGCATTCTTTTTATTTATAAGCCCTCTATGTGATGTCGCTCAGACGTCCGACTGTGGCATTCTTTTCATTTATAAGCCCTTTATGTGATGTCGCTCAGACGTCCGACTGTGGCATTGTTGTTATTTATTTTGCTATAAGCCCTGTATGTGATGTCGCTCAGACGTCCGACGGAGGCATTCTCGTTACTTACTTCGGTTATAAGCCCTTTATGTGGTGTCACTCAGACGCCCGACTGTGGCCTATTATCATTTATTATTTTCCTACGAGGTGTCACCCAGACCCTCGTCTGGTCCTGTTATTTTTTTATTTTTTTATCTTTTGGATTTCGGGAGGATTACCGCCCGACTTCCAGTCTTTACTTTCAGTGCATTCACATTTTGTTCCGGTTGCATTTCTGCTGGAATACTCTTATGCATTCATGTTGGCATTTGTTATATCTTAAGTCCGAACTGTCTTGCGAGTACATTCAAAGTACTCACCTGGCTTGTTGATTTGGCCAGATGTGGACGAAGGCGATCTCATGGATGAAGAGTTCGATAGCGAGTCCGACGCTTAGAGGAGTCCCAGTCAGTCTCTCGCGATCCTTGAGTTGATCACTATTTTATAACCGCTTCCGCCTACCACCAAATAAATTCACCGGGTCTCACTCCGACACTCGATGAACTGTATAATATTGGAGTCACACCACCCACTTCACTTTGACATATTCCACCACCTTTTATTACGAGCCAGTAGTATGACACCCCGCCTTGTGCCATATCCGCCTCTATGTAATATATTGGCGCGCTTGTTAGAAAATCTGTTGAGCCATCTCAACCTTGTATATATTCAGTGTACTGGAAATTCTGTATCAAGGGATTGTCTGCCAGCAGGAATATTATTCCTTGCCGGTTTAATAAAGCGACCGGTCTTCCGGTAATTATTTTACTGAAGGACCGGTGGCGACAACCTTGGTATCAGAGCCAGGCTGACTATAGGAAGCCACTAGGTGCGCTCGCTAATCGGTTATTCGTGAAAAATCTGCTTTTCAGCATTTTTTACATCTGTAGCAATTTTCTGTTGGTCAGCATAAATTTATGGCCTGACTATTCGGAATTTTTGTCTACTTTTGTAGATGGCCAGCAACGACTGTGATGCACAGGTGTTCGCCAACATTCCTGAGGGGTTTGTCAAACTCCTCATCGCCATCACCAAAGTCGCCATCGGGCCATCCACACGTCCCGAATTTACACTCTACCGTCACAAGCTCAACGACAGCGTGTCTATGCATCAGGCTGTTGTCAGGCCCATTTCTGGGAAATAAATCACAGAATAGCCTTAAGTCACACTAGTCCCCAAGAACAACCAGTGGACAACCTTGATATAGATAACCAGTACAAAATAATATTACACAGAGTTGAGTCAGGGTGACTCAACAATTTATTACACAACTCAACGCACTATGGTGGCGGAATATGACAGTGGGTGGTGGAACTCAACACCGGTACAATAGCATAGAGTCAAGCGTCAGTGTGAGGCTTGACTGTTTATTGGTGTGGCGGAAGCTTGACGGATGTTACAAGTGGTAGACTCCATGACACAGGTGTGCTGACTGGGAACCTTCTAAGCGTCGGCCTCGCTAGCGCAATCCTCCTCCAAAAGCTCGTCCTCCTCCAAGTCTGGCCAAGTAAATAGCCAGGGACACGCCAGTGAGTACTTTTGAATGTACTCGCAAACATTATGAACATAAGATATACCGAATGCAAATGCCATGATAAATGAAACTTCATGCATGCAGACCATTATCAAAAACATGGCATGATAAATCATGGTTAGTGTAGACATAAATATTAATTAGCACCAACAAATATATATATAAAGAAATGCCGGTCGGATGTCAAGTGACACCACGGTAGGACTTGAAGAGAAATGCCAGACGGGTGTTTAAAAAAGAAATCGGACGATACCATCCGAGAACTCAGGCAACACCACGAAAGGACTTGAAAAGAAATGCCAGTCGGGTGTCCACAAGAGTAGTGGCGTGATAAACCGCCTGAAACTCGAGGGACGCCACAAAAGGACTTGAAAATAAAGGCGAGTGCCCGGGGTAGTCTAGCCAGCCCCTGAGACACTCTGGAAAGTAAAAATAAGATCAGAGGGTTAGTCCATAAGCATAATCTTCATCATAAATAAATTCATGATAATACTAACTGCGACAGGAATATCATGCAACATAAACATGCTCAGGTATATTATTTTCCTCCAGAGACTGACACCGGGACCGATACTTGACCCACCCAACAAAGTCCTTGACCGTGGACGCGGCTATTCGAATAGATATGACTCTGCAGAGGGTGTACTCTTTACCCACGCGTATGGGATTCCCTTAGTCAGCACCGAGCACTGGCTAATACCCATTACGGACTTTGGGTTGAAAACACACCTGACGCACACACACCGTCCAGATGCCAGGAATCACCCAAAGCATCGCTCCAGAAACTTTAAGTCAGGGAGGCTACAACCTCCGAAAAGCATGGGATCACTATTAAACGCGCGGATTACAAGGGGTGCCCCCCTCTCGGCTACAACCGGAAACACCCATGCCCCTGACCCGATGACAGGCTTCAACCTTCATCATAGTTCTCTGGGTGGTGTGCACCCGAACAGGGGTTATCAACTTACTAAGCCGTACCCTCCTTTCGGAAGGACCCGTGGCAGCACGGTATACAGCTAGGTGTATAGAGCAAGACTCGATCTAGGCCGACTTAGGAGGTGTTATTAAAATATCACCGGTGTTCTTTAACACCGCCACATGACACTACTGTGTCAGTAAAGGACCGTGCCCTCCGGCACGTCCAAACCACAAGTAGAAATTCTGCCATCTAGTAACCACATGCATGTCAGAGATGCTAGTGTGCAAGCAAAGGAAAAGGTGACATGACCATGCATGCACTTGTGATATATCATGCAACATATACGGTGTAGTACCAACTATGCAACCATGCAAATGCAAACACCATATCCCAGGTTCAAATAATGCTTGCCTTGTCCAAAATAGTCAGGAGAAAACCCCTCTGAAATTCCAGCAAAAGATCCTTCTTCTTTTTCTGAAAATTCAAATTTGAATTCGAATAAGAATTCCAACACAGTACAGAAAAATGTTCTCAAAATATTTTTAAATAAATCTTAAAAAAAACTAGAGAGAAAAAGAAAAATTTAGCAAAAGGAATCAATTCATTTGGAGCTATAGTTTAAAAGTTATTAAGTTTTTAAAACCAGGGGTTTTTGTGCAAAACAGAAGCCCCTGAGTTGTTTTAAAAGAAAACGGTTCGGCAGCGAATACGCCTTCCAGTGGAGAAGACGTGAAGCGTGGAATACGCCTTCGCTGAACACAGTAAATAGAGAGAGAGAGCTGACGGGTGGGGGCCACCCGTCAGGTTTAAATCGAGCGCTCGCGCGCGTGTACAGAGAGGAGGCGGCGATCGCCGGCGACGATCGCCGGGGTTTCAGAGCCCGGCGCTGGTCGCAACGTGACCAGCGTGGACTCCCGCATCGGTGGATGGTGGAGGTGGCCACCGACGATCACCTGAACGGCGGTGAGCTCGACGCCGGCGGACGGTGGTTCGGGTGGAGTTGGGGCTCGTCGGAGAGGGCTTTGGGGTTGGAATTGGCTTAGGGGTTCGACGTGGTGGTGGAAAAGAGGTGGACTGGCGGAGTTTGGGTGGCTCTGGTGGAGTAGGGGTGAGGTTTGGTTCGTGGACAGAGGCGGCGGAGCGGTGGCCGGAGAGGGAGAAGAAGACCCTCTCGTGGTCGGGTGGGTGGCTAGGAGGAAGATTGGGGGGCGGTGGAGGCGAGTGGTGAAGCTGGAGGGGCTCGGGGGTCCCTTTTATAGGCGAGTCGAGGGTGGCCGAGACGGCGGATGACGCCGGAGTTAATTGAGTCGCCGTGGTCGGCTGTGGCCGGTGGTCAGGGGCGGCGAAGCTTTTAAGAGGTCGGTGAAGTTCGCTAGAAGCCTCAGCTTGGACGGGCTCGGGCTCGTTGGCCTCGCCCGCGATGCGCTGTCCCGTACGGGTGCGGCGGCGTTGCCAGCTCCGGCGACTGCCACACGGGCCCGGGGCGGCGTGGTCGGTGCGTCTGGCGTGCGGAGAGACGAGGGAGAGCGACGCGTGGGCGGAAGATTAGGTGGGGGAGTGCGGCGCAGTGAATGGAGGCCGGTGGCCGCGGCGATCCGCTCGGCCTCGCCGTGGATGAGCTCGGGGGTGGCAGCACCGGCCAGCTGCCAGCTCACCGGCGTGGAGAGGCTGAGCGGTGGGCCAGTGAGGGCGGCGGCATTGAAGGCAGGCGACGACGCCGTGCGTGAGGGGAAGGAGAGGAGTGCACGGCATCGCCGGCCCCTGTCGACTGAACTAAGTTCAGTTAACTGAATTTGATTCAGTTATGAACAGTGCGTAGGTTAGGTGTTTGATGAAATGTTTGAGGGTGCTAGGCTCCTTGGATGGTCATGAGACTTGCTGTGGTGGTGTATGGTTGCTCAAAATTGAGTTTGCCAAAAGGCCAAAAAATTTGGTGGAGTTTGGAAAAGATTTGGAGCAGGAAATTGATTTCTGGACCAAATTTGAATTGAATAGAATTTGAACTTTTTGAACTGTGGGACCAAATGTTTTTGAAGAAATGGGTTAAGGGTACCATGTATATGCAGGGATAATTTTGGTGGTGGCAAAAGGGTCATAGAAAATATAGTTCCTTTGTAATGTCAAGAAATTATGATTATTTCAAATTCCATCTTTGGAATTTAAAATATATTGAAGGAATATTTTTGTGGAGTGGAAAGGAGTTGAATAAGACCATAGAAGGTGTGCATGACTTGAGAGGTAAATCTTGGAGTGGCAGAAAATATTTGGAGTGGTTTAGGGTGCTAGAAGAGGTGAAAAAGGCTTTTGCCCTTTGAAATATAAAAACCAAAACCAAAAACCTTATAGGAAGAAATAGTTTTGAAAACCTCCAAAATAAAATAACCCAAATGGTTACCATCTCCAAACAGAACCCTCCAAGAAAATTTTAAATCCTAACTAAAATTTGAAAAAGTTTTCAAAACTCCAAGTAAATATTTTTGGGGTGTTACAGCTGTGGTACACTTCAAAGGTGGGCGTTCTGAAGCGCGCCGCCTTCGATTTGTGGGCAGAGCCATGCCTACGAAGTGACATGCTATGCAGATGGCTGCCCGTGAGGCGATAGCTCGTCTCCGGGACATTCTGCCTTCGATGAAGACTCGTCACTTCCGTTACCTCCCATGCCACGTGCCTTATACGTGCCACTATGCATTTGCATGTGCAAATGGGGAGCGTGACGATGCCATCGAATCAATGGTTGAATACCTCAAGGCACTTGAGGCAGCCTTTGATAACCTGGTGGACGACCTGGTGGCCGCCCGTATGGAGATGGTCTAGAGTGGCTCCGCCAACAGGAGTGAGCTGCTCCATACCGCACCACCAATGACTTTCGTCTCGTCCGCTGCATCCTATGCACCTTCCATTGTAGCCACCGCTCGCCGTCTGCCTACCACTGAGGAGTTTGACCAAGTCATTGCTCCCACTCCAGTCAGAGCTGCGCCGCCTGCTGCACCTCCTTTGACACCTCATACTCATACTCCGCGCCTGGAACCCATCAGTGAGGAGGAAGTCAAGTATCCAGCACCACTGGGCCTTACCCTCGGCAGGCCGAGGGAAATCTTCAACATCTCCGACTAGCGTGTCATTTCGCGACGCGTCGTGCTCTCTTGTAATATTTGTGTGTTATGTAAAATAGGTTGTTGGGAGTAGTATGTTTGCGCATCATGTAGGACCTTGGAGGAGTGCACTAGTTTCAAATAACATGTCAGGATGTGTACGAACACCCTGAGTGACGTATGTATAATTAGGATCTGCGTGTAACATATGTACTAGCAGCCTTCTTCGTGCGCAATCGACCAGTTTATTTCAAAAATATTTTTCGAGCTCGTGTTTGATCGCTTCTGCAAAATCTTGGTTTATTTTGCTGCTCGGTTCTTCTCAGGTTTTCTGCTTTGCTACCCCAGAGTAAGAAATGACTCGTCCCTGGACACGTTCCATGCCAAGTCCGCCGGAGGAAAATTATGGCACGCAGACAAACAACAATTTCTCACAGGGGCAGTCAAGTCAGCAGGGCAGTGAGACAGCATTTTCTCAAGTATGCCGCCTTTACGAGCATAGTCAGCAACAGCACCAAGAAATGATGAACCATGTCATTAACATGGGAAATCACCGCGAACCATACCAGCAGCACTCAAAATTGTCTGAATTCCAGAAGACGCGTCCAACAACATTTTCACACACAGACAAGCCTCTTGAGGCCGATGACTGGCTTCGAGATATTGAAAGGAAATTAATTGTGGCACAATGCTCAGACCGCGAAAAAGTGTTGTACGCACCGCATTATCTCACGGGAGCAGCCGCGTCATGGTGGGAAAACTTTCTGCTTATGCATCCCGACATAAATAATATCACCTGGGAAGATTTCAAGGAAGGCTTTCGTGGGGCACACATCCCTAAGAGTATCATGAAAATCAAGAAAAGAGAATTTGATGATCTCAAGCAAAGAGGCATGACAGTACAGGAGTACAACAGTCAGTTTGCGCAGTTATCGCGATATGCCAACGAAGAGCGAATGACAGAAAGTAAAAAGATGGAGAAATTCCTGGACGGACCGGCACTGGCACTAAAATGCCAGTTAGTCGTACACACTTTTCCAGATTTCAAGACACTGGTAGACAAAACTATTACACTGGAAAATGAACGTCGCAGTCTGGAGGATATTCGCAAGAGAAAAAGGGATCAGACCAACCACCCCCGCAACAACAAGAATAAAATGAATTTCCAGAGGAACATTGTGAACAGACCCACGACCAACGACACACGTCCAAATAAGAATTTTCATGCAAGAGACAAGGATTTCACCTATCGCCCGGGTTTTACCTACTATGCATGTGGAGAAGAAGGACACTATGCTAAACAATGCCCTAAGCCAAGAAACTCAGCGCCAAAGCCGAACAGCAACGGGAACAATTCCGCGCCCAAGCGTAACAATTTCAACCCCAATAACAATCACAGGAAAGGCCACCTGAACCATGTGACCAAGGAGCAGGCACAGGATGCACCGGATATCGTGCTCGGTACGTTCCCTGTCAACACAATACCTGCCACGGTTTTGTTTGATTCTGGAGCTTCTCGTTCGTTCGTTTAGAAGAGTTTTGCTTTGCAACGTGGTTTTTCAATGCTTCCCTTAGGAAAATCGATGACCATCATGTCCCCCGGAAGTAAGGAGATCACTCAAAATTACTGCCGAGGTTTGACCATTGAGATACAGGGATTAAAATTCCACGCAAACCTCATCGTGTTGGAAAACAAAGGACTGGATGTTATCCTGGGTATGGACTGGCTGACCACCAATAAAGGATTTATCGACTGCTTCAACAGAACAGTGACTCTTACTCATCATCATGGAAAAATAATAAGAGTCGCAGCTCAGGAGAGACCAGTATCTCGGCAACCAAAATTGAACAAAGTTGAAGCCTCTGAGTTAAGAAAGGTTCCAGTTGTATGTGAATTTCCAGACGTATTTCCCGAGGAATTACCAGGCATGCCGCCAGACAGAGAAATAGAGTTCATTATTGAGCTAGCACCAGGGACCACACCCATATATAAGAAACCATACAGAATGGCGCCATCCGAGTTGGTTGAATTAAAGAAGCAAATTAAGGAATTGTTGGACAAGGGATTTATACGGGCCAGCTCCTCACCTTGGGGCTCGCCGGTATTATTTGCCAAAAAGAAGGATGGGACCATGAGGCTGTGTATAGACTACCGAGCACTCAACATGGTCACAATCAAAAATAAATATCCGGTGCCACGGATAAATGATTTATTTGACCAGCTTGCACAAGCCAAGGTTTTCTCAAAGGTTGACTTGAGGTCATGATATCATCAGCTGAAAGTACGCAAAGAAGATATCCCGAAAACAGCATTCACCTCAAGATACGGACTTTATGAATTTACAGTAATGCAATTCGGACTGACTAACGCCCCCGCATATTTTGTCCACCTCATGAACAAAGTATTTATGAAATTAATGGACAAATTTGTGGTGGTATTTATTGATGATATTTTGTTATATTCCAAGACACCGGAAGAACATGCTGAACACCTCCGCATTGTACTGGGAGAATTAAGGAAACACCAACTTTACGCCAAATTCTGCAAATGTGAATTTTGGCTGAGACAAGTGGGTTTCCTAGGCTGTACTTAGCTCGAAGTCGCCAGCCAGTGTAACGGATATACGCAGTTTCCTCGGTATGGCCGGATATTACACAAGGTTTATTGAAGGATTTTCCACCATAGCCAAACCAATGACCGAGCTACTCAAGAAGGATAAGAACTTCGAGTGGACCGAAGCATGTGAGAAAAGCTTCCAAGAGCTCAAAAAGAGGTTATCGACAGCCCCAGTATTAATTGTGCCAGACATACACAAGAGCTTTGAAGTATATTGCGACGCATCCCGGAAAGGCCTCGGATGCGTACTAATGCAAGAAGGCAAAGTAGTCGCCTACGCATCCCGGCAACTGCGAAAACATGAAGAAAATTATCCTACTCACGATTTGGAGTTGGCAGCAGTCATTCATGCACTCAAGGAATGGAGGCACTTCTTACTTGGAAATCGCTGTGAAATATATACGGACCATAAGAGCCTCAGCTACATTTTCACACAGCCAGATCTAAATTTACGACAACGACGCTGGTTGGAACTGGTAAAAGATTACGATGTTGGTATCCACTATCACCCCGAGAAAGCAAACGTAGTAGCCGATGCTCTCAGCCGTTACCCCAGCCAGAACAGTGGCTGCATACAGAACCTGAGACCCGAATTTCAGCGAGAATTCGCCAGACTCAACCTAATGATGGTCACGGAGGGCGAAGTATCCAAGCTAGAAATACAGCCTGCACTGATAGAGTAGATAAGGAAGGCTCAACTCGGACACCCCAGCATCGAAGGAATAAAGAGAAAAATAAGGCAAGGCAAGGCTTCAGAATTCACCATAGACAGTGAAGGAATATTATGGTTCGGAGACAGACTTTGCGTACCCAACAACAACGACCTTAAACAGCAAATTCTAGCGGAAAGTCATACCGCTCCATACTCAATCCACCCTGGAGGTACAAAAATGTACAAAGATATTCAGGAAAGATTTTGGTGGCACGGCATGAAGAGGGATATAGCCACATTTATTGCATGCTGCGATTCATGTCAACACATTAAAGCCGAGCACCAAAAACCCGCAGGGCTATTACAGCCAAATAAGATACCAGAGTGGAAATGGGATGATATCGGAATGGACTTCATTGTTGGACTACAACGGTCACAACAAGGTAATGATGCCAGATGGGTCATCACAGATAGACTGACCAAGGTGGCACAATTCATACCCGTCAAGACAACACACACCACTCAAAAGCTCCCCAAGCTTTACCTCGCCCGGATAGTATGCCTACATGGTGTGCCCAAGACTATAAGATCCGACAGGGGCACTCAGTTCGTCTCCAAATTTTGGGACCAGTTACAGCAAGCCCTTGGAACGCAACTAACATTCAGTACGGCTTACCACCCCCAGACTGGAGGACAAACGGAACGAGTAAATCAAATACTCGAAGACATGCTAAGGGCATGTGTCCTCACCTATGGGGCCAGTTGGGAGGAAAGCCTACCATATGCCGAGTTCGCATATAACAATAGTTACCAAGCTAGCCTGCAGATGGCACCTTTTGAAGCCTTGTATGGACGAAGATGCCGTACTCCATTGAGTTGGTCAGAAACAGGGGACAGCCACATATTCGGCCCCGATATGTTAAAGGAAGCCGAAGAAAAAGTAAAAATGATACGGGATCGACTCAAGACCGCCCAAAGCCGACAAAAGAGCTATTACGATCAAAAGCATCGGGAAATAAATTTTGAGCCCGGTGACGACGTATACCTGCGTGTGTCTCCGAGGAGAGGACTACAACGATTTAAAGTCAAAGGGAAACTAGCACCACGATTCATCGGACCCTTCTGTATAATTGCACGAAGAGGCACAGTAGCTTACCAGTTGGACCTTCCCAAGGAACTGTCCGACGTCCACGACGTGTTCCACGTCTCACAACTACGGAAGTGTGTAAGCAACCCAGAGAAACATGTGTCACATGAAAATCTTGACGTGCAACCAGATCTTACTTACCGAGAACACCCAGTGAAGATTTTGGTAGAGTATGAAAGGAGGACCCGTCAGAAAACTATTAAATTTCTCAAGGTTCAGTGGAGTAACCACACAGAGGATGAGGCAACATAGGAAAGGGAAGATTTCCTTCGGACAGAACATCCGCACCTATTTGAGGATCAGCTGAAATCTCGGGGACGAGATTTTTCCTAAGGGGGTAGGTGTTGTAACACACCAAATTTTTGAGTTGGTTTTCTCTTGCAAACTTTTGGCCTTTTTGGAAGGGGGTTGTTTGATCTTTTCTTTTGCCCTTCTAAAATCCCTTTTTGCCAAAGTTTGTATGTCTTCTCAAGCTTCGTTTTTGGCCTTGGAGTTCTCCTCTTGTGTTTGGCTCAAGCACCAGTTGAGATTCAAATGGAGTTATTTGAGATCATCACTTCTTATTTTATAATTCTCCAGTTTAATCTTGACTCATCTCCCCTCCAACCTTCATCTTGCCATGATCCCAACAGGAACAATCCTCTCCAAGACTCTCTTCACACCATGGCACAAGAATTTCATCAATTCCAGCAAGTTGTGAGCTTATTGGGATTTTTCTCCTATTTATTTCATTCCAAAAACAATTCTGTCTTTTATAGTGGACCTTGGTGATTAACAAAGGAACCACCTTTTTCATCTACCTATTTGACTCCAAACCAACTCTCCTAGATAGTCCTTAATACCCACAACCTAGATCCATCTTGTTTCACTGGTCCACAGTTCAAAATTTTCAAATTTCACCTGCTGCAAGTTTGGACAAGATTTGTAAAATTTGGTGAAATTCATATTTATCTTCATCCAAAAATTCTGTGAAAAATCATGCAGCCTCTAGATACATCAAGAGGCCACTCCACCAAAAATCAGCTCCAGAGACATTGCACAAATACCAGAATCATTTCATCAAACACCTAGCCTACACTTTACTGTTAGCTGTTAACTGAAACTGTCGACAGTTTAACACTTCGTCAGTTTCGTCAGTTTCGACAGTCGTCGGGCGCGGCGACAAAACTCCGTCTGTATCTCCCTTGGCTCGACGCTGCACTGCAGCTTCTTCTTATCCGCGCGCCGCACGGTCGCTTGGCAGCTTCTGGGCGTCGGTGGCGCCCTAGCCTGACTGCGCCGGCGGCTGCCACGGCCACAGCGCCGACCATGGCGGCTGACAGACGCAACGCCGCAGCTCCACGCCGTTTTGCGCCGCCCAGACCACCCCAGTGCACGCCTGATGGCTTCTCGCCCCTCGTTGGTTACCCCAAGTGGAAGGTTTGAGATGCAGTGTAGCGGAAGTTTTCCCTTGGCAAAGATACCAAGGATCGATTTCCCCTGAGACTCCCAGTTTCAACAAGAAGGTGTCAACTGCTAACGGCGCCAGATATTAGCAATCAACATGGACCTGCACACAGATACAAATAACTTTGCTCCCAACGAGTACAGAGAGGTTGTCAATCCCTCCGGCCTTGTCGTTTACAAAGGATTAAATGCAAGTGATAATAGTGATAGGTTTTGCTGCAATAGTAAGTAAAAAGCGGAAAGTAAATAGCGGATGTGATCAATGATGGTAATATGGAACGGGGTCCCATGATGTTCACTAGTGATGTCTCTCTCCCAAAAGACGATAAAACAGCTATGTGAGGTTAAAGAATTACAGCTGGGCAATTGACAGAATTATGTGCGCAAACCAATGCTAACTATGTTGCAAGAAAGGTAGAGGTTCAAAGCATGGGCGGTACGCCATCGCAAGTAGACCGAATCTGCATCTACTACTAATCATCCACCTTGAGATATCTATCCAGAACATCTCGCTGGTATTAAGTTGCGAGTCCCACCCATAGTGTAAACTCAAAGCAACAGACAACTGCATTAAAAGAACTTTGCATAAAGTAAACAATCCTTGCACCCGCGGGCACAAGCACCGTTGTTTTCCCCCTTGTGGCAACAGCACATCCCCTAGACTCATGTTTCTGTCACTCAAGCTAGTCATCGAGGGGCATGAACCCACAATCAAGCATAACGTTCCCTCTTGAAGTCACTACCTACTACTTGGCCAAAGCAATAAATAACAACGGAGAACATGCAAGAATTACTTACGAACATAAATATAAAAGAGGTGAATCAAATATATTACTCAAACACAATCAGAACATAATCTCACAATCCATCGGATCCCAGCAAACTCATCATAGCAACAACATAAGGATTACATATGTGCCTCGATCATGTAGGGCAGCTCACGAGGACTAATTAGTGAAGCACAAGAACGGGAGGAGAACATCACATAGCTACTGGTCATGGACCCATGGTCCAAGGGAGAGTACTCACAACTCATCCGGGAGGCGTCCATGGTGGTGGAGAAGCTCCCGGTGGTGATCCTCCCCTCCGGCAGGGTGCCGGGAAGGGTTCTCCTGGTGCTCCCGATCTTGGAAGCGCGGCGGCGGCGGAACAGAGATGAGATCGCGAAAAAGGGTTTCCGTCTCGAGGGTTTCGGGACACGATATAAATATATGCCAAAGGGGGGCATCAGCGGAGGCCTGGGGGGCCCAGGCGCCCCCCCCCCGGCGCGGCCAGGAGGGGGGCCGCGCCACCAGGGCGCCTGGAGCCCTGGTGGCCCCCCTCCGGCTGTACTTCGGGTACCGGGAATCTTCTGGAACGCTGATTTCTTATATAATTTTCCGGGATTTTTCTGGCAGTTCTCGTAATGGGAAAACCTGAAATACAAAAACAGCAGAAAACAGAAACTGGCACTGGGGTTTACTGAGTTAATAGGTTAGTCCAAATGCAGGGGCACCTCCAAGGTTTAAGTGATGACTAGATACAATGATTTCAAAATAAACGATATAACAATCATGCAAAAGACAATGCTACTTTGGGACAATGCACATTACACTCAGAATGACAATCATGCTCTCAGTAGTTGGTGCTTTTAATAGAAGGTGGAGACTCTCGAACCGTGACTTTTGTTGGCAAGGTTGAAAACCCGTAGTCGGAAACAAAGACAAAACATGTACCAGAGCTCTTGGTTTTAAAAACAGAGGTAATAATTATTTTTTTTAGATTATGCATGTTCCGTCAAAGAATGCTAGCAGACAACTCAATCACTTCTTGAGATGGACAAGTTTCGAGGAACGGCTCCCGAATGAGGACGATCACATCCTCTTAATCTCCTTTGTTTATCACTGCCAAAGTTTTCTGATTTCTCATGAACAAAGCATGAAGGAGGGTTTGTTTGTTATATTATTTTTGAGCCGGGCGCACTCAATTCCAGTTCCTTATCGTATTATGTGTTTGCACATTATACATGCAATCCCGGGGTGAAGCTTGTCCAACTTAAAAAGATCATGAATTAACTACTACTTCCTCATGAACTTAAAACAGAGGCACAAAATAGGAATGCTTTTCTTTTTTTGAATAATTTCGAGATGGTACATGCAAGTCTCCGTTAGGAATGGCAGGTAAATACCATGTAGGAAGGTATGGTGGACTCATATGGCATAACTGGTTTAAAAGAATTTGGATGCACAAGCAGTCAGTCCGCTTAGTACAGGTGGAGGTTAGCAAAAGACTGGGAGCGACCAACTAAAAGAGCAATGACGGTCATAATCATGCAGAGCGACAAAGAAACATTGAATCAGGCATGGAAGTTATATCGCTACTCAGAAACAAAAGATCATCAAGGCTTGACAGACTTTCTTTACAGTCTTAAATATGCGTGAGCATACGCCAAGTCAATCAAAATAAATTCTTGAAGGAAGATATTACTAAACCATACCACATCATAGGCAAACAAATCATGTTGGTACTCCAATAACACATTGGGAACCCCCCAGCTATTTGAGACTAACCATAAGAAAACATGAACTACTAAGCGCCATTATGCACGTAGCATCTTTATCATAGACATACCAACCCCAATGCAACGGAAGCAAACTCTCTTAATAAGATAAGCATGATAACTAAAGAGAGTTCAAGCAACCAACTAAACGAAAGCTCTTTAAAAAGATAAGCATGAAAACTAAAAGCTAAGCATGATAGTAGCTATTGAAAGACAAAGAACACACACAGCAAAGATAGACATGAAAATTCTATGTTATGTTCTAGGTAGAAGTGGAGCGTGTTTCTCTCCCACATAAAGAAAGCTGAGTTCCGACTCGTTATGAAAAGCTAAGGAAAACTAAAAAGGAAAACTAAAAGCAAGACGCTCCAAGCATAGCACATAACACATGAAGTGATAAAAATATAGTGGAACGAAAGACGAACTGATAATGTTGATGGAGAAGGGGATGCACGGGGGCATCCCCAAGCTTAGACGCTTGAGTCTCCTTGAATATTTCTTGGGGGTGCATGGGGGCATCCCCAAGCTTGAGCGTTTGACACTCCTGGATCTTTTTATCATCTTCCCTCGCACACTTGAAAACTCCCTTCATACATAACTCATCATAATCTGATTAGCGATGTTAGTACCCTTAATAAAATAATTGTTCCTTGCTCGAAATAAAGATATTCTTGAAGGTCTACTGTTTCTCAAGATTGCCAAAACGTTTTTGCAAAGAAAAAGCAAGCTCTAGGTTTGCAAAATGAAGGAAAGGCAAAACAGGACAGAATCTGTGAAAAACAGAACAGCAGGTAGTAAATGATTTTTTTGGGGCACTTCTGCAACTCTAATCAAAAAACTCAGAACAGACGCACGAAAGACAATTATATAGAGCACACTTTCGAAAAAATTCAGACCAAAAATATGATCTGGTTATTTTATACGAATTTTTCTATCCAAGGACAGAATCTGTTTCCTGGACAGCACGTCACAACTTTTGAACTTCTTGCAATCAGAGGCTACACTTGGCACAAAATTGAAAAGTAAAGATACGATGATGATGCTACTGTAGTAACAACATCAAGACACAACAAAAGCAAAATAAAATTTTATTCATGTGGGCTGCCTCCCAAAAGCGCTTTCTTTTATGCCTTTAAGCTAGGCATAATGCATAGAGATCAAGTTTTATCAAGAGTAAAAGAATAGCTAGCCCGTATAACGGACTCAAAAGGTAACTTAATCTTCTTTCGAGGGAAGTGTTCCATCCCTTTCTTGAGAGGAAACTGGAAGTTTATATTCCCCTCTTTCATGTCAATGATAGCACCAACGGTGCGAAGAAAAGGACGTCCCAAAATAATTGGACAAGAAGGTTCACATTCAATATCCATAATAGTAAAATCAACGGGAACATAGTTGTCATTGACAATGATAAGAACATCGTCGATCCTCCCCAAAGGTTTCTTTATGGAAGAATCAACGAGACGAACACCAAAAGAACAAGAATCAAAAGGTTTCAATTTAAGCATATCATATATTCTTTTGGGCATAACAGAGGTACTAGCACCAACATCACATAAAGCATAGCAAGAGAAGTTATTCAACTTAATTTTAATCATAGGATCCCAACCATCTTCTAGCTTTCTAGGTATGGAGGCTTCTACTCTAAGTTTCTCCTCCCTAGCTTTGATAAGAGCATTAGTGATATGCTCTGTGAAGGCAAGGTTAATCGTGCTAGTGCGGGGATCTCTAGACATCTTGTGAAGGAAATCAATAACTTCGGTAAGAGTGCAATTATCAAAATCAAGGTCACTACTATCAAGTAAGGTGGTAGTGGTGTCCTTTAGGTTCACTTGTTTGGTAGTTTCTATAGTCATAGCATCACCATTAATAGGTCCAATGGGACCAGGAGTGCTTTGGGTGCTAAGAGTTTGGATATCCTCAACAACTTGGATAGTAGCAACAGTGTGGTGGGTAGGAAGGCTCTTAATTCTATCTTCTTCCTCCCTTTCTCTAGCCCATCTCTCTTTAAGTTTAGCCATCATCCTAATATTTTCATTAATTTGCACTTGAATAGCATTCATAGGAGTGACCTTCCTCTCCTCAAGAGGAGAAGTTCTAATTTTAAGCAATTCTACTTCATTGGCTAAATTGTCTACCTTTGAAGAGAGATCACCTAGTTTGTTTAGTTTTTCTTCTACACTATTATTAAAAGCTTTTTGGGTAGTGATGAAATCTTTAAGCATAATCTCTAGTTCAGTAGTGGAGTTCTTGGTGCTAGGATAAGCATTGTTGTTCCCATAAGAATTAGAGGGGAACGGTCTAGGATTGCTACCAAAGTTACTCCTATAAGCATTGTTATTAAAATTGTTTCTAGAGATAAAATTCACATCTACTTGTTCTTGAGCAATCAAAGAATTTAAAGGAACATCACGAGGATCAATAGAAGATTGCTTCGAAAGTAGAGACATGATCAAGTCAACTTTTTCATTTAGGGAGGAAATCTCCTCGACAGAGTTTACCTTCCTACCTGTTGGAGCGCGTTCGGTGTGCCATTGGGAATAGTTGGTCATCATCTCATCGAGAAGCTTCGTGGCAGCACCAAGTGTAGTTGACATAAAGGTTCCTCCCACGGCCGAATCTAACAAGTTCCGAGAGGTAAAGTTCAAGCCTGCGTAAAAAGTTTGGATAACCATCCAAGTAGTCAAACCATGAGTAGGGCAGTTCTTGATAAGAGATTTCATACGTTCCCAAGCTTGGGCAATGTGTTCATTATCCAATTGTTTAAAATTCATTATGTTACTCCTTAGTTGGATAATTTTAGCAGGTGGATAGTATTTTCCAATAAAAGCATCTTTGCACTTGTCCCATGAATCTATACTATTTCTAGGCAAAGACTGAAACCAAATTTTAGCTCCTCCTCTCAAAGAGAAAGGAAAAAGCTTAAGCTTAACAATATTACCATCTATTTCTTGGTACTTTTGCATATCACAAAGTTCAAAAAAGTTGTTTAAGTGTAAAGCAGCATCATCTCCAGCACCGGAGAATTGATCTTTCATGACTAAGTTCAGTAAAGCAGGTTTAATTTCATATGAAGGTGCTGAAGTGGCAGGTGTAGTGATAGGTGTGCAGATAAAGTCATCGTTGTTGTGACTAGTGAAGTCACACGACTTGGTGTTCTCGGTGGAACCCATAGTAGCAAGCAAGCAAGATAACTATTTTTGTGATTTTCGATAAAAGATACTAAAGCAAAAACTGAAAGGTAAACTAACAAGACTATAAAGCAAAGGTAAAAGATAGCGTGCAACTCCCCTATCCTGAAGAGTGGAGTCCCCAGCAGAAAACAGAAACTGGCACTGGGGTGCACTAAGTTAATAGGTTAGTCCAAATATGATCAAAAGTGTATGGAAGTGTATAAATATCATAGAAATATCACCCAAAAGAGGCATGGAGCAAGCAGAAATTATAGATACGTTTTGGACGTATCAACGCCTGGCATACCGTCGCCGTGGCCTGGCACGCGCAGAGCGCCGTTTCTTCTGCCGACAAGCCGCGAGGCCGTTCCGTCGAGGACAGGCCGTAACACCACCTCCAGTGCCAAGTTAAGCGCGGGAATGGAGCTTCTACAGATCATTGATGATGTTCAAGCCCCTAGCCCCGCCGTCCGACCACTGCAGCGCCGTAATTAGCTCGCCAGACTTATCCGTTCGGGGCAGCCACCTCGAGCCACCTATAAAAGGCACCCCTGAGCTCGTGCTCGAGCACACACGCCTCCACTACTTCCCTAGACCACGCCAAACCTCTGGAAGAGGCCCGAGAGGCTTTTCTTCCCCGGCTCCGGCCAGCTGCCTCCGCCTCGGGCTCCAGCTCCGTTCACTCCGGTGAGGGCTCCTCCGCCGCCGTGAGCTTGAACGTAGTACCCTGGCATCCACCTAGTCCTACCCCCCAACCCAATTTCTCTCCAGAAACTTTCTCCGACGAGGTCCACGAAGACCCGAGCCGCCGTCCGCCGGAGATAAGCTCGCCGTCGACGTGGGACTCGCCGGCACCCAACTCCACCACCGTTCGATGCGGAAGACCACCGTGAAGCTATAGGTACCACTCCCCTCCCCTATCTCACCGTGGATCGACGCCGGCGATCACCGCAGCACCGTCGCCGGCGCGGCTCTGTTTCGTTTTTGAAACCTGACAGGTGGGGTCCCTCTGTCAGTCTCTCACATCTCCCCTCGAACTGTTTTCTGCTGGCATATTTACGCAAAGTGCGTTTGCCCTCTGTGGGTGACGTACTACGTACCGGTTCGCTTTGTCCTTTTCTGTTATAGCCCCTGGATCTTTTCTGTTTCATAACAGATGGGTCCTTGGACAAAAACCTTAATATCTTTTAAACTAAAAGTGATTTTGAGTTGATTCTTTTTCTGTCCACCTTGGTTTTCTGTCTAGTTTTTTGTCATATTTATGCGGAAATATTTTGAGAAACTTTAATTGCACGCGTGGTATTTATGTTAGTATGCATTTTGTTTGAATACATAGATACCGGAGGCCGTGACGGAGACGCGAATCACGCCGAGTTAAGCTCCGACTTTTCAGAACCAGGCAAGCATGTTTGAACTCTTGATATGATGAGTGTATTGCATGTTTTCTCGAGTAGCTCGTTCATAAGCATGATTATATGGGCATATGTGTATGGCATATTTCATGCAAGTAATGCTTCGGGTGAGTCCCAAAGGAAAATGTTGAACCACCTCGATCATATGGTGATATGATGGGGTGGAATACTGGTATTGTTGGAGCATGCCAGTAGTTGGTCAACTCAGTGTCAACGGAGATCATGTCACGATTCCGTTCGTCTCCTTTTCAGTACTATCATAGCCCGTCCGTTGGGATTACGGTCTAGTCGGTTGTAAACCACTTTCTGAGTACACACCAAGTAGAGGGGCCGGGATGAGGGTTCCATGGCCCTGGATTAATGCCCGTCATCCGGTCAGGGGGCATGGGTGATTCTGGTTAGAACCGAGAGGGGGGCACCCCTTAGAGCGCGCATATATAAATTTGATCCCATGCTATTCGAGGTTGTAACCTCCCCGTCTTAAAGTTTTCCGTGAATGTGGTCGCGGGTGATTCCGGACGACAGGATGTTAAATGGGTGTGTACTGGTTAGTTGGGTTACTACTAAAACACCGTAGACGAGGCTAGCCCACGTGGCTAGTAGAACCCGTTGGCTATGAGTTATTAGTACAAGCTCTGCAGAGTTAAATTTTCTTCAGTAGCCATGTTTATGGCCTAGGATCTATATTCATGTCAACCCGGTAACCGTCTCTAGTATATTCTTGTGAGTAGCCAAAACAGCGTTGTCATCAGGTTCATTTGGTAAATGAAATCACCACCATCCCTGTATTGATTTTACTTTCCGAAGTATTTCATCATTATATCTTGTTATTTATAAGCCCCTTTATGTGATGTCGCTCAGACGTCCGACTGTGGCATTCTTTTTATTTATAAGCCCTTTATGTGATGTCGCTCAGACGTCCGACTGTGGCATTCTTTTTATTTATATGACCTCTATGTGATGTCGCTCAGACGTCCGACTATGGCATTCTTTTCATTTATAAGCCCTTTATGTGATGTCGCTCAGACGTCCGACTGTGGCATTCTTGTTATTTATTTTGCTATAAACCCTGTATGTGATGTCGCTCAGACGTCCGACAGAGGCATTCTCGTTACTTACTTTGGTTTTAAGCCCTTTATGTGGTGTCGCTCAGACGCCCGACTGTGGCATGTTATCATTTATTATTTTCCTACGAGGCGTCACCCAGACCCTCATCTGGTCCCATTATTTTTTTTATCTTTTGGATTTCGGGAGGATTACCGCCCGACTTCCAGTCTTTACTTCCAGTGCACTCATATTTTGTTCCGGTTGCATTTCTGCTGGAATACTCTTATGCATTCTTGTTGGCATTTGTTATATCTTAAGTCCGAACTGTCTTGCGAGTACATTCAAAATACTTATCTGGCTTGTTGATTTGGCCAGATGTGGACGAAAGCGATCTCATGGATGAAGAGTTCGATAGGGAGTCCGACGCTTAGAGGAGTCCCAGTCAGTCTCTCGCGATCCTGGAGTTGATCACTGTTTTATAACCGCTTCCGCCTACCACCAAATAAATTCATCCGGTCTCACTCCGACACTCGATGAACTGTATAATATTGGAGTCACACCACCCACTTCACTGTGACATATTCCACCACCTTTTATTACGAGCCAGTAGTATGCCACCCCGCCTTGTGCCATATCCGCCTCTATGTAATATATTGGCGCGCTTGTTATAAAAATTGAGCCATCTCAACCTTGTATATATTCAGTGTACTGGAAATTCTGTATCAAGGAATTGTCTGCCAGCAGGAATATTATTCCTCGCCGGTTTAATAAAGCGACCGGTCTTCTGGTAATTATTTTACTGAAGGACCGGTGGCGACATCTTTCCCTAGATGACACTAACATAGAGTCCACTTGATTGGTAACAGCCCCGTGCCAAACATTTCACATCTTAAAGATTGTGGAGCCTTGCTCCCATATTCATCACATACCACTGACACGGGGTACCAACGGGGTGTCCGGTGCCCTGTAAAGACAGTCATGGCCGCCTATCCAAGCATGACCCCGTCCCGAGAGTGACCTCATGTCACCCCCGTCACTAGTAATGCGGGCACCATGCTAGTATCGACCTAGGTAATCAATAATGCCCTTTCCCATATAAGGGTAGAGTGGTTGCGCATGTTCGGTTGGGACGATAGTCACACATAAATCTAATCCATCTCTGTCAACAACACTCTCATCAAGCCTCGGTACACTACTTCTTCACCAAGTAGTGCCCTAGTTCTCATCATCTCCCAGGGGCATTAGTGGCACCCACTTGGTTATTTGCAAGTATGTCAAACCACACTTGTTTCACTCAATGCATAACCCTGACCCATTTTGCATAGCCAACTACTATAGCATATATCTATCTACTCCCACCCACATAACCCTCATAGGAAGGTAGTGTTATGCTTGATGCAAGTTGAATAGCAAAGTAACAAAGGTACCAACCAAGGTGGTCACCTCTTCTACATGATTCCGATGCATTGATAATAAGGTGCTCTGAGACATGCATAAAAAGGTTTCTCGAACAAGGTCAAAGGGCTGCTTGCCTTATCCTTCCGAGTCTTCAAACCTTCTGGTCCATCTGCGAGTACTCCGTTTATTTCGTCAAATAACGATGGAAACAATCATAATTAGCAACACAACGAAGCAAAAATAAAAGTGCTCTAAAAATAGGAATTGGACTTTTCTAGGATACCTCTGGTCATATGAAAAATAACCAAGGTGGTTTCATTGGAGTATGATCAATGGATGGTTTGGCACATTTCAATATGATGGAATCAAGGGGTTTATGGATTTGGAAGAAGTGTACAGAAATATATTTTTGAATAATGAGCAAAGGCATCCATTAATCAAGTCATGATTTTAGAAGCATCTAGGAGTTGGTCTCACTAGATTTGGAGTCCAAATGAATCTCCTAGGATTTTGCAAAGTTGATAAATATGAAGAAATGGCTCATTAATTGGTGGGGTACAGAAGGTATTAATAAAAATGTTCCAAAACTAAGTTTGGATATGACAAGCACTTAGGAATTTGAACCAGTGCATTTGGATCAAATTTGAGCCCTCTGTGATTTTCTAAAGTTCATCATAGAAAATGGAATAATGGCATTTGATAATTATTTGTGAAGGAAATGTTTCTGGAAAAATATAGATGTTGCACCATGTGATAGAGCATGATTTTAGAAACTACCAGAAATTTGAATCATCAAATTTGGAGTTCATTTGAATTATTTGTGGGTTTTTGAAGTTGACTGGAAATGCAAAAAGAGAATGGAAAAGGAGGGGGGTTATACCTATACTGTGTTTCAGGCGCAGTATAACGCCACAGCGCCATGGGCCGGCCCAGCAGCACGGCCATACGCAGAGGGCCAGGCGACGTCGAAGGCGCCATCGGGCCAGGCATCTTCACCGCAGGGATGCGGCTCCCACGGATGCGTCTCCACTTATACACGGGCCCAGCCCCTCGGTCGCTTACAAGCAGGCCCCGCCTGGCAGGTTCGCCTTCCTCCTCCCGCTCGAACAGTGGCGAGGCAGGGAAGGCAGTGCCGAGCGCTCGCCGGCGTGGCCCCGTCGACTCGGGCCGTCTCCGGCGACGCCCCGGCCACCGGAATGACAAGCGCGGAGAGGCGCATCCTGCCATGGGTAGCACGCCTGTCGGGGAGGACCAAGTCGAGCAGGGGTTCAACCACGGCGGAGAAGGGCCTCGGCCACCTTGGGCTTCGAGCGTACGGGCATCTTGGGGAGGATTGGCGGAGGTGGGGGACTCCCTTGAGATCGTGTGATGGCGCCGGAGTGGCTAAGAGGGAGAGAGGGGCTCGGGGTTGCTCGAATTCGAGCGGCGGCCGTCGGCGAGGCTCCGGCCACAGAGGTGCATTGAGGGCGCGGGGAGAGGTGAAGGTTGGTCCAGGGGGTTGCTGGGAAGGAGAGAGAGCGAAGGGGCTCCAGAGGAGGGTCTGGAACGGCCTTATATAGCCGTCCCACAGCACACCGTGGACGCGGCGCATGAGTGGCCATGGCAACGGCTCGGGAGGCCAGGAGAGAGGGCGTGGAGCTGTCTACGAAGTTCGTGGGACTTGAGTAGGGCGTCAGGAAGAGAGAGGAGGAGCGGGGAGCGTCGGGACAGCGCGCGCGTGTGAGCTCGCTCACTGGAGCTCGCTGTCGGCCAGTGCGCGTACGAGAGGAGCAGCAGGAGGGAGAAGGAGGAAGGGGCCGACAGCGCTGCGTGATACGGACGTCGAGGCGATCTCGGGGGACACGAGGAGGAGGCCCGAGGTGGTCGGGTGCTCCTGATTGGGGGTGGCTACAGTGCGCCAGGGCACTGTAGCGTGCTCCAGAGCGCCCGTTTGGCCGGCATGGCCGTGTCCTCGCCGCTCTGGACGCGTCCACTTTTCCCAATGATGTCTAGGGGCTCGAGGGAGTAGTAAACAAATGTGTGATGGTCTTGGATGCCATGGAGGGCCACTGGAGTGAGGAGGGAGGTGAAAGAGGAGGAGAAAGCTGCTGACCAGAAGAGTAAAATGGGGTTTTACCCCCTCCAATGATTGAGTTGAGGCATGGGTGATTTACAGGAGGTAGAAGATGATCAGGTTTACTTGTGGTAAGAATTTGAGGTAAAGGGAAATAGGGGAAGGGGTCAAAACAATGGTTTTGGTAAATTGGCAGAAGGTGTTTGATCATGTTTTGGGAAAGCAAATGACTTCCAATTGACATGGGACTTAACAGGCTGGAATGTCACATATATTTAGGCCCTTCCACCAAATTTGAGCTCATTTGGGCAAAGTTGCCAATGCAACACTTGTAAACCCTAGAAATCAACAAAAATGGATTAAGTTAAGCAAATCATCTCCCCTTGATGCACCACTAGGTGTAGTGTCATCATTTGGGGTTGTGATCATGCCCACAAAGTTTGAAGCCCCAGGTAAAAAGTTGGTAATGTAGAGTTGTTCAAATTTGGATCTGGTCAGAAAGGGTTTTGGGGTACTTAGACCAAGTTATGCTTCTCCAAAACTTGTGCCATTTGGCATAGATGCATAATTACATCTTTTTAGCATGTGCACCAAGTTTGAGAGCATTTGGACAAGTTTGTCAATGTAAAGTTGCTCAAACTTCAAAATGGACAGAAATGGTTTTGAGTAGATTAGATGATGACTCCTTGATCTTCAAGGCATGAGGCTTTGCAAGATCATCAAATATGTCATATGTAACATGATAGAATTTCCCTGGATTTTTTGGAGAATATTTCCTTTGTAAATATTTCAAAAGCTTGAAATATCCCGTAAGGGTTTTGGAAGGATTTGTCCAATATTTTGAACATGTCCATGTGTTGAAACTCTTATATATGGAAAATATATGTCCTATGAGTTTCCCTGAATTTTGGCAAATATTTTTGAAGTAATTAAATAATGTTTCCCTATTAAAGACCATTTCTGGCCTTAAGGAAAAGCTTTTAAATAAAATATAAAAATACCTTTTAAAATTAAAATTTTGTGGTTTCTGGGAGTCCTATACCTAATAGGATTCAAATAAACTTTTTGAAAGATTTTTCACACCCTAATTAAGGTACTTGCAGTGCAAACCTCAATTCAGAGGTTTTTGGAAAACTAATTTTAGAAAAAAATACTATTTGGCCAAAATATTTTTATAAGAAAATACTATACTGTTCTATACACATGGCATGATCATTGGGAGAAGGTTTTGGATCAAGGAGATGAAGTATAAGAGTTGGAGGATTTATTTGATTTTTAGAGCACTAGCAAACAGTAGACAAAAAATCAATCAAGCAAAGTCAAAAACACTCAAAAGTTTTTGTCAATCCACATTTTTAGCATGATTATCAGCTTAAGCAATGTGGCATGAAAATCAGGGTGTGACATTTTAATAGACTCTCAAATGTATATAAGTGAAGCATGAGAGTTAAACAATTTCTACAAAATATTACCACCACCATGCTCTAAAAGATATAAGTGAAGCACTAGAGCAAAAACTATTCAACTCAAAACATATAAGTGAAGCAAATAGTGTGTTCTAACAATTTCTAGGCCATATTTAACTCTCTCAAATAGGTGTATCCAGTAAGGATGATTGTGGCAAACTAACAAGCAAAGACTCAAATTATACACGATGCTCCAAGCAAAACACATAACATGTTGCAAATAAAAATATAGCTCCAAGTATAGTTACCGATGGATGAAGACGAAAGAGGGCATGCCTTCCCGAGGCATCCCCAAGCTTAGGCTTTTGATTATCTTGAATTTACTTCGGGTGCCATGGGCATCCCCAAGCTTAGGCCTTTGCTACTCCATGTTCCATAGTCCATCAAAGCAATAATCAAAACTTGAAAACTTCACAACACAAAACTTAAACAAATAATTCTCGTGAGCTCTGTTAGTATAAGAAAGCAAACCACTACTCAAAGGTACAGCAATGAACTCCTTATTTGTTTATATTGGTGTTAAACCTACTGTATTCCAACTTCTCTATGGTACATCCTCCAATACTACTCATAGATGCATCGGAATAAGCAAACAACACACGAAAAACAGAATCTGTCAAAAACAGAACAGTCTGTAGTAATCTGCAGGTTTCGCCTACTTATGGAACTCCAAAAAATTCAAACTAAATTGGTAAATTTGTGAAATTTGTCTACCAATCAGTTGGAAAAAGAATCAACTAAAAATCACGATCCAGTAAAATCTGAGGACTACTTTAGCTAGCGCTAACGATTCTGTTTTTCACAGCAAGATCACATAAACTTCACACAAGTCTTCCCAAAGGTTCTACTTGCCACAAACACTAAACAAAACATGAAACCACATCTAATAAGAGTCTAGTTGCAATATGTATTCCTTAGCAGCAATAAAAACAAAAAAACATAAAATTGGGTTGCCTCCCAACAAGCGCTATCGTTTTACGCCCCTAGCTAGGCACGATACAAGATAGATCTAGGTATTGCCATCTTTGGAAGGCAATCCATAAGTGGCTCTCAAGATAGATTCATATGGTAATTTGATTTTTTTTTCTAGGAAAGTGTTCCATGCCTTTCCTTAACGGAAATTGGAATCTAATATTTCCTTCCTTCATATCAATAATTGCACCAATCGTTCTAAGGAAAGGTCTACCAAGAATAATTGGACATGAAGGATTGCAATCTATATCAAGAACAATAAAATCTACGGGCACATAATTCCTATTGGCAACAATAAGAACATCATTAATTCTTCCCATAGGTTTCTTAATAGTGGAATCCGCAAGATGCAAATTTAAAGAACAATCATCAAGCTCATGGAACCCTAGCAAATCACACAAAGTTTTTGGGATCGTGGAGACACTTGCACCCAAATCACACAAAGCATAGCATTCATGATCTTTTATTTTTATTTTGATAGTAGGTTCCTATTCATCATAAAGTTTTCTAGGGATAGAAACTTCCAACTCAAGTTTTTCTTCATAAGATTGCATCAAAGCATCAACTATGTGTTTAGTGAAAGCTTTATTTTGACTATAACCATGCGGAGAATTTAGCACATATTGAAACAAGGAAATACAATCAATCAAAGAGCAATTATCATAATTGATTCCTCTTGAAATCCAAAGTAGTGGGTTCATCACTATGCAAAGTTTTAATCTCTGCACTCCCACTTTTAGCAATTTTAGCATCAAGATCTAAAAACTCCGAATCATTGGGACACCTTAAAGCAGAATTATCTCCAATCCTATTTTCATCAAGATTTATACTAGAAAACAAGGATCTAATAGGAGACACATCAATAACTTTCAGATCTTCATCTTTATTTTCATGATAACTAGAAGAACACGATTTAATATAATCTTCTCTTTTAGCACACATTCTAGCGGTTCTTTCTTTGCATTCATCAATGGAAATTCTCATGGCTTTGAGAGACTCATTGATATCATGCTTAGCTGGGATAGATCTAAGTTTCATAGAATCAACATCAAGAGTAATTCTATCCACACTTCTAGCCAATTCATCAACCTTAAGCAATTTCTCTTCAAGCAAAGCATTGAAATTCTTTTGCGAGATCATAAACTCCTTAACACTTGTTTCAAATTCAGAAGGCATCTTTCCATAAGAGTTGTTGTAGGAATTACCATAATTATTAGAGGAATTACTAGGAAAAGGCCTAGGATTAAAATTACCTCTATAAGCATTGTCACCAAAATTATTCCTACCAACAAAATTCACATCCAAAGATTTATTGTTATTCTCAATCAAAGTGGACAACGGCATATCATTAGGATCAGAAGAAGCTCTCTTAGTAGCAAATAATTTCATAAGTTCATCCATCTTTCCACTCAAAGCAATAATTTCTTCGATAGCATGCACTTTTTTACTAGTAGATCTTTCGGTATGCCATTGAGAATAATTAACCATAATATTATCTAGGAGTTTGGTAGCTTCTCCTAAGGTGGTTTCCATGAAAGTGCCTCCGATGGCCGAATCTAAATGATTTCGAGAAGCAAAATTCAAGCCAGCATAAAAGTTCTGAATAATCATCCATAGAGTCAAACCATGTGTACGGCAATTACGTATCATCAATTTCATTCTCTCCCAAGCTTGTGCAACATGCTCATGATCTAGTTGCTTAAAATTCATAATATCGTTTCTAAGAGAGATGATCTTAGCAGGAGGGAAATAGTTAGAGATAAAAGCATCTTTGCACTTATTCCACGAATCAATACTATTTATAGGCAAAGAGGAAAACCAAGTTTTAGCACGATCTCTAAGTGAAAACGGAAATAACTTCAATTTAACAATATTGTTGTCTGTATCCCTTTTCTTTTGCATCTCACACAAATCAACAAAGTTGTTTGAATGGGTAGCGGCATCTTCACTAGGAAGGCCGGAGAATTGATCTTTCATGACAAGATTCAACAAAGCAGTATTGATCTCACAAGATTCAGCATTGGTAATAGGAGCAATCAGAGTGCTAATAAAATCATTGTAGTTGGTATTGGAGAAGTCACACAATTCGGTATTGTTCTGAGCCATGGTGACAAGCAAACAATCCAACCCACACACGCAAACAAGAAGCAAGCGAACGATAAACACACGGCGGAAGAAGGGAAAATAAAACGACAAGGGTGAAGTGGGGGAGAGGAAAACGAGAGGCAAATAAATATAGTGCGAAGGATAAGGGTTTGTGATAGGTACTTGGTATATGACTTTTGCGTAAGCCTCCCCGGCAACGGCGCTATAAATTCTTCTTGCTACCTCTTGAGCTTGCATTGTATTTCCTCGAAGAGGAAAGGGAGATGCAGCACAGTAGCGTAAGTATTTCCCTCAGTTTTTAAGAACCAAGATATCAATCCAGTAGGAGACCACGCGCGAGTCCCTCATATCTGCACAAATAAATAAGAACTTCGCAGCCAACGCGATAAGGGGTTGTCAATACCTTTACGGTCACTTACGAAAGTGAGATCTGATAGAGATAATAGTTTATGTTTTTGTTATTTTTAGATTATAAGAATATCAAATAAAAGCGATAAAAGTAAAGTAGATGTAGATTGATATGTTGAGAATAGACCCGGGGACTATAGTTTTCTCTAGTGGCTTCTCTCATGATAGCGATATTCTACGGCGGGTAAACAAATTACTGTCGAGCAATTGATAGAAAAGCGAATAATTATGAGACTATCTAGGCATGATCATTGTATATAGGCATCATGTTCGAGACAAGTAGACCGACTCCTGCCTGCATCTACTACTATTACTCCACACATCGACCGCTATCCATCATGCATTTAGTGTATTGAGTTCATAAGAACAGAGTAACGCCTTAAGCAAGATGACATGATGTAGAGGGATAAACTCAAGCAAAATGATATAAACCCCATCTTTTTATCCTCGATGGCAACAATACAATACGTGCCTTGCTGCACCTCCTGTCACTGGGAAAGGACACCGCAAGATTGAACCCAAAGCCAAGCACGTCTTCCATTGCAAGAACTATAGATCTAGTAGGCCAAACCAAACCAATAATTCAAATAGACTTGTGTTGACACACGAACACGTCAGTGTACCCTCGACGCCGGGGGTGATGCACCGCAGCTCACGTCGAAGGAGACCCGACCGACAGCGCGATACGCAAGACAGTCGACGGGTGCTTTTGCGGACACGAAACCCCACACCCCCGGGAGGGACCCCGCCAGGGAGTGCAGCGGCTATGGGCTGCCCTAGGTCGATTGGCTCGCCCCTAGAGCCTCGAGATTCGCAGCTCTCAAACACAAAGAACAGCGAAGAACGAGAGAGAAAAACGATGGAGTGATAAAATGTAGACTTGAAAAAGTAGTATATTGATTTGTTCGATTGTGTGTTGTTCAATCGGCCGTCACCTCCAACATATATAAGAGGCGGATGGACTTCCCATACAAGTAAAGGATTCATCTAGGCTTTCCTTACAAGAAAATTACATCAATTCACGTCCTAGAGTCCTAGTTTTACTCCAACTCGGATTCAGCCCGAATCTGGTCCAAACTTCTGTCTTGCTTCTTGCGTGGACGTGGAATTTGCATATGACCTCCGATTGAGAAGACCTAAATACCAAATTTGTGCACCTGGACGCGACAAACAATTCTTATGTTGAACATTTTTTCAAATATGGCCATCTTGAATAATCTACGAAGCCATCTTTAATCTCAAGTCGGACTCGGTCAAGTAACGGGCTGGATTGTCCGAGTCTCGTAGTAAACTTGCAGGCCGTATACTATCTCAGATGATAATGACTCCAAAACCAAAGTTCACTATTTTGACGATGCGCACAACTTCCGTGTTGATCACTTTTCCATCCGAGGTCATCTGGATTACCTTTTGAGCATATCTTCAGTTTCACTCGGATCCGAGCTCATCCACTCGGATATTAGAGTTTTTCACTCGGATCGTCCGACTAGACTTTTTCACTCGGAGGTTTAGAATTTTTCACCCGGATGACTATATTTTCACTCGGAAGACAATCTTTCACTCGGACGATGACCACATTTTTAGTCAGAAGACAATCTTTTACTCGATCCGCAAGCTTTCATTCCGATGGTAATCTTTTCACTCGGATGATAATTTCACTTGTACTACTATATTTTCACTCGGAAGCCAATCTTTTACTCGATCGATAAGTTTTCACTCGACCTTTTACTCGATCGATAGGTTTTCACTCGACCTTTTACTCGATCGGTAGGTTTTCACTCGGATTTCCCGACTGAAAACACAGCCTGATCTAGATTTGCCTCTCGAGGTCGCATACTACCTCGGATTGAGACAAACTTTATATGAAAAGCGATAGGCTCGACGAGACGAAACTTTTTCGTGTTGAAGGTTTTTCGATTCAAGGCCGTCCAGAAGGCCGAATTACTCACGCATTGTATCAGACACTCATCAAGATGTGTCTGGGGTCGAGCGTAATATTTTGGTCTTTGGTTCGGCTGGTCCGTATCGACTGTAACTTTTGCCTACGAACTCGTATTGAGATGATTTATATATCAAAATTGATTGCCTCGATGAGACGACGACAATTCATTTAGGGTGCTCCTTCATCTGAGGTCGTCTTGAAGGCGTGATTGGGCAAAAAAGCACTCGACACATTCAATTATGTCAGTCGGAGTATAGTTTCGGCCCCTAAAATAAGGTCGAATGATGATAACCGAAATATCAAAGTTGTTCCACTCGGTGACGCGAATCTTTTCATGCTGAAAACCCTTTCACGCAGGACCAGCTTCATTGCTTTATGTATCTTGCCAAAATCAGGTGTCAACACATGCCCCCTGTTTTTCGGCGAAGCTTGCATACCGGAAAATAATATGCATGGTTTTTGTTCTACGGACGATGTCAACACCCCATCGGCCATTTGTATTTCTCAGAGCGATATTTATGTATCGGCCATGTTTGTGCTAAGGGCGATAGTGGTATATCGGCCATTGCCTACTTATGCTTCTTGCCACACACTCGGGTGGTATTTCTTCAAATACTTGCCATTGAGAGCTCGAGGTAGCAATGTCCCTTGTACGGATTCCACCAAATATGAGTTTCTAGGAACTATTCTTGTAATCCTAAAAGTACCTTCCCAACTTGGAGACCACTTCCCGAATTTTCTATCTCTTGAACCAATCGGCAGAATCACTTTCCACACGAGATCACCAACTTGAAAATTCTTCAACTTAACTTTCTTATTGTAAGCTCTTGCCAGCCTCAACTTGTCTCTCTCTATGGCTTTTAAAGCAGCCAAACATTTATCGGCAACCTCATCGATATTGTCCATCATCAAGTTATAAAAATCTATTGTCGATAAATCATTCTGTTTGGCTATTCTCAAGGCATTCAAATTTACTTCCACTAGTAAAACAGCTTCTTGACCATACACTAGCTCATATGGAGTCACCTTCGTAGCACCATGCCTTGAGATTCTGTGTGCCCACAAAACTTCAAACAACAACTCATGCCATCTCCTTGGATTATCCTCAATCTTCTTCTTGATGAGTTTGATTAAGATTTTATTGCTAGACTCAGCTTGTCCATTAGCTTGGGCATAATACAGAGAGGAATTGAGCAACTTTATGTTATAAGATTCGGCAAACTCACTGACTTGGTGTGACATGAAAGATGAACCTTGATCTCCGTATGTGTCATGTTCTTGAGAGGTACTGCTTCAGACCATTTGGTGAAATAATCGGTTGCCACCAATACGAACCGATGCCCCTTTGATGAAGATGTATGAATTTGCCCAATAAAGTCTAAACCCCATCCTCTGAAAGGACATGGCTGGATAATAGGATGTAACATAGCAGCAGGAGCTAATTGAATATCATCAAATTTTGACAAGCTTCACACCCTTTATAATATCTGAATCAATCATTAATCATAGTCGGCCAATAAAACCCAGCACGTCGCAATAACCACTTCATCTTGGGAGCTGACTGATGAGTGCCACAAATGCCTTCATGTAGTTCTCCCATAGCAACTCTTGCCTGGTCTTCATCAAAGCACTTTAGAAGAATATGATCGACTGTTCGGCGATAAAGACCATCATCTCCCATTGTATACGTGAAAGCCATACGCCGAACAGCCTAGTCCACCCTTTCACTTGGATTGCATAAGTAATCAATAATGGGCTTCCTCCAGTCGGGATTCTCACTTGCACTAGATTTTTTATTAATGGCCGAATCAGTGGGTTCAGGTTTGGCCTCTCCCATGTTGGCAAGACAAGACATCGGTCTTTGAGAGATATGAAACATGCCATGATCAACATGATATCCAGATGCTTGTGGTGCCAACTCATTTGCTTTCCAATTGTCATGCCTAGATATATGAGCAATGCTAAAACAATCCAAAGTAGAGATTATATCTAGACATTTATCAAGATAAACATTAAGTGATTCATGTAAACACTGAAAGACTTTGCATATTTGCTGCACCACTAGTAACAAATCACCATAAGCCTCAATATGTGTAACACCTATAGCAATTAACATCTCTAAGCCGAATAACAAAGCTTCATATTCGGCTTGATTATTTGTGCAAAAGTATTCCAAGCGACACGAGGCTTCGAAAACAGCACCATGAGGAGATATATAAACAATACCAACACCTTGGCCATTGCTACACACTGAACCATCAAAATATAACCTCCAAGGTACTAGTGAAACAAGGTTTATATCAACATTATGTTTGTCATTAATCCGATGCTCAACAATAAAATTAGCAATGATTTGGCCTTTCATGGATTTTAGAGATTCATAAGCCAAATCATACTCAATCAAAGCATAAGCCCACTTGCCAATTCTACCACTAAGAATTGGCCTATGCAACATGTATTTAATGACATCGGTTTGACAAGCTACTATGCAAGCACTCGGCACTAAATAATGCCTCAATTTTGTGCAAGCATAATATAAGCATAGACATAGTTTTTCAATAAATGTATACCTTGTCTCGGCATCCAATAAGCGTCTACTCAAATATGTAATAGCATGCTCTCTTCCTTCGGGTTCTTGAGTCAAAACAGCACCAATAACACCTTCTTCTGCTGCAATGTAAAGCCTAAAGGGCTCCTTATGCTTGGGTGCTTTCATCACCGGAGGAGTGCACAAATAGTTCTTGATCATATCAAAGGCTTCTTGCTGCTTTGCCCCCCAAGTGAAATCAACATCAGTCTTTAACCGATGGATAGGAGTAAATGCATCAACTTTCCCAGACAGATTAGCTATGAATCTTCTCAAATAATTGACCTTGCCAAGGAACTTTTGCATATCTTTCTTGCATGTTGGAGCTTCCACTATCTGTATAGCTTCTACCTTTTTGGGATCAATCTCTATGCCATCTTCATGAATAATGAAACCCAAAAACTTACCAGCTGACTCGCCGAATGCACACTTCAAAGGATTTATCTTCAGTCCATACTTTTTCATTCTTTCAAAAGCTAAACGCAAATCGGCCAAGTGAGATTCAAAAGCATCCGATTTGACAACAATATCATCAATATAAACTTCAAGTATGACACCGAGTAAATCATGAAAAATCAAATTCATAGCCCTTTGATACGTGGCGCCAGCAGTTTTTAATCTGAATGTCATCACTGTCCATTTGAATAAACCAATGAAACCAAGGCATCGGAAAGCCATTTTGGACATGTCCTCTTCGGCCATAAAAATTTGGTTATACCCCGCATTACCATCAAGGAAGCTAATGACTTTATGTCCAAAAGCATCATTAATAAGCATATCGGTTATTGGCATGGGATACTGATCTTTGGGTGTAGCCCTATTCAAATCTTTGAAATCAAGGCGTACCGTTAACTTGCCGGATCCCTTTTTCTCCACTGGGACAATGTTAGAAATCCAGTCGGCATACCTGCAAGGTCGAATGAAATTAGCTTTAAGAAGTCGACCGATCTCTTCCTTGATCCGATCATATGTTTTTGGATTAAACTTTCTGGCCGATTGTTTATATGGTCTAAAACTAGCCTTTATAGGTAACTGGTGTTCCACTAGCTGTCGGCTTAAACGTGGCATCTCATGATATTCCCATGCAAAACAACAAACATATTCTCTCAATAGCTCGATTAACTTAGCTTTACAATCGGCGTTTAAATTTTTTTTTACAAACGTCGGTCGAGTAACTGAACCATCTCCAATATCTATCTCTTCTAATGGATCAGCTGATGTAATACCTTGTCCAAGTTTATCCAGGTCATCTAATTCCTCTATAGATTCAGACATATCGTTCTCGCTGGACCGATATTTCTTGAAGACTGAATAAGGCATAAGATTTACCACAGCAACACCATCAACAAGCATCCGAGTGAGAGGTGATCCATTGATATGACCTCTGAGATATAATGGTTTCAGATGCGTTACTAGGTGTTTTGGCTTCTCAAATATTGCATTTTGAGGGCCAAAATCCAGCTGAGCCACCTACCCTTCATCATCTACAGCACGAAACTCAATAGGCAAGCAATAAACCATATTGATATCCATACCTTCATGAACCGGCGTCGACTCATAATCTAACATATCATCCTCTGCCTCATGTGCATCCACCGATTCTGAAATCTGTCCGCGTGAAGGAGAAGTAAGAAGTATCGCAGATGATGTGATAGCTGTTGCATCGTCCTTCTTTGGTGATGTAGGTCCTGCTGTGATAGATGTAGAAGTTGTCTTATCTTGTATTTGTTTAGGCCTCCACACTTGTTTTGCTGGAACCATGGGTCGAGTGTCATTTGACAACTTATCCCTTTGCTTCTCGGCCTTCTGTTCTGCCATCTCTTGTCTCCTTAACCTCTGCAGTTTTCTCTTCTGTGTCTTTGTTAGCCCTGGAGGACACCACTTTGGCTGGGTGTATTTAGGATCTTTCTCCTTTACTTGGCTGGTGCTTGCTTCATGATCATTAGCCGAGTGCTTTGGCGCGATAGAAAGTATCGGCTCAGTCGAGTGGTTATGCGCAGTTGGCTGTTGTACGGGGAATGTTTTGGTGCCTAAGATAAGTGAGTCGAAACCGATTTTCTACTTGCATTTTCCTGACTCGGCCGCTGCAACACTTGGTGATTTAACACGCCATTCTTTTCGATTTTCTGGATGCATGAAATTTTCACTCGGGCGCACCTTTTTACTCGGATGGAATCCACTCGGATGAATGTCACTCGGATGGAATCCACTCGTATGGAATTCACTCGGATGGAATCTACCTGGCCACATTTTTTCACTTGGATAACTTCCACCTGGGTGCATTCTTTCACTTGGATAGTTTCCGTTCGGCCACATATTTTGACCAGCCAACTGATGACCACCGATGTTCAGTCGGTCATTGTATGAGTAGTCGAGTCGATCCCAAACAGGTTGCCTTTGTTCCTCTTGAAACGGTGCCATTGGTCCAACCAGCTTCACATACCGACTAAACATATCAGCTGGTGGTGATCTTGGTCGCTTCAGGTCTGTTGGCCGGTTAGAGCTAGAACCGGTTGACTGATTGGCATACTTGGACAGCAACATATCAAAAGTTGGCTTGATCCGCTTACGCTGTAGTTTAGCCTCGTTCCTCTTCCACTTGCCGACTTCTGCACTCTTGGGCTTAACAAATTTAATACGAGCATTTTCTTGCACTTGTGGTTGCCCCCCGAGTGTAGGATTCTTGATGGTGATCTTGATTACTTCCTTGCCATTGGGTTGCTTGTCAATCACAATCTGCCTCCCCAAGATCTTGATGTCCTCCTTGTCTTTCCTGGGCTCACCAACAATGACATTAGCTTTATTAGCAGATTCGGCTACCTCTGGCCGAATGAGTAACTTCTTCCCCTCCAAATCCATGGTATTCATTGGAAAAGGTTGTTTATCAACTTCCATCTCAGAAAAGTTCAATCGACCATCATTAATGGCCGATTGTATCTGTCGTCGAAAAACATTGCAATCGTTAGTAGCATGAGAAAAAAAAAATTATACTTGCAATAAGCGCGCCATTTCAGCTCTTCAAACGGCGGTGAAGTGTGAGATATTCTAATAATTTTAGCTTGCAGCAAAGCATCAAATATTTTATCACACTTGGCAATGTTAAAAGTAAACTTCATCTCTTCACCATGATTCTTATGAATCGGTTTCAGATCATTGCAAGTAAATGGTTTGGCCTTAGATGGCCAAACAAATTCAGTAGCATAAATATCACCCTCATCGTCCGAGTGATCACTATCATATTCAACCATATTCATCTTTGGACGATCAGTTTTATACCTATGCACTTCTTTGAGATCTTTGCTACGGCTTTCCTGAGCTAAAGCCCTTTGTAAGACTTGGTTAATATTTAAGAACTCATAGCCTTCTAGCTTTTCTCTAATGGGAGTCCTTAAACCATTCAGCACTAGGTCTGCCAAGTCTCTCTCGGTTATCACCAAACTATAACAACGGTTTTTTGTTTCTCTGAATCTCTTGACATAATCGGAGACCGATTCATCATGCTTTTGTTTAACCTATGTCAGGTGTGACAACTTGAGTTCATTATCGCCGCTATAAAAGTGATCATGAAATTTCTGCTCTAGCTACGACCAAACCCGAATGGAACCATGTGGTAAAGAAGAAAACCATGAAAATGCAGTACCAGTTAATGATAAAGGAAACAAACGCACTTTCAATTCATTCAATGAACCGGCCTCACCCAATTGTGCCAAATATTGACTAACATGCTCCCACGTGGTTTTTGTGCCTTCCCCATTAAACTTAACAGAATCTGGAATTTTATATCCTGGAGGGCACTAGATGGCATCGAAGTACTCGGGGTACGGCTTTTGGTAAATCCGATTCCGAGGTAACTCAACTCCAAAATTCTCTCGAAGCATCTTAGACATCTCCTCTCTAAGATTAGCTAAACCATCATCCATAGTGGACGATGAAGCTTGTGGTAGTGGCATAGGAGGAGTAGGGTTACTAGCGGTGGGTAGGAATTGAGGCATGTATGTCGACCCGTAACTTGGTAGTGGTCGAGTGGTTGTAGTTGTAGGTAGGGTTTGGTTCGGCGTTTTCACCGAACGTGGCATGCTCATGATAGGACTAATTGGTGCAGCCACAATCTGATTTTTTGTGTAGGATAATAAGTCATCGGCATGGGAGGTGTCGATGAAATAGGCAGGGTCAGATTAGGGTTTTGCACACTAGCAGCTATACCACCATTACCACTAGAAAATTGAGATATATTCTTCTGAGCATTAGTATTTTCTATAAAATTTGGATAGACTAGATTGTTACCATCAGCAATACGACTCTCAATCTCAGCCCACTGCTCAGGAGAAAAGGTAGTACTCACAGAGGGTTTAACCTGCTCGGCTTGAAGAGGATGGAACTTGATTTCTTCAATCGGAGTGATGTTGCCTTGGCGACCCTTCTTGAACTTCGCAAGGAACTCCTACAACTCCTTCTCTTCACGCGCCTTCTTGTACTCCTCATATATTTGGCGATGATCGGTCGATATCTCATCAAGACTGGGCTTAATGATGTTATCGGTGTCTACCTCAGATGGCTTGGGAACATCAGACATGGTGGATGATGATGATTTGACCTTTAGTTCCCCAGCGGAGTCGCCAAAAAGTGTGTTGACACACGAACACGTCACATGTACCCTCGACGCCGGGGGTGATGCACCGCAGCTCACGTCGAAGAAGACCCGACCGATAGCGCGATACGCAAGACAGTCGACGGGTGCTTTTGCGGACCCGAAACCCCACACCCCCGGGAGGGACCCCGTCAGGGAGTGCAGCAGCTATGGGCTGCCCTAGGTCGATTCGCTCGCCCCTAGAGCATCAAGATTCGCAGCTCTCAAACATAAAGAACATCGAAGAACGAGAGAGAAAAACAATGGAGGGATAAAACGTAGACTGGAAAAAGTAGTATATTGATTTGTTCGATTGTGTGTTGTTCAATAGGCCGTCACCCCCAACATATATAAGAGGCGAATGGACTTCCCGTATAAGTAATGGATTCATCTATGCTTTCCTTACAAGAAAATTACATCAATTAACGTCCTAGAGTCCTAGTTTTACTCCAACTCGGATTCAGCCCGAATCTGGTCCAAACTTCTGTCCTGCTTCTTGCGCTGGCCGTGGAATTTTCATATGACCTTAGATTGAGAAGATATAAATACCAAATTTGTGCGCCCCGACGTGGCGAACAATTCTTATGTTGAACATTTTTCCAAATAAGGCTATCTTGAATACTCTACGAAGCCATCTTTAATCTCCAGTCGGACTCGGTCATGTAACGGACTGGATTGTCCGAGTCTCATAGTAAACTTGTAGGCCGTATTCTATCTCAGATGATAATGACTCCAAAACTAAAGTTTGCCGTTTTGACGATGCGCACAACTTCCGTGTTGATCACTTTTCCATCCGAGGTCATCTGGATTACCTTTTGAGAACATCTTCAGTTTCACTCGGATGCGAGCTCATCCACTCGGATATTAGAGTTTTTCACTCGGATCGTTCGACTGGACTTTTTCACTCGGATGTTTAGAATTTTTCACTCGGATGACTATATTTTCACTCGAAGACAATCTTTCACTCGGATGATGACCACATTTTCAGTCGGAAGACAATCTTTTACTCGATCGGCAAGCTTTCATTCCGATGGTAATCTTTTCACTCGGATGATAATTTCACTCGGATGATAATTTTCACTCGGAAGCCAATCTTTTACTCGATCGATACGTTTCCACTCAACCTTTTACTCGATCGGTAGGTTTTCACTCGACCGTTTACTCGATCGGTAGGTTTTCACTCGGATTTCCCGACAGAAAACACAGTCTGATCTTGATTTGCCTCTGCAGGTTGCATACTACCTCGGATTGAGACAAACTTTATATGAAAAACGATCGGCTCGACGAGACGAAACTTTTTTCTATCGAAGGTTTTTCGATTCAAGGCCTTCGAGAAGGCCGAATTACTCACGCATTGTATCAGACACTCATCAACATGTGTCTGGTGTCGAGCGTAATATTTTGGTCTTTTGTAGGGCTGGTCCGTATCGACAGTAACTTTTGCATACGAACTCGAATTGAGATGATTTATATATCAAAATTGATTGCATCGACGAGACGAAGACAATTCATTTAGAGTGCACCTTCATCGGAGGTCGTCTTGAAGGCATGATTGGGCAAAAAACCACTCGGCACATTGAATTATGTCACTCGGAGTATAGTTTCGGTCCCTAAAATAAGGTCGAATGATGATAACCGAAACATCAAAGTTGTTCCACTCGGCGAAGTGAATATTTTCATGCTGAAAACCCTTTCACTCGGGACCAGCTTCATTGCTTTATGTATCTTGCCAAAATCAGGTGTCAACAACTTGCAAGGATATTATGAGCACACATAAAAAGTTCAGAGAAGAACCAAATATCTTTCATAGATAACCGTGATCATAAACCGTGATCATAAATTCATCGGATCTCGACAAACACACCGCAAAAAGAGATTTCATCGAATAGATCTCCTCGAAGACCGAGGAGAACTTTGTATTGAGATCCAGAGAGAGAGAAGAAGCCATCTAGATACTAGCTATGGACCCGAAAGTATGTGGTAAACTACTCACAAATCATGGTGAGGGCGATGATGATGGTGATGAAGGCCTCCGTGATAGATCCCCCTCCGGTGGAGCTCCGGAACAGGCTCCAAGATGGGATCTCCACGGGAACAGAAGGTACGGCGGTTTTCTCTCTGTTCACAGAGTTTCTGGGGTACGTGGACTTTATAGGAAGAAGGAGGGAATCGGGGGATGGTCGAGGGGGCCACGAGGCAGGGGGGCGCGCCGCCCACCCTCATGGGCAGCCCCTCGATTTCCTGACATTGTTCTCAAGTTTCCTGTGCGTGATTTTCTCCAAAAATATCTCTCGTGAAGGTTTCATTCCGTTTGAACTCCGTTTGATATTCTTTTTCTGCAAAACCCTGAAATAGGCAAAAAACAGCAATCTGGACTGGGCCTTTGGGTTAGTAGGTTAGTCCCAAAAATGATATAAAAGTGAATGATAAAGCCCATTAAACATCCAAGAATTCATAAATAATAGAATGGAACAATCAAAAATTATAGATACGTTGGAGACGTATCACTCACCGACTTAGGGGTGTTGTCTTCGAGGCCCTCCTCTAGTGAGTTACCCTCCTCTATGTCGGTAGCCTCTGACGAGGAGGAGGAGGAGGAGGAGGAGGAGGTTCGGGAGGGGGAGGTTCGGGAGGGGGACGAGGAGGA